>OZ025295.1:259330393-259930393 GCA_964019185.1 Maratus speculifer | reverse complement strand
GACCAAAAGGTAGATAGATAAATAAATATATAAACTTTTTTACGGATAGTGGCATTGGGGTCTAGCGTTCATGATCGGCGTAGATCCGCAAAAAAATTTCAGAAATTCCAACTTAAGAGCGACCGCAATAGGTTGCATTTCGTGCTAAATCTACCTAAAAATAATACCGATAATGGCAGAAATCACAAAAAGAGTTAGTAAAGTTATAAAAATGATAGAAGTGACAATGTAGTCAAACCATTGTATTAATACCAGTGTTTTGTAGGAAATTTACACCTTGTTATTAAACTCAAAATATACGAATAAATAATTAAAAGTTGTTGCAAAAATACAGATATCATTTTATCATAATAAGGTAAAATAATTAATAAATAAAATAATATCTATATTTTTGCAAGGTAAAATAATTAATATATAAAATAATATCTATATTTTTGCGAGGTAAAATATTTAATAAATAAAATAATATCTATATTTTTGCAAGGTAAAATATTTAATAAATAAAACAATATCTATATTTTTGCATGGTAAAATAATTAATAAATAAAATAATATCTATATATTTTTGCAACACCTTTGTTGCAAAAATGTTTATTTGTAGCAAAGTGTTTATTTGTATATTTTGAGTGACAATGTAGTTTGTGTTGAATTATTATATGATTGTGATATGATTATAACTATTAAAAACAATATGTTTTTGTAATCCAATTGAACGAGAAGGAGATGGGGGGAGAGTGTGGCATTTTTATGAGTAAAGATGATACTCCGAAGTGAAAATCGTATGAAGGACGTACATTAAAAGAAAAAAAGTTGGGAAGGGCTGCTCAAGCATTCAAATCCCCTTCTGCAACTTGTGAAAACATTAATTTTTACGCTAAATTTCTACAACTGTAACATTTGATAATTATCTTGTTTAAAAAATGCAATAAATAAATCAAGAATATACACCAGTTAATTTTTTCACAATTTAATTACTTTTGAAATGGTTTTATTTTAATTGAAATAATAAAAACCTTTTTTATTATATTCAATACGTCTTTTGAAAGTTTTAATTGAAATAAATTTTATTATTAATCGTCAGTATTTATTGCTCTAAATGTTGGAGTACCATATATCTTTTTATAAGATTTTTCTTAAGTCATTATTTTCACCGGTACATTTAGAAAAAAAAATTGTAAATTATCAAATTACAACGACTATTTGGAAAATGATATTTTTAAAAGACTAAAATTTTAAAGACTTAAGTAAATCGTATATTTAAATTAATAATAAGAAGAAGAAACATCATTTTTAGGATGATTATAACGAGTCCTATATTACGTCCATGCATTAAACATTAATATTCCTAGACCAATGATATAAAAAAAAAAAATCCTATAAGGTATACAATTTAACTGTTTAAAGTGTGTATTTTTATTGGATGGAGTTAATCAGACACTAGCTTCTGAATGGCTCATATTACGTACGACATGGGTTAACATTCTCATTCCTAGACCCATTATAATAAAATTTTAAACGATATTTGAGCTTTACATGTTTCGGAAATGTAAATTTTTAAGCTTCCAAACATCGCATAATTTAAATTTTTACACCTTTACTTAGAGAAAAGAAATGCACATTTGAATGAAATCGGTTTGAAATATTGATCATTTTTTTTTTTCAAATTATTATTATTATTTAAAATTTTCATTAATTTTTTGTCATCGTGGACCCAGAAGTATTCCATTTTTAGACATTAAACTAGGACCAATCAGAATAAAATAACCTAGGACCAAACGAATAAAATAAAATAAGTTGCGGAATTCAACCAAATAAAAAGATTCAGTTATACTTCAGATTTTTTCCAATTCACTACCGAAGACAACTATTTTCCAAATAGTTTTTAAAAAATCGGTTTTCTACAAATAGGCTGTGCGGTATTTATACCTAAAGAGAAGCATGTTAAAATAACGGAATTAGCATTAACATTAAACTTAATAGTATTCTGATATACATTAATATATAATTTACATTACGCAGCTGCAAATTTTTAATTAAGAATTGATAGCACCAGAAAAAATATATATATTTCTCGTTCTTCGAAAACTTACATATTCACGACAAAAAGCAATACATTTCTTTACGAAATTCAGTGAAAGCAAAATATCTTTTTTAATTATATAAACAAAGAAAACTTTTTTTTTCCATCCAGAAAGTAATATTGGTTTCTGACATTATTATAGGTAATGAATTCTTTTTTGGAGTTGTTCGTATTGAGGAAAGTATTTGAAGTTGATCATATTTCATGTTTTCGTTCGTGGTTATACAATATTTTTGTAGTTTTTTAAACATTTGTGCATTGAGTGTGACTTCTGTAGCCCTAGCGACGATACTCAGATTTTATAGACCCGATCAGAAAATTTCCTGGTGATAGAGAACAAAAGCTATGCACAAACGTTTCTGTTACCTTAATTCATAAAATAAACCTAACATACTGGTTAAAACAAATTTATTAGAATAACCGAAATATTAACATTTCCATAAATTATTAAGGAGTTAAAAATGTCACCATTATCTTTGAAAAATTTAATAATAAAAGGGAGATAGATAAATATAATAAATAACAGCACATGTATGCAATGAGCAGTTTGCATTAATATGAAGATATAACAGTGCTTACTATATGCGATAATAAATGTGTATGCATTAAACTGTATATGCGTTGACAGACATGAAGTTATGTACTTTAAAAATATTGATTTAATTTTTATTTTTCTACATTTATAACAATACATAAAAAATAAATATATATATTTATATTTAACCTATTATTAAACTTTTAACATAATTCAAAAAAAGTAATAATAAAAAGAAATCACAATCTAATTTTCATCAATCAAAATTATTCATTTATAGAATGTGTACTGTTAAAAATGTACAGTGCGAATTTTCTCCCCGTGATTGATTATAAAACATCCGGCAATTTCGTGCTTAAATTTTAATAAAAATCTTGCAACAAAGTTAAATGAGAAAGCTGATTTCTCTACGTCCTGCTTCATTTAGCTGAAGAGCAAATTTCGTCATTATACAAACTCATCAATCAACGTGTTTTTCGAGGAAGTGATAAAGAGTTTTGAAATGCACTGCTAAAAATGTACGTAACTGTCGTTATAATAGTAAATTACAAAAGAGTAAATAATTGTTTCTGTTTATATCTTTCGTAAAAAGAAGAAAAATAATAATAAATTCAGAATTTTATTCGAACTCCCATGAGTTGGCTTTGTGTGATCAACAATACAAATGATATTGCACTGTTTTATGCATTTTTATGGCAGGTCATAAAATAAACAAAGAAAATCGATAATTATATTAATTAACAGCATATGCATAAATGTTACATTGTATATAGTTTCTGAACTGAAGATAGAAGGTTCTGAAGATAGAAGTTTGTACTATTTGGAGACAAATCATTGAAATTCATAATTTCTCATGTGTTTTGTTTTGAATGCTGCAGTTTTCTTCTTTAAAGGTACTTTAACCTTTGTCTATCAAAGGCACTTCTAAGTATAATTAAAATTACTTACAATAAAATACTTTTAACCCTTTAACGATCATAGCATTTTCATTGCTAAGATGTCGAAATAAATGAATGACACCGGTAATTAAGAACAAATATATTTCTAAAAAAGAAAACGTGATTTTTCACATGCAAAATAATAGGGATTTTTTAGACAAAAATACCGGTGTCAGTGTTGCGTATCGGAATTAAAATTTTGTGGTTTCGTGGCGAAACCAATGAACGTTAAAGGGTTAATACGTCGATTACTTGTAAAATTGTTTAGAATGAGTCACAGATACACCATTTTGTTCCAAAAGCATTATTGGTTTCACAAAACAAAAGTATTTTTAAATGATTTCATTTGCCTTTGTATCTTTCCAGTTTTTTTGGCGCTCAGGCAGAGGGTTGGGAGTGTTTCGATTCGGAAATATTTCTATATTTATATTGTTAGAACATGATATTTGGACATTTTATAATTCCACAAAATACTAAGAAAACAATATCATAATAAAAGAGTTGGGTTATGAATATTCCACAAAAAAGCTGTAAATTTAAATTTAATTAATCATTTTAAATCCTCCAATCCTTCTAAAATCCTTCAACAAATTATTAAATTATTATGTAAATCATTTAATTTAGTTTTAAAAATTAATGTAAAATGCTTTAGAATGTAAAATTTTTATGAATTCATAATTTGGTAGATAAAGGGCTAACCCATGAAAATTTCAAAATATCATTGCTTGTATTTCGATTCTTTCTTTGTTTGTCAAGAAATTATGTACATAGAACTCATTATTAATTTTTTTTATTTTTATTTAATAAAAGTTACAAATATCTGTTTATTGAAAAAAAGCATTTGTACAAGCTGCACAATGAATAGAATAAAAACAAATTAATTCATTTAATTACATCATCGATAGTGAAATGAATATTTAAATTTATAATTTAAATATTAATTTTGTATATACAGCATATATTATTCTTGATCGTATAGTTCAAAATACAAGGAAATAAAAAGTAAACATATTTGCAAATATATAGAGAGAATATTTTAAAAGATGTTAAATTACTTTAGTTTTTAGCACTTTTAACTGTAAACACATGTTTCGTCAGAGAATACAAAGGAAAGAAAAAAGCACTGTTATAAAACACTATTCATAAAATATCTAACATTTCATATCTCTATATATCTATATTTTATATTCTCAAATTTTTTAGAATGTAGTAATATATATACAAACATATAAAGGACAAATGCACCATAAAATATAACTACTAAGAATATATTTATTAAAATATAAAACATTACTCAATGATGCACAAAACGAGAGCTTTAATTTGAACTTGTACAATTAAAATAAAATAAAAAATCAACGTTTCGCGCCGTCTTCTGCGGCCGTCTTCAGGAAAATATGATAATGAAAGGACTAAAAGTTTGCTTACTGATCGAGAGCTATTTCTAATAAAATAAAACAGAAATGAATCAAAAGTTTAAATATGTTGCCACTCACACGTGAGTAAAAATTGAAATATTGCAAAGAGATACAAATGTAAGTTTTTTTTTATGTTATGCCATATTTTTGGTATATTATAGGATAAATTATCATTACAAGGTTTATTTTCTCGTACAATGATTTCGACAGATTCTCTTATTTTATCTTCTACTGGGTTATTGCCAGGAACTATGATTTGAATCACAATTCCGTGCAATAACTTTGTAAATACTTTTGCAAAGTTTTTGGATATATTTGTGCAATAACTTTTGTCATCTCGTAATTAGTTTGCACACAGTGTATTTTCATAAAAATATCCTAATGCTTATTATTTAAGTATTCATATTTAAATATTTATATATAAGTATTTAATTGTTTTTGCATACCTTTAAGTTTAAAATTTAATTTTAAATTAAAATATGTTTAAGTTTAAAATGCTTATTTTAAAAGACGCATTTTTCTGTTTTCCGTGAAGGAGAAGAAGGACTTTAAAAAGTAGTTTTTAGTCTCATAAAATGCGTTTTTTTTATGTAAGTGCATGTTTTTTTTTTTTTTTTTTTTTTTTTTTTTATATGTATTTAAGTTTAAAATTTATGGAAGTACTTTTCAAATTTCTGTAGGATATTCCTTTAACGCATGGGTTTTTTATGCTGAATTTATTTTATTATTGCATAAAGGTTATATAGAATAAATTTCAAAATAATCCAATATTTAGTAATGCACATGAAATGTTTCAAAAGTGAGACATGGGCAAAATTTTTAATTTTGTGAAAACAGAATTTTATGTTAAACACACTGAACACATATATGTAATTTTTACAAATATAAAAGCTCATACCTCTGCAAAGAAGCGTCAATATTCAAAAATTCTTTATTTGTCAGATAAATTTGAACATCTAGTTTCATAATTTTTGAAATAAATAAAATTATTTTTTAAATCATTTTCGTAATTGTGAAGATATTATGTCATCTTAAAGTATTCATCAATATGCACAAATACATATTCACACACATACACGTATATATATATATATATATATATGTGTGTGGGGGGGGGGGTGTAGGTGTGGGTGTTTATCTGTATCTGTAAGGCACGCCACACACCAATGAAACATGCGTCAAAAATCGTGCAACATGACGCAGTCAAACCGTTTTTTCCTTTGTTATCAGGGTGAAATTGTCGTATGTCGCACGTTTTTTCCTCCAATGTCTCACTGGTGTGTGGCGTGCCTAATATTATGCATAATTCATGCAGTGCGAGATAAATTCCGAATTGAATTTACATTCAAATTTAATATAAAAAATTTAAATTTATACATAGATTTTAGGGAAATATGCCCCTATAATCATATCTTTTGTGAATCTTTAAAAATGTTTTAACTTTTATGAATAAACTAAATAAAACTCAAAACTGCATGCATTTTCTCATTATATATTGTTAATATGTGTTATAAAATCATTTCTGCAAAATAAATAAATTCAAACATTTTAGCAATAAGAGATTCTTTTTTATTTTAGTGTATTTTCGAAATGAATAAAAATCTGTCCGTCACAAATATTTGATAATGTCATGGTATTTAGTCATAAATTCTAATGTCAAACAATGCAAAATTTCAACAGATGTTTTTAAAAATATAGATAGAATTCAAGTAATGCATTTTATAAAGTCTTTCTAAAATTTTATAAAGTCAGGTCGTGCATAAAAATAATTTTATGGATATTTGAAATATTAATGCTATCACCTTTTCCTCTCACCTAAAAAAAAGATTTATTTAAAAGCTTAGTCCTTTAATATAAAGAAAATCTTGTTTTTATATATCATGTTTTTATAAGTACTTCTTTTTATTAAAATTATGTTTTTGAACTATGAAAAAAGTATTGACACGAATTTTTCAATAACCTTTACATAAAAGGATTTATGACGAATTTTTATTTTTTTAATCTAATTGACTACACATTTTATTTTATCGTTATTTCACTCTTGTGGATATATATATATATATATATATAGAGAGAGAGAGAGAAGAATTTAGTATATGTTATGAGAATGATTAAATTAGCAGATTTTTCAAAAATACTAAGCAAAAGCGTTTTTTATGTTAAGTTTTTTTTAAATTATTGAAGTAATTTTTTTAAAGGAAATATATAATGGTAATGACTCTAATTAAAATACAAATAAAAAAAATTGCTGTAAGTATATAAATGAGTTTATGTTTATTAAATTATATAAACTTTAATATAAAGGCACAAATTTTGGTAATTCAATAATTTTAATTGACAGTTACCGGTATTTTTTTACAAATGCGTTCTAAATTTCTCCATTTTAAGTGCCTCATTATATGCTACTCAGCCATAAATTTCAAATATATGTAAGTACCATTCTAGATTTTAAGTTCAAATAAAGCAGCTTTCAACTTTAAAGAGATATTATTCACTCCAGTTTCAAGTACTTTCCTGAACTTGTATGTGTGTACCTGTATCTTTCATGATTTTTCTTCCCCTTTTTCCTACTTAATCATTTAAAAATACTCACATAGAGCATGCTTGGTTAAATTCTACACGGATATCATTTTTCCAGAATTCCTTCTTTCCATCCTTTATTTCACACGGCGATGATAAATAGCATAAAGGGCCGTTGTTCAAGAGCGCCACCTTGCGGAAATGTCAATATTTCGGTGACCGGCTTTGGAGACCGATCATTCGGATTGCTCAGTGAGTTTTAGATCCCACGCGGAAATTCACACGCTCTGACCTGGTGCAAAAAAGAGAAACTTTAAACAGTTAAATAGGTTTTAATTTTTTATCGTAATTTTGTTTTCAAGTGAATAAATGAAAATATATATTAAAACAATGGTATTGTTTTAAGAGAAGAAAAATATTTTTGAATTTAAAGTGATAAAAATAAAAATGCTAATTAGACAACAAGAAATTTAAAGACACCTGTTAAACGAAATTAATTTGTCATTTGACATTTAGAAATGATTGCAAGTAATGCGAATTTTAATGCAATGCATGAATTTCGCGTCTGTAAAAATATTAAATTTGTTTTTTCATAAAGAAAGGTTATTGCACTTTAAAATACTTTTATCAAAGAATGTAAATGTGTGAATTCATAAAGACTTCTGAGAAATCAATATCTGCTATACATAGTTACCAATGAAGTCATGCTGTAAAATTTAGTAGGTAGTAATTTACGGGCATTTAAAAAAAACATGCAATACATTATGCATGAGTAATTACTGAACACTGTGCAAACAGTTGATTGTAAAATATAACTGTGTGAAGGATAATGGAGTTTGGAGCTAATTTATGGAAATTATTACTGGGTGCTTCACTGTTATTACCTTTCTGCTTCTGTAGAGAACAAGGTAAGTGCTATTTTAATTCGCAACTTTAATTTATGCAGTAAGTGCAACGAATAGTGAGAAAACATATATAGTTTTGGTTGTAGTTCTCGTTATAGCCTGGTGGAAATTTAAATAAATAAAATGTAATTCATTTTTTTTTCATTTAAAATTCTCATTTTTATTGGGGTATATGAACTTAAAATTTGTCCACATATCGGAAGCGATCAATACCGGGATTGTCTACGTAAGGGTGACACAATAATGAGTTTTAACTTTTAATAATTTAAGAACTTTATCTGATGTACTTATTGCATTATTGATTTGACATTAAATAATCAATGTTTATTACACTGCTGCATTAATTTTGAAGTTGTTGTCCACATAATTACATTCCTTGATATAATATCGTGGACTTTATTGGTGGCTATCAATAGCATGATTGTCTACAACAGCATTATTTAAATGATGAGCTTGAATGTTTAATAATTTAACAAATTTATGAAATCTATTTGATGTTACATTAAATATTTGGAATTGAGTAATTAATGTTTAATATATTATTGCATTAATTTTGAACTTACTGTCTAAATAATTGCAGCCGTTAATTGAATATATAGCCAATGATAATTTACAATACGGTAAATGTGAGAAATTCCATCATAATTTTTATTTTATTATTATAATTTTTAAAAAATACTAACCTGAGTAGTTTAAATAATCTGAAAATTAACAATTTAAACAAGTAAAAGTTTCGATGATTTAAAAAAATAATTTTAACATCATTTGAACAGAAAAAAATTGTAGGATTATTTATCCGGTTGAAAATAGCTTGGATTCTCATTAAATTATAAAAACAATAGGTTAATTTAAACGGTAATTTATAGTACGGTAAATGTGAAAAATACTATGATTAACTTTTTTTTAAATTTCTTTTTGTAATACAAAAGTTCTAATCTTAGTAATCGAAATAAATTTTTAAAAATAACAATTTAACTTAAGATGATTTAAATAAACAGAAGAGAAGATTCTTTGAACAAATAAAATTTAAGATTATTCATCTAGCTGAAAATAGCTGATTTCTCATTAAATCATAAAAAATTAAGTTAATTAGAAAAGATAATATTTATGGTTAAATAAAATTACAAAGTCGATATAAATATGAATTTATAATTTCACTTCAAAACAAATTTTAAAAGTTCTCTGCTTAAATATTTCAAATCGACAGTTTAAAAATGGAATTTTAAAATTTGAACTATGAAGCAAAAAGTAGGACATCGTTTTATAATTTAACAAAATATTATATGAAAATTTTATTAAGAAACAACCAAGTATTAAAAAAAGAAATATATTTATGCAGTCAAATAGAAAAAAATACATTAAAACCAAACATGTTTTATCTTTTATTTTAAACGGTAATAAATGTTTTAAAAAAAACATTTACAGCATAGAAAAAAGTTTTATTTTTTCTGATTCAAAATCAAATAAACAAAAGCGGAAAATTAAATGTAAAGAACTCATTATTTGAAACAGAATGAAAATAATGATAACATGAATAGGAGAAAAAAAAAAGTTGGTATTTAATGAACTTTTAACTTTAAACGTTGAATCCGTTTTTTTCTTCTTTAACAGAACAGAATGTTCGTTCATCATGCGTTTAAACAATAAAGAACAGTAATTATTTTTGAATTATATTTAATGATCTGTAAAGCAATTAGCAGAAAATCAGATTAATGGTTTCTATCTATAAAACCGACTTTGCAGCGTTAAGAAACAATTTGCATATTAAATAATGTTGTAAAAAAGGTGCGTATATGATGATATACATCAGACTACTTTTTTGTTATATAATGTTCATGAAATTCTTAATTAATATTTTTTTAATTTACATAACTCTTATTTTTGACAAAATTTATGTAAATTTAATTTAATCTTCTAACATAATATAAATTAAATTATCATTATTAAATAATAAAAATACTATTATTAAATTACATAAAATTACACATTTAATACTGCATAATTTCATAATAGATTATTAAATTATATAATAATAAATAATTTAAAGATCTAATAATTTTGGGTTCAGTGTGCCAAAAATTATAAATTATTAAAGGAATAAAAAAGAAAGAAAAGATACGGACAATAAAACTGCATATGACTTGGCTTTCTAAACATAATGATCAAGACAGGAATATTTATTACAATCGACATTACCTAAAATATCTACAATGCAAATTTGTATTAATTTCTAGTTCTATTTCCTACAATATAATAAAAAATTCTTTAATTAATACGCGTCAGAAATGATGTAACAATAATGGAATATAGTTTCATTAAGGTATAGATGGAACAAAATGTTTGAAGTTTTTTAAGGTATGTACCTATCTACAAATAGCCATTTTTGAAAAAAAAAAGAATTGTTTTTGATTTATTACTTTAAACTAAAGTTCAAACATATAATATTCCAAAAAGTCTTACTTTTGCTCCAGTGATAATTAGAAGCAAAGTTATAGCTCAAAATATAAACCTTTTGTTTATAAAGTTTTGTGTTATATCATAATCTTAACCCTTCAATGCACCCACATTTGACACATAAATAAAAACGCTACAATTTATTGTAGTAATAAAAAACCGTAATAACTGGCGATGAAATTGATAAATAAGCTAAAATACTTTGTTAAATCATCATAAAATGAAAAAAAAATAAACAGGACACGTTTCGAGCTACAACAATAACAGCTCGTCATCAGCTAAAGCAAAACACGTGTCCGTAAGGCACAGACTCGAGATTTAAAAAATATATATATTATTATTATTTTTTTTTAATCTCGAGTCCGTGCCTTACGGACACGTGTTTTTTTTAGCTGATGACGAGCTGTTATTGTTGTAGCTCGAAACGCGTCCTGTTTATTTTTTTCATTTTATGGTGATTTAACAAAATATTTTAGATTATTTACTATAATTATTTGTATATGCCATGGATTGGGCCAATATGATTACTGTAATTTATCAAAGAGACAGTCCAATTAATGGTATAACACTTATTTTGTCCATATCAGATGGCTAAATTTGACAATAATATTAACATTTGTTTTCCAGAAACAAAAAGAACAGAAAAAAAGAAAATTTATTAAGACAAAGTTTAATTTATTACTTTTAATGGGTACTTAAAAATGTTAGTATAATGAAAGTGGAAGAATATTATGCAGATAAAATTAATTAATTTAAGCCCATTTAATTGCAAAATATTGCAATAAAATATTTAAAACCCAAGATTGTGTATATACGGTACATGCCATAAAACATAAAATTTTAGCTGAAATTTTAAATATGTTTTTTTACTATTTTTCAATTATTGGGCCAATATATAGATTTCATATTTTTTTTTTCATTAAATTAGAAAAAAATCATGCATTGTTCGGTAAATTTGCGATTTCTGAAAAACTGCGTTTTTCATTGCTTACGTTTTACATTGCGTTATGTTGCGTTATGTTTTACATTGATTACGAGAAACTTCATTTATAAAATATATATATATATAAATAAAAATAAAAAAATAACATATGGAAATGAAATTTGGTCACAAGGTATATCTCATTTACTCGTATCACATAAAGCGAAATACATATAAATTTAAGAGTTGTTTTTATTGAAAAATACATCTTTATAAAGAAAAAAAGATATGCGAGTAAAAAGTATTCAAAATTTGGTATGTGTTAACTAAATTTAAGAAGTACTGTGTAATGTTAAAAATATTGTCCTAATTTGAACCGTGCACAATAGCCGCCACTGTAAGATATTGAAATATTGAACCAATATTTGCAGCTCCTGTTGAAGCTCTAGATGTTGCTACACTGTAAAAGAAAAATTCATGAGGTTACTAAAAACTTTCTAGTAAATTTGTATTCACAGATTTTTAGTAACCATTACTCACAGTACAGATAGTGACCATTCCAAACTTTTTTTTTGCAAGTGAAACAAACATTTCTTTTGTAAACTGAACAAAAGAACTTTTTGTATGACTAACTTAAAAGTTTTTAGTATGAGCCACCAAAAAGTTTTCAGCAACAGCTCCAAATATATTTTTAGCAACCATTTTTGATAGATTCTTAGTAACTATTCTAAACGCAATTTTAGCAAGTGAAAAACATTTATTTAAAAAAAAAATGTGGGAAAGAAGAGTCTTCTGCAGTGGAAGATTTTTGACAAAGCCTCAATAAATGGCAGCATCAAACATTGCCACCTGCTCAATTTTGATATGCTTCTGAAGAGGAGGAAAAGACCAGAGATCTTTACCCATTGTAACTGCTACGACAGTATTTTCATAACCTCTTTATTTAACGAGTACTTACACTGCATACACTCAGTGCGTCTTTGGTTGTGTCGAACATCGAACCCGAGAATTTTCAGCCTGGAGTTCGGTACTATGACCACTCGGCTATCACGGCCACACCAAGTGAATTTTAGTAATAGCTATTTAAAATATAAAACTATTAACTCTATTCGTTCTAGTAATTCTTACAGATTTTCTTGTAACAGTGTATGATTACAAAAGATTTTTTAGTAATTGCAAGGATCACTGAGAGAAACTAAATTTTTTTTAGTAGATCGACCCTTTTTTTTACAGTGTACGAGATTTTACTATCTTTTGGTGGCAGCTACTGAGCATCAAAATTTGGTTGAAACAAGCACAAGTTTTTAACATTGAAAATTGTTTTCAGAACGCAGGTTAAGTGGTATGCTAATATTTTGTTAAAAAAAGTTAAGTTTGTTAAATAGATTTCGTTTTAGAATGTTTAGCATCAAGATAATTTTATGCTTAAATTTTACTTAATATTGCCTTAACTTGAAAAGTTTATAAAAATGTCATTAAACACATATTAAAATGCCATCACAAGATTTTTAACAATGAAAATTGTTTTCAGAACACAGGTTAAGTGGTTTGCTAATATTTTGTAAAAAAAATAAGTTAAGTATGTTAAATAGATTTCGTTTTAGAATGTTTAGCATAAAGATAATTTTTTGCTTAAATTTTACTTAATATTGCCTTAACTTGAAAAGTTTATAAAAATGACATTAAAATTTATTTAAATTCATAGTTCTATTCCCTGTTTTAACTAAAAAAAGCACGTGTGCAGAAAAAAAAATGCACGCTTTTCAAAAACTTTTTCCAACGGTTACGCACATATCTAAAGCTCTTCAGACAAAAAAAGTTTATTTGTGTTCATTTTATTATTTTAAGTTAAGAATTTACAATAACAAACTGATATTTAAGAAAATTTACCAAGCAAAAAATTAAAGAATTTTTTTAAAACTTAAATTGTGATAATACTCTGCTTGTAAAAAAGAACATTTTTGACTATTTGTTCGGATTTTTTAATTTTATGCATTTCTGCATTGCAAATCAAAATAAAATAAATATATATTTAATAATTGTTAATTATTTAATCTTTAATATTAATGGTATCTACAAGTGGTATCTTAGCTCAAAGTAAAATCAGTTACGTATTTCTTTTTTGTACATCTCGTACATTTTTCTGCAAGCCATTTTTATGTAATATGTAAAAAATAAAAAAAATAAAAAAAAGAATAAAAAAGAGAGAGAGAAAAAAAACACTGCAAACATATTGCAATTTTGCTTCGTTCTGCTAACCGTTATGTTCAATTCACATCAATTTCTTTTTTTAGCATTATTTATACGAGGTGGAACATGCCGAAATTCGACAAAAGAAAATCTTTAAAAAAGAACAATTTTATTGATTTATAATAAATCTACAAAATAAGTTACAGAAAAAAATGCATGTTATATTGGTCAGTATAACTCGCAAACAAATATTATTTTAAGCTAAAATTAACAGAATACTATAAAACTCAATTATCCAAATTATGAAATGAAATCCCAGCTAAAAATGAACTGCAGTTTTTTTTTGTAGAAATGAAGTGTTTTTGTGGTTTTCTAAAATTTCTCTAGTCTTTCTATAGTGCAATCTCAACTACGCAATCACTTCAGTTATTCTAGACAACTTCAGTTATTCAGTTATATTAGACTTTGTAAACAAAAATTAAAAAATATATAAGACTTTATAACTGTAGAATCAATGCAGTGAATTTGAAGTTATTATCCAACTATTAATTTAGAAGTACATTTCCGATGTATCTCTCGTATAACTGTAGTTATTGTGCGATAAATTCACAGAATTTCATCGGAGAAAAATAATTTCAAATATGCTTCAAAATCGAACTAGGGATTTCTCATCCCATCGAACCACTTCCGTAGTAAAAAATTTATTAGTTCCTTGGAAATTACAAGTTTTAATACATTAAAATCCATTTCTTTTTTTTAAATTCAGACATGGGCGTCCCTATCTATGCTTCCTTCCCCCTAACTTAAAATTCTTAGTTCCTTTATTATTTTAAGCTAAGAGAAAAAAAATTAATTTCACTAAATTACATTTCGAAATCCAATGAGGGGTAGTGACTACCTGTGCCCCCTGCATACAACGGAAATTTGTTAGTTCTTTTATTTTAAGTTACTCTAAAGGAATAAATTTTGCGAGGTTTATCAAAATCAGAGAAAAAATATATTAAGTTTCAAAAGTTATGAGGAAACAATGGGCCTTTCACTCACCAACCCCTTAATGCGAAATTTCTTCTTACTTTTTATTGTAAATTTCTTGAAAATTATACATTTTACTATGCTTTTGAAAATATCAGAAAAGAAAAAATTTGTTAATGTATATATATGTATATATTTTTTTTTAATTTAGGAAAGGGCAAATACTTTCCTCTACCTTCCTCCCCCTAACCGAAAATTCTTAGTTATTTTAAACTAAAGAAAAAAGATTGAATTTTAGTATTTTTTCAAAAATCGGAGAAAAAAATTTGTTAAATTTCAAAATCGAGTGAGGGAAAATGGCTCATCTATTTCCTCACCCCTCACAGAAAATTCTTCTTTTCTTTATTTAAATCGCACTAAAAGAATGAATTTTATTATGCTTTTCTAAATTGGAGGAAAAATTGCTAATTAAATTTCAAAATCCAGGGAGGGGCAACGAGTCTACAACCCCCTCCTTAATTGAAAATTTCTTTTTCTTTCTTTCTAAGTTACTCGAAAAATTTACATTAGGTTTTTGAAAAAAAAAGAGGAAATTTTATTTAATTGAATTTTAAAACCCAACGAGCTCCTCTGCTTTCTGCCCCCATACATCTCCATCTTCATAACTGAAAATTACTTGCAATTAATTTACTATTACTTCATTATGAAATCGACATACAAATATTTGAATCATCAAATAATTTTTTTAATCGCTCTTTAAAATTGTTATTCGATCTAAACTTAATGAATCGTAGAAAGAAAAAAAAATACTTCATCAGTTAATCGAAGTGTATTTTCTAATTATGTATTCATTTTTAAAGCACATCAAAGTTTCTTATTTCATGCAAATATTAAATTATTAAAAGTGTTTAAAATTATTTTACAAGTTATAAATATATTGAAAAATCTAATCATTTTTTATATTAAAAAAAAAAAATCAGAAATTTCTCTTTGTAAAAAATTATTTACCAAAGAAAAAAAAGAAGAAAATTAAATTAATGTTTCTATTTTATTTTTAGGTAAAAATGTAGATAAGTTAACAATCAAATATATCTACAGAATTATTAAAAACATATGCTACATTAAAAAATAAAAATGATATAAAATGAGTCCTTATTCTAATTCAAAGTTATTAATTATGAACTTCTTATTTTATAAAATATTTTTTTCCTTTTTAACAAATATATATTTCTTAAATTAACACATTTAATTACATTATAATTCCTAAAAAAAATATATTATCAGAAAAACTTCTAAAATTCGTTTATTTTTTTTTTAATTTGAAAGAAAGATTCAGAAATATTTCCCATTTAAAAAACTCACTACAAAATATATATATATATATATATATATATATATATATACAGGGTGTATCTAAACTACTGGGCAAAACATTAAGGGGTGATAGTATATATCAAGACAAATAATATTAAATGGGAAACTAAGGGTCCTAAACATCTTCCGAAGGAGATAGGCGCCATCCAAGTTTAGGATCCAAAATTTGATAAGATTGTAAAAAACGGAAAAATTGGTCGATTTGTTTGCGGTTTTCACGAAAACTTTTCTTTATGTCAGTATGTCTTGAAAATAAATAATAAAGATAAATTTCAAAAAATGCCGATAGAGGGCGCTTTAGACTTTGGAGTAACGAACAACTATTTTTTACCGTTATTTTTTGCATCTCACTAATTTTTTTTATAAGTTGAGACATAAACTTAAATTTTGAGCTCAAAATCTGTGGTTAAGTAGCGCAAACTGAACTGTGTTCAATGGGAGTTGGTAGGTTCAAATTTCAAATGATTATAAAAAACAGAATAATTGGTCAATTGATTTGCGGTTTTCACTAAAACTATTCTTTATGTCAGTATTGTCATGAAAATAAATTATAAAAATAAGTTTCAAAAAATGTCGATAGAGGGCGCTTTAGACTTTGGAGTAACGTATAACTATTTTTTACCGTTATTTTTTGCATCTCATTAAATTTTTTTGAAGCTTTGACATAAAGTTAAATTTTGTGCTGAAAATCTGAATCGTTGAGAGTGGTTAAGTAGCGCTAACTGAACTGTGTTCAATAGGGGTGGGAAGGTTAAAATTTCAAATGATTATACAAAACGGAAAAATTGGTCGAATCGTTTGCGGTTTTCTCTAAAACCATTCTTTATGTCAGTATTTCCTTGAAAATAAATTTTAAAGATAAATTTCAAAAAATTCCGTTAGAGGGCGCCTTAAACATGAGAGTAACCAACAGCAATTTTTAACTGTTATTTTTTAAATCTAATTAAATGCTTCAAAAACTTAGACTTAAATTTTGAGTTCAAATTCTGACTCGTTGGGAGGGGTTAAGAAGCGCAAACTGAATTGTGTTCAGGAGTTGAAATGTTACCCTGCCCACCCTACGAACACAGTTCAATTTTTCGCTACTTAATTACTCACGATTCAGATTTTGAGCTCAAAATTTAAGTCTAAGCTTTTAAAGCATTTATTTAGATAAAAAGAAAAAATGACGCTTAAAAATTGTTGTTGGTTACTCTAAAGTTTAAGGCGCCCTCTAACGGAATTTTTTTTTTAATTTATCTTTAAAACTTATTTTTAAGGAAATAAAGAATGGTTTTAGAGAAAACCGCAAACGAATCGACCAACTTTTCCGTTTTTTATAATCATTTGAAATTTGAACCTTCCCATCCCAATTGAACACAGTTCAGTTTGCGCTACTTGACCACTCTCAACAATTCAGATATTCTACTCAAAATTTAAGTTCATGTCTAACCTTCTAAAAAAATTAATGAGATGCAAAATATAGCGGTAAAAAATAGTTGTACGTTACTCCAAAGTCTAAAGCGCCCTCTATTGACATTTTTTGAAATTTATCTGTATAATTTATTTTCAAGACAATACTGACATAAAGAATAATTTTTGTGAAAACCGCAAATCAATTGACCGATTTTTCTGCTTTTTATAATCATTTGAAATTTGAACCTACCCACTCCCATTGAACTCAGTTCAGTTTGCGCTACTTAACCTCAGATTTTGAGCTCAAAATTTAAGTTTATGTCTAAACGTCTAAAAAAATTTAATGAGATAAAAAAAATAACGGTAAAAAATAGTTGTTCGTTACTCCAAAGTCTAAAGCGCCCTCTATAGGCATTTTTTGAAATTTATTTTTATTATTTATTTTCAAGACAATACTGACATAAAGAATAATTTTCGTGAAAACCGCAAACGAATCAACCAATTTTTCCGTTTTTTATAATCATTTCAAATTTTGGACCCTAAACTTTAATTGCGCCTATCTCTTTCGGAAGACGTTTTGGACCCTTAGTTTCCCATGTAATATTACTTGTCTTGATGTGTACTATCACCCCTTAAAGTTTTGCCCAGTAGTTTAGATACACCCTGTATACATATACATATATATGGAGATTCTTCTTTAAAAAGTTCTTTTGAACACATAAGTAAATAAACTCGGAGGTAAATTAAATTCTGACACCGTTTTTAAACTTTTAAATGACTTATATTAAACGTTAATATTTACAAAAAAGATATTTACATAAGACTATTTACAAAGCAAACAATCATAACTCTAATTAATCAATTACATCTTATACGGGAACTCGTCTTCATCTTACGTTCTTTTTACACCAACTTAAAACTAAAAAACATTCCATTCTCCTTTCTTCCGTTCAGTTCTTTTTTCTACCGCTTAAATCGTCTGGCTTCTTAGGAATTAATAGTTTCTTCAAAATCGTCTGCCTCACTGAGAGCCTGTTCATCAGAGTTGCGATGCGTAGAAAATAATATGCAGATCTAATAGTGGAGGAGATTTCCCATATTTCGGCCATACTGATGAGACATTCGTCCTCGAATGTATTCTTGTTGGCTGGAAACAGCAGCTGGATCATCTGAAAAGATAAAGAAAAAAAAAACACAGCAGCATCCAAAGTCTAAATTGAAAAAAAGAAGTCATCATTCAAATTGTTTATCAAAGCTTAGATTATTTCTTGAAAAAATTCATATATTTTTTTTTCGCGTCTTTTCGTCTTCTCTTTCTTACGTCCTTTCATCTTCTTTTATCTTACGTCTTTTCGTCTTCTTCTTACATACGTCTTTTCATCTTCTATTACCTTACGTCTTTTCGTCTTTTCTTTCTTACGTCTTCCGTCTTCTTTTATCTTACGTCTTTTCGTCTTCTTTCATACGTCTTTTCATCTTCTTTTACCTTACGTCTTTTCGTCTTTTCGAGAATAAAGTTAAAATTCTATTAGTTGTCAGTCCAGAGGTTTGTCATAGTTGGTATAGTGTCACAATCGGTGAAATTCTTTTTTTTTTTTTTAAGCTTCTCCGTCCACGGCTTCATGTACTCTGCACATGTACTGGTGACCATGGGTCCTTCGTTGAATCCAAGTTTCTTTACATCGTAGGTGTCATTATTTTTTACTTTTATGACTTTGTACGGACCTAAATATTTTGGTTTTAACTTCAAACCTGGACCTTGTTGTGTGCGTTTTATAGCAACCACATCATTAATCTTAAATTTGTTAGCTTTCTTTCGTCTGAGGTTGTAAGTTTTACGGTTCTCTTCTTGGACTTTTAAAATCTGTTTTTTAGCATTTTTTCTCATATCTTCGCGATTATTTGTAAAATCAGGTTGTATTTCAGCATTCAGAAGACTAGTAATTCCAATGTTATTTTTTAGTTTCATTTTAGTACCAAACATCAATTCAAAAGGAGTTGTGCTTATACTTCTCTGAAAAGTCGAATTTATCACCTGTTGGACGTTGCTTACATGTGTATACCATTTTTTAGGATTATCGACAGACAATTTAGACAGAACATATATTATGACAGAATTTAGACGCTCAACTTGGCCGTTAGACCTGGGTAATCCAGTGGTAATCGGGATATGTTTAATATTTTCATTGATGCAATAATCTTCAAAAGCTTTAGAGGTAAATGCAGGACCTTTATCTGATATAATTCGAACTGGATTTCCAAAGATAGATTTTTGGATTTCTAATTTAGAAATTACTTCGGCAGCATCGGTAGATTTTGTGGGATACAACCAAACAAATTTTGTGAATGCGTCAATGACCGAAAGCATATGTTTGTAATTTTTATTAGTGCTTTCTAATGGACCTAAGTGATCAACATGGTACGTAAGTAATGGAGCTTCTTCTTTTTCTATTGGGTGAAGTAAGCCTTCTTGTTTACCACATTTTCTATTAACTAAAATACAGGGAACACAATTTGCTATACATTTCTCAATTTTTTGTTTAACTTTAGGGATGTAAAAATCATTTTCTAAACTTTTCTCTGTTCTTGCAACTGCGTAATGACCTTTTTCGTGAGCGGCCTTGATTATATTCATTTGCATGTCTTCCGGTACAACTAATAAATCATTACCATTAACACATTTATAAAGAACATCATTTTTAACTAGATAATCATCATAAGATTTCACCTTTAGGATTTTTTTATTGTTTTAATATGGTCATCGGTTTCTTGAGCTTGGATAATTTTTAAAGTTAAGCTATCTTGGATTACCATACAAATAGGATACCTACTTAATGCATCGACATGTCTCATACTGCTACCCTGTCTATGTTCAATAACATAATCAAAATCGGATAACATTATTGCCCATCTAGCTATTTTTGTACTCATTTCTTTTTTATCCATAGTCATTTTAAATGCATTACAATCGGTTACAATTTTAAATGGGATACCTAGCACATATACTTTAAACTTTTTCAGGGCTTCAATTACAGCTAAAACTTCTAATTCGTAACTAGTGTACCTCCGTTCAGCTTCGGTGGTTTTTTTACTTGCGAAATAAACTGGATGAAATTGATTATCTACTGGAGATTGTTGCATTAAAACAGCTCCATAGCCATCAATACTGGCATCACAATGGATTTCGGTCGCACTTTTGGGATTGTAAATTAAAAGTACTGGTTCTGACGACAAAATACGTTTGAGTTCATTAAAAGCTCTTTGTTCTTCTATATCGAATTTAAATTTTGAATCTTTTCTTAGCAGGTCACTTAACGGTTTAGCTATAACCGAATAATTTCTTATAAATTTTCGAAAGTATCTTGTCAATCCTAAATAACTTTGAACATCTTTGGTACACTTTGGTTCGGGAAAATTTATTACTGCTTTAGTCTTCAGTGGAGAGGGATACAATTTACCATTTATGATTCTATACCCCAAGAAATCAATTTCACGCTTCAAAAAATTGCATTTTTTAAGATTTAATTCTAATCCATATTCCGATGCAGTTTCGAGTACAAGTTTTAATTTTTCTAGACCTTCAGCTTCGTTTTTAGCAGGTAGTATTAAATCATCCATATAAATGACAACAATGTGATCTGTTAATAGGTTTCGAAATACATTATAAATATACTTTTGAAAAACACTAGGGCTATTGGTCAACCCGAATGGACATTTCAAAAATTCGTATTGTCCTTCATGAGTAAAAAACGAGGTGTATTTCCGCGAGTCTTCTTCAACATCTACATGAAAGAAACCGTTTTTCAAATCTATGGTGGTAAATACTTCGGCAGAATGTAATTGGTCTATTACATCATCAATAACTGGCAAGGGGAAATGCTCGCGTACTGTCTTTTTGTTAAGACATCTGTAATCAACACAAAGTCTCATTGTGTTATTTTTTTTCTTGACTAAAACAACCGGCGAAGAAAAATTAGAAGAACTTTCTCGAATTCTTCCCTGAGCTAGCCACTCCTCAATTTGGTTTTCGACTATTTTTTTCTCGCATGGCGGTAATCTTCGAGGAGAAGAACAAACTGGGATTTCGTCAGTTAAATTAATTTTCATTTTAACATCTACTGTTTTAGTTTTAATTGGTACATAATTTTCAATTAAAGAGTATAACTCTGAACGTAATTTTTTGTCAGCAATGTGAGTTAAATCAATTTTAGGCTCATCCAAAACATTTACAATATTAATTAAAAAGTCATTAGACTGAACTTCAGCTTTAAACAGTTTCACTTTATTCTCAGAAATAGTTAATGTACCTTGATGAATAACATCAGTGCCAATAATTAAATCGAAATTAATGCAACTGTCCTTAACGACAAAAATAGTAACTTTAAATTTTGAACCATCTACTTCGATTTCTGAATTGAAACAACCTTCTGGTTTAATTGAGGCTTTTCCTAGACCGGTCAAAGAGATACTCGTAGGTTTTAATTCTACAAAGTTCTTCAAATTATCATAAATACTTTTCTTTAACAAAGTCTTTTGGCTACCAGTATCTATTAAAGAGATTAAACGCAAAGAATAAAGCTTTATCTCTTTCAGAATCAAATCTTGGGATGTAATAATGTTTACTTGTGACTGAGCATTTTTAACACTTGTATCTTTAGATTTATTATATTGAAATGATTTATGACCATAAGCGTTACAAGCAAAACAAAGCGGCCCTTTATCTTTATTTACACAGTTAATACTCTTATGATTATTCCCGCCACAATTAAAACAACGCATATTTGGCTTTGCAGGCTTAAATTTGTTCTTAACTTCAACTTCGGATTTAATTTTAGGCTTAGCTCCTTCATATTTATGAAATTTTGCATTTTCATACTCCGATCTTATTTTTTCATAAATCTTTAATTTTTGTTTAAATTCAGCAATATTGGGACAACCATACAAAAAAGATTTTTTAGAAATGGGGTCATTAATTCCATTTATTACATACTGAATAAGGGCAGAATCTTCAATATTGCCTTTTGAGCATAATTGTTTCATATTTAAAAAATATTCATCTAACGATTCATGTGGTCTAATTTTTCTTTTGGACAGCAATTCGTGTAATTCAGCTGAATTACACGTTTGACCAAATTCAGATATGAGTAGGGCTTTTAATTTAGACCACGAATTAATATTTGTTTCACTTTCAAGAAATAATTTTGCTTTGCCTGTCATACGGCGTTTAGCCAAAATCAATTTGTGCAAATCACTAACGTTAAATAATAAAACAATATCTTCAAAATCGGCAATCCATTTATTAATATTTTGTACTTGAGTACCTTCAAACATTGTAATCATACTTTCAATATCATTAATAGAAATGCTTGGTTTAATAACATAATCAGGAATCAGAATTTTCTGATTTTCATTACTTTCACAATTAGAACTACCAGAATCATTTCTCATATTATTCTCAAAAACAGTTGAAATATTTTTAGTTTTATCTTGTAAATCATCATTAAATTCATCGACACTTTCGTCATCACTAAGAGTACCTACATCGGCTATCATATTAATTTTTAAAATATTAAAATCACATAAACTAGAAATTATTCTGGCAGCAATTTCATCAAAAGTTCCCGAATTATTTATACACAAAACATTGCAAATGGTAATTAAGTCGTTAACAGAAAAATTATCTTTAATTTCTTTGAATTTAGTTTGATATTCATCGGAATCTACTTCAAACGTAAACCCAGTAAAATTCCGAATTCTACGTCGATTATTTCTGTCACCGATTTCTCCAAAAATTAATTTGTGCAATGTCTTAATACTAGCTGATTTTTCAGTTTTCAAAGAAAACTCTAATTCCTTTAAATCAACTAATTTTTCCATTATTGAAAAGAAAAATGAAATAATAAACTCACTTCATAATCAGATGCTCAGCTTCACACACTTTGATTTCACTTTCATCGCAAAATTTTACCTCTTCTGAAATAGCTTTGTAGGCTTGACATTCCATCACAGTTCTAAAAAATATCGGCTTCCAAGATATTAAAAAATATATATTTCCATCTCTGTGGGCGTGCGTCTGTATCTCACTTACTGAGACCAAAATTTATGGAGATTCTTCTTTAAAAAGTTCTTTTGAACACATAAGTAAATAAACTCGGAGGTAAATTAAATTCTGACACCGTTTTTAAACTTTTAAATGACTTATATTAAACGTTAATATTTACAAAAAAGATATTTACATAAGACTATTTACAAAGCAAACAATCATAACTCTAATTAATCAATTACATCTTATACGGGAACTCGTCTTCATCTTACGTTCTTTTTACACCAACTTAAAACTAAAAAACATTCCATTCTCCTTTCTTCCGTTCAGTTCTTTTTTCTACCGCTTAAATCGTCTGGCTTCTTAGGAATTAATAGTTTCTTCAAAATCGTCTGCCTCACTGAGAGCCTGTTCATCAGAGTTGCGATGCGTAGAAAATAATATGCAGATCTAATAGTGGAGGAGGATATATTATATATATATATATATATATATATATATATATATATATATATATATATATATATATAATATATATATATATATATATATATACATATACATATACATATATATTATTTTTATTTAATTTTTAAATTAAAAAATGTTTATAAATAACAAATTATTATTCTAACACAATATTATATTCTTATTTTATAAAATTAAATTTTCCTTTTTACAAATATATATTTCTTAAATTAACACATTTAATTACATTATAATTCCTAAAAAAATTATATTGTCAGAAAAACCTCTAAAATTCATTTATTTTTTTTTTAATTTGCAAGAAAGATTCAGAAATATTCCCTATTTAAAAAACTCACTAAAAATATATGTATATATATATATATATATATATATATATATATATATATATATATATATATATATATATATATATATATTAAAATTAAAAAATTATTAAATTATTAAATTAAAAAATGTTTATAAATAACAAATTATTATTCTAACACAATAATAAATAAAAAGAATACTGCCCAGTTAAACTGATGGCATTGAGCTCACAGGCTACAAATACTAATTGCACATTAAAGCCTTATATTTTCAAGGGTTAATTCCGTTCGAAAAAAAAATTAAGAAGGGGAAACAGCTCTCCCCTTTCCTCTTTTTTTTATACTTAATCATTGAACCTCCTATACTATCAAAGACATGCTTTATCATATAAAAAATCTATATCCAAAATTCAGAGCAAATTAGATAATTCTTAATAAAAACCCATTTAGCATTTATATAATTTAAAAGGAGTTATCCCCCTCTTTTATACTTAACCATTAAACTTCCAAAACTATTCAGAGATTTGAACGAAATCTGACAATTCTGCTTGAAAAACCCATTTATATAAATTAAGGGGGGGGGGCATTAGAACCCCTGTTCCCCTTATTTATACTTATTCAATGAACACCTAATAACAGTCACGGAATCGCCTCATCAGAATGATCCTAATCTAAATTTTGAACGAAAACTTAATTCTCAATTAAAATCCCATTTATATCAACTAACGGGGGGGGGCATTAGAACCCCTGTTCCCCCTATTTATACTTATTCAATGAACAACTAATAACAGTCACTGAATCGCCTCATCAGAATGATCCTAATCTAAATTTTGAACGAAAACTTAATTCTGCATGAAAATCCCATTTATATCAACTAACGGGGGGGGGGCATTAGAACCCCTGTTCCCCCTATTTATACTTATTCAATGAACACCTAATAACAGCCACGGAATCGCCTCATCAGAATGATCCTAATCTAAATTTTGAACGAAAACTTAATTCTGCATGAAAATCCCATTTATATCAACTAACGGGGGGGATTAGAACCCCTGTTACCCCTATTTATACTTATTCAATGAACACCTAATAACAGTCACGGAATCGCCTCATCAGAATGATCCTAATCTAAATTTTGAAAACTTAATTCTGCATGAAAATCCCATTTATATCAACTAACGGGGGGCATGAGCCCCCCGTTCCCCCTCTTATACATATCGAATGAACTCCAAAAACTAATCAGGGAAGCGCCTTATCAGGATATACCTATATACAAAATTTCAAGTGGATCCGATATTTTTATCATGAGTTATCGCGTTACGCACATACATACAGAACGGACGGGCACATAAGCTCTCAGGCTATGATAGCCTGTGAGCTAAAAATATGTTTTACCGTATCACCATATGTTTTACCGTAAACGACATAAAATGAATTTTTATTCTGAGTAAAAAATATTAATTACCGACCCATAATTTATTAAAGTAAGTACTTCCATGTCAAAAATATATATTTTATAAAATTAACATAATGCATGTAATTACATTATAATTCATAATAAAAAAATTATTTTTTATTATGAAGCAATTAGCCTAAAAATAAAATTATTTTATTAAATATTTACTGATTTTTAAATTCAGAAGAAAAACCAATTCATTTGCTTTAGCTTATTCGCTAAAGTATTTGTTTAATTCATTTAATATTAAATTGTTTTTAAAATACACGCCCATATAAACGAGTTACAATAAATAGATAAATAATAAAATAAAAGCACTTTAAAACATCCAATTTTTTTGTGCCTGCCATTCAGCATTTGCAACAAATAACCTTTAATTGAAATGCCTCCCCTTTATACCTCGCACAACTCTAACCACACAAGTCTCAACGGGCAAGTGGTCAAAGCGTGTCTCTCTTGTACCTGGGATCGTCAGTTCGAGTACAACTGTTTCCACAGTCAAAATCTGCCTTTGAAATATTAAAAAGGAAGCTTATCTGTATGGTCAAAAGATGCCGCCAGCAGAACCAATTTTTTGGGTTGGGAGGGGCATTTAACTTCAAATTCACTGCAGAAAATTTGTAGTTATGAACTACACATTCACTGTAGTGATTTTGTAGTTGTTGACTTCGAAAAAACTGCAGTGATTTGTGCCAAATCACCACAGTTTGGCAACTGCATTTTCTTTGCAGTTTCACTAGAGTTAATTTTTAGCTGGGATAAAACCGAAATTCACCGGATGTTATAACAGATGATATTTTTGAAATAGTATACGCAATTAAATTTCTATTTTTTTTTTCAATTTAAAAGAAAATGGAGTGATTCTGTTGCCACAATTACAAAATTGGCACTTAAAATAAAAAAAAAAATGCTAATATCTCAAAAATACATTGAGATACAGCTTTGAAACTAATTGCATTTACAAATATATTTTTACCTCTTTATGACGGTGTAAAAGTTTAAAATGTACAATGCTTAGATGTGTAAAATTTTTAGTAGCAAAAATTGCAAAACGAAATGCATGGAAAAGTGCTGAGCATTTTATTTTCCCTTTTTTTCGATTTTAAGGGAAAATGGAGTGATTATGTTGCCAGAATCACAAAATTGGTACTAAAAACTATAAAAAAATTAATATCTTAAAAATAAATCGAGATACAGCTTTCAAACAAATTCCATTTAAAAGAACATTTTTTTTCTATACGACGGTGTAAAAATTTAAAATGTGTGATTTTTAGAAGTGTAACATTTGCAGTAGTGAAAATTGCGGAGAAAAATGTTGTCATTCGCAAAATGACGTCTGCGTTACACACAGATAAGTTTGGCCTTTATAATATAGATACATTTTAAAAAAATGTGTATCCTATAGGATACATCAGGATTGACGAGGTTACTACAACACCACCACTAACGACTATTTTTAATTCTATTTTGCTAAATACTTTAGGAGGAGAACATATGCAAGCGCAATATACTCATAATTTTATGTTTTAAAAATACTAGTGTAGATATAATATGAAACAATTGGCAACCAAGCAAATGCTATTTGTTAATGAGATCATATTTGATATTTCATATGTGATATTTGATAGATTATAGTTTATCGATTTTTTCATAGTTGATACAAAATATATTACCTTCCTGCAGCTTTAAATTTTTAAAGTAATTAATCTGAGTACATATATGCATAATTGTTTCTGAAAATTACATGAAGTTTTATTTCTAAAATGCCACATAAACTCCTATTCTAATGTATTGGGTCGTTCGGAAAGTCGTTTCTGTTTGGGAAAATCAATTCGTACCGGAAAAATTTGCCCATTCATATCTAAGTATTAGATATTGGAAAATATGTCTAATAATTAAGTAATAGAATTTTCCGGTACGAAATGATTTTCCCAAACTGAAAGGCCTTTCCGAACAACCCTATAGTTAATTTTAATTTAAATCTTACTATAACTGTCAGTTACATGACTTTTTTTTATCTTACGTAATATTTTTAATTTGCATTTTGTGCTGTGAACATATTTTTACTATCAATACATAATAAAATGAATTTTGCAAATTATGTTTGCGGAGTTTAAAAAATAATACAGCTAAAAAATGCTTGCTATACATTGTTAATGAACTTATTGTGATTTTCTTGCTTTAAATTTCTATAAATTTTGCATAATGACAAAATGTATTTAGATATTTTTTAATCTTCCAATTCAGAATTATTGTACACAAATGTATTAAATTTTATAAGAATAAAAAAGCAAGAATCACTGCTGATATCGTAATTGTACATGATTTGGCTTTTAAATGTGATGATTAAAACAGGAAACTTTATTATAATCTAAATTACCTTGGTTATAGACAATACAATTTTTGAATTACTTTCTAGTTCTTGTCCCCATGATAAAAATAAAATTTAGTTGATTTTAATTGTCTATTACAATTTAAATCATGTAACAATAATTTAATATAGTTGCTTTAAGATGCAAGTGAAAAATTCGAAGAAACCTTTCTGCACTTAATGATATTTGCTGACGGAAAATTATATTTCTACTAACTGTGATAATAATTAAGTATGCAGATTTATAGGTGAAATCAATACAGAAAATTACGTGTACTTTTATTTATAAAATACTAAATTAATCCTTATTCTAATATAATTATTAACTGGAGATTTACATGTGCTATCAATTTATATACATTATTTTATATTATGGACTATTTCCAAATCATCGTCTACTTCTGTAAATATTTTACTTACAATAAAAAATAAAATGGATGTTTAAAACTGTCTACCTTAATAATACATATAATTCAGTACTTTTTTAATGAAATTCTTTTGTTATAGTAAAGTCATTTAGATTATTATTTTTTTTTTCAAATTTCATTCATAAAGACATTACAGTCAAAACTCGTAAACACGAATACGCTTAACGCGAATTACTTTTTAACACCAACTGTTTACAATTGATTTGTCAAATATTAAAGGCATTTACTGAGATTTAGTCCTTTTAACTGGGTAGAACACATTCAAAACCATCAAAATTTTCTTTTTTTTTCCTTAATGCATATTTTTATTTCTTATTAATTTCTGAACAATATCCAAAAAATCACATTTAAAATTTTTCATTGCTTTACCAATTATGATAGTTTTTATCAAGACTACATATGTGATGTGAAATGGTATAATAAACGTTTTAGTCGTGTTTACACAAAATAATTAATTTTGATACTGCGCTCTGTGTTACTAAAAAACTCAGCATGCTAATCAAAATAAATTTTTACCAGATACAAATTTCAGAATTACATAAAACTTAAAACCAGAAAATTATGAAATTTAATTTTTATATTTGTTTTATAACTTGAAAATATTCTTTGTAAAATGATAGATTTTATTTACTTTAATTACTAAATTAATTTTTTAATTTAGACAATATTCTTTATAGATATTCTGGCTTTAGTATAAAAGTTATATATGTATTTATTTTAACACAAATTTTCACTTTATATGGATATTTACAGATTTTATCATGCGCGCAAGATTTGATGAGCTTTTTTATCTCTTATTATCATAGGTAGTTTTAAACGTATCTTTCCAATTTCATTTATAAATTTACAAATAAATATATTTTTAAAAGAAAATTTAAGTATGATCTTTCTATTTAAATAAAGCTTGATTTCTATTTTTGAGTTATTATACCAGTTTTGAAGCTTGGAGCATAGTGATTCATTTTACTTTTTTCGAACTGTTCAAAAGTATCCTACCTTCTTTCATGAACACGCTTAACGCGAAATATTGTTTAACACGAAACAAAAAGAATCGGTCGTTGAAATATTTCCTACTCATAAGCCGAAAGAAGCAATGTTTCGAAATTTCTCAATGTAATTGTACCGAGTTCTATTTCTTTCGAACTACAAATTTATAAAATAATGTTAGTCTCGGAAGAAAAATGTCTTTCATTTTGATAACCGTAGAAAAAAATGATTGCAAATTTTTCAGACAATTTCTCCTTCCACCCACTTAAAGTACTTTTTTTTTCATAAGGTTGTCTAATGTGCGATAATTAAACTGATATTCGTATTTAATATATTATATGAAATTTAAAACTTCACAGATTTAATTTAAATGCAATTGCAAATAATCAAATATGTTAATAGCAAAATTTATTTAAAATATCTTCGTTCTTTCAAACATTAACCAAGCGCTTCGTCAGAGAAAATATTTATCACTTATTGTTATAAATTACTCATAAATATGATCTTCAATCGTGGACAGTTTTACTTAAAAATGATTAATAACAATCAAGGGTATTAATAGTTAAATTTATTTAAAATATCTTAATTGTAAAAAAATTATAATTTTTGTTACATAAATTTATAACAATTATAAATATTTTATCTGATGAAGAACCCGGATAAGGTTTGAAAGCACTAAAATGGTTTAAATAAATTTAACTATAAACTATAATATTTAACTATTAGATTATATTTAATTGCCTTTTAAGTAAAAGAGTGGACATTTGAAAATTCATATTACATATTTTATGTTTAAAACAAAGTGAAAAATTGTGTTCCATCATATGTTTTTAGTTGTAAGATCGCAGTTGCGTCGATTTCTCAGATTCTAGTCCGAAAAAAAATAATTGAATTGGTTGTAGGGAGATTTAATAGATACATACGGATGTTATGAAAATGTCAACCTGTTCTACATGAAATGCCTTCTGCCGAGAGATTTACCACATGTAACTCTATGCAGGTAAAAAAAAAACAATCTTCTAAAAAAAACAACACAGTAGATTTTTAAGATATTTATGTAAACTTATTTTCGCTATATTGACTATATAATATTTTCAAAGAATGGGTAATACAAACTGCTTTTAGCAGACATACACTAAAAATTCGCGTGAATTTTTTCATAGATGAGATTCGACTGTATACTTTAAACTCCTGCTTGTTTGGCAGATATAATCCGTTGACTAAGCTCCAGGATTCTTTGCAATATGGGTAATATTTAAGATAATATGATTATATAGATTTAATGGATTTGTAAAACATTAAAGAATGATTAATATTCTCAAGAATTACATTCAAATTTTTAATGAAGTCTTTTTTATAATGTTGAAAGAATCATATTTTCTTAGCATTTAAAACAAAATACAGTTAAAACAACAGTAAATTGTACGATTTTGCAAGACAGACAGGAGGTAATTGCAGTATCTCAATCAGTGTGGTTTCCAAGTTAGGTGTCAGTAAATGCTTTGCTTCTAGCATGGAATATGTGTAACATTCCATGTTTCTCAAAATACAAAAAGTATCTTATTTAACAGAAAAGTGATTTTGTAAACCGTAATAATAATGAACCACGTGTTGACAAAAACTTTAAAAAGTTGTCAAAACATAAATCTGAAATAAATACGATTACAAGTAATACCGATTCCGTTCTTTTTCCTTTTAAATTCTGTTTGCATTTATAAAGACATTATATTTTAAATATTTGGCAATATCTCAGACAGTGTGATTTCAAATTCAGTGTCAGTGAATGTTTTGTATAGAATAGCTTGAAATAGCTTAGGATATATGTAATATTTCATGTTTCTAAAATTATTACATGAATTTTTAACGGAAAAAAGACTTTTTAAATCATAAAAATCGTAAAAAAGTATATAAAAACTTTAAAATATTCGACAAAAGGGAAATCTCAAAGCAGTTTGAATATACTTAATAATATCTGTTTCCGTTTCATTTCCTTATAATTTGTTTTCAGTTTTCGTTTATAAAAGCAATAGATTTTAAATAATTTCGGTATCTCATTGTAATTTCAAAGTCCGTGTTTTCTTTCTAGCTTGAAATCAGTTCAGTCATGCAAGTTTCTGAAAATGCAGTAAGCATTTTATTCAACAGAACAAAAGGCTTCGAAAATCATAAAAATCATTAATCAAAAGTCGTCAAAAATCTTAAGAGATTCGTCAAACATAAACCGAAAGAAGTGTGAATACACGTAATTCCGATTCCGTTTTATTTATCTGTAATCATACATATGCACTAATTAAAAAAATATTTTAGAAAATGAAATACACATTTTGGTTTCTATGCGTGATTTTGTATTTCTTTTAACGCAAACATATTTTATGTTTAAAAGCATATAATATCATAATAAGCGATGAAACTTATTACAATGGCATTACAATAGTATATGTATGCAATAAGTATTTTATTCAACAGAACAAAAGACTTTCAAAATCATAAAAATCATCAATCAAAATTAGACAAAAACTTTAAGAGATTCGTCAAACGTAGATATGAAAGAAATCCGAATACATGTAATCCCGATTCCGTTTTATTTCCATATAATTTGTTTTGTCCATAACATATATTTATGTAATCATACAAAGATACTGATTTAAAAGAATAAAACTTGCACGCGATTTAAGATGATGAGCATGTGAATAAAATATAAATTTTTCTTCTGTGTGTGATTTTGTATTTCTTTTCCTGCAAACATATTTCTTATTTAGAAGCGTATAATTTGATAATAAGCGCTAAAATGCATTACAATTATATTTCAATAATAATCATTTTTTTCATGAGAAATGAAAAAAAGGAAAGAACTACTATTTTTTTATTCGTTAAAACATAGGTTCCTAAACTTTTTGACCGATGTACCACTAAATAGGATTCCATACTTCCGCGTACCACCAGGTGATAAACTCAAAGTTAATACAGAAAAACCATTATAAAGTGTATCATTTTTTGATGACATTTATAGATATATTTAAACGAAGCCCATAAATACTACATAACGTTGTTCATAATGGGCGGGAGGAATACACATTTGAAGTTGTCTTGTTCGACAATTGTTTCATACAAGAATACTATGTTTATATATCAATAATCAAATGCATTTAGGAAATTTAATAAATAAATAACTTATATAAGAATTTCAGATATTTCCTGAAAATAAATTGAAAACACGAGATAGAAGTTCGTAGAAATAAATAATACACTCACATGCAAAACAGTAGCAGAAAAAAACTTTTTTCTTTTTTTTAGGATGGGGAGAGGGTGAAATTTCAACTTAATATCTAAAGGAACATTTATTCCATTTATGTAAAAATTCTAATCAAAATTACATAAAAATAGGAGAAAGCAAAATGCTGCCAAAGCAGTAAGTAACAAGGAGCAGATATCACAAAACCGGTGAGCAGACAAATCAAGAAAGATGAGAGGAAGGGGCTGTTTTTTTGTTTCACGTACTCTCTTTTTTATTTCATTTCACATACCAGTATCGATTTTCGTGTACCAGTAAATGCAGCTTCACGTGCATACCATAATTTGGGAGCCCCCGCCCTAAAAGAATAGTTAAAAAATATTTAAATATCAATTAAATACGCACAATCAAACCAAATATTTACTTCCCAATGTGAAAAATAATTGAATAAAAACACGTCGCTGAAATGTTTTTAAATGTTATGTGTATTATTTTGTATGTATAAAAAATCAGGACGTTGAGAGAATCAAAGTTCTTGCTTTGTCTTTTTTAATGAATTTGCATGTAAATAGAAACCCTCCCCCTCACCTCCGAGTTTCTTTTAGTAAATTGTCCGAAATTCATCGACTTATACTCGAGTATATACGGTATTTAAATAATATATGCATATATTTTTTAAGTTTTCGTTGATAAAGGCATTGCGTTTTAATTAATTGCGATACATAAAATATTGCAGTTTCGAAATCAGTGTCACTCAGTGTTTTGCTTCTAACATCGAATGTATGTAAAACGCAATGTTTTTTAAAATGCAATAAGAATTTTACTTTACGGAATGGAGACTTCGCAAATTACAAAAATGACACAAAAGTGACACAATAATGTGAATGATGAAAGTGAAAATGACACAAATACAAAAAGTAAAAAAAAAAAAACTTTAAAAGGTTCGTCATAACGTAAATCTAAAAAAAGTCTGAATACATGTAAAATCCGTTTACGTAACTAATCCTTATAATTTGGTTTCATTGTTCCTTTTACTTTAATATTTTATTATTATTATTATATTGTATAAAATTGCGAAGTATCATTTTGATTTAGAAGTCATTGTCAATGAACTTTTAGCTTATAGCATGAAAGATATGTAATATTCCATAGTTTTGAAAATTGTATAACCATTTTATTTTACAGAAAAAAAAAACTTTATACATCATAAAAATTATCAATAATAAGTAGAGAAAAACTTTACAACATTCATTAAATTTAAATCTGAAAGAAGTCTGAATACATGTAATGTCCGATTTCGTTACATTTATTTATAAATTGATTTGTCGATAACATATTTTTATTTATTAATACATATACACTGATTTAAAAGAAAAAAAATTGCACGCGATTTAGAACGATGAGCATGTTATTGAACTATAAATTTTTCTTCTATGCATGATTTTGTATTTCTTTTCCTGCAAACATATTTCATATTTAAAAGCATAAAATTTAATAATAAGCACTTTCACGTGTTGCAGAGTTTTTATAGTATTTTTTTTAATTGAAAAATGAAATAAATAACTGTTAATATTCATGCGCTAAGAGAACTATTAAAAGACTTAAATTTCCGTTAAACATACGAAATCAAACCAAATATTTACATCCCAATATAAAAAAGCTCGAGAGAAGCAATGTTTCGAAATTCTTCAATGTAATTGTACCGAGTTCTATTTCTTTGGAACTTCAAATTTATAAAATAATGTTAGGCTCAGAAGAAAAAGTCGTTAATTTTGACGACCGTTAAAAAATGATTGTAAAATTTTCAGACAATTTCTCTTTTTCCCCTCTTAAATTACTTTTTTTCAGAAGGTTGTCTAATGTGCGATAATTAAACTGTAAGATCGCATTTAATATATTATATGAACTTTAAAGGTCACAGATTTAATTAAAATGCAATTGTAAATAATCAAATATGTTAATAGCTAAATTTATTAAAAATATCCTAGTATTTTCACTCTTTATCCAAGCGCTTCGTCAAAGAAAATATTTATCACTTATTGTTATAAATTACTCATAAATATGCTCTTTAACCACCGTTGACAGTTTTAGTTAAAAATGATTAATAACAATCAAGGATATTAATAGTTAATTTACTTAAAATTTCTTAATTATAAAAGAATTATAATTTTTGTTACATCAATTTATAACAATTAGTTATAAATATTTTCTCTGGTGAAGAACCTGGATAAGGTTTGAAAGCACTAAAATAGTTTAAATTAATTTAACTATAAACATCTTTGATTATGTTTAATTGCCTTTTATGTAAAAGAGTGGACATTTTAAAATTCATATTATATATCTTATGTGTAAAACAAAGTGAAAATTGTGTTTTATCATATGTTTTATTTGTAAGATCGCTGTTGCGGCGATTTCTCAGATTCTATTCCGAAAAAAAAAAAAAAAGAATTGAATAGTCTGTAAGGAGATTTAATAGATACAAACGGATATTATGAAAATGTCAGCCAGTTCTACATGAAATGTCTTCTACCGAGAGATATACCACATGTAACTCTATACACTTAAAAGATCAATCTTACAAAAAAAATCAACAAAAGATATGTATGTATACTTATTTTTGTTAAATAGACTATATAATATTTTAAAAGAATGGGTAATACAAACTGCTTTTAACAGACATACACTAAAAATCCGCGGGATTTTTATTGTTAATGAGATTCGACAGTATATTTTAAACCCCTGCTTGTTTGGAATTAATATTCCATTCACTAAGCTCTAGAATTCATTGCAATATGGGCAATATTTAACATAATATAATTGTATAGATTTAATGGATTTGTAAAACGTTGAAGAATGATTAATACTTTAAAAGATTACATTCAAATTTGTATTGAAGTCTTTTTTTTTATAATGTTGAAAGAATCATTTTTTCTTAGCATTTAAAACAAAATACAGATAAAACAACAGTAAATTGTACGATTTTGCAAGACAGACAGGAGGTAATTGCAGTTTCTCAATCAGTGTGGTTTCCAAGTTAGGTGTCAGTAGATGCTTTGCTTCTAGCATGGAATATGTGTAACATTCCATGTTTCTCAAAATACAAAAAGTATCTTCTTTAACAGAAAAGTGATTTTGTAAACCGTAATAATAATTAACCTCGTGTTGACAAAAACTTTAAAAAATTGTCAAAACGTAAATCTGAAATAAATATGATTACAATTAGTACCGATTCCGTTCTTTTTTCTTTTAAATTCTGTTTAGTTTGCATTTATAAAGGCATTATATTTTAAATAATGGCAATATCTCAAACAGTGTGATTTCAAATTCAGTGTCAGTGAATGTTTTGTATGGAATAGCTTGAAATAGCTTAGGGTATATGTAATATTTTATGTTTCTGAAATTAATATATGTATTTTTAACGGAAAAAAGACTTTGTAAATCATAAAAATCTTCAAAAAAAGGTACATAAAAACTTTAAAATATTCGAGAAAATTGAAATCTCAAAGCAGTTTGATTACACTTAATAATATCTGTTTCCTATTCATTTCCTTATAATTTGTTTTCAGTTTTCGTTTATAAAAGCATTACATTTTAAATAATTTCGGTATCTCATTGTAATTTGAAAGTCCGTGTCACTAGTTGTTTTGTTTCTAGCTTGAAATCTGTGCAGTCATGCAAGTTTCTGAAAATGCAGTAAGCATTTTATTCAACAGAACAAAAGGCTTCCAAAATCATAAAAATCATTAATCAAAAGTCGTCAAAAATCTTAAGAGATTCGTCAAACGTAAATCCGAAAGAAGTCTGAATACACGTAATTCCGATTCCGATTTATTTCCTTATAACTTCTTTTGTCCATAACATATATTTATGTAATCATACATATGCACTAATTTAAATTTTTTTTTAGAAAATGAAATACATATTTTTTTATATGCGTGATTTTGTATTTCTTTTCCCGCAAACATACTTTATGTTTAAAAGCGTATAATTTCATAATGAGCGCTGAAAGGTATTACAATGACATTACACTAGTATATGTATGCAAGAAGCATTTTATTCAACACAACAAAAGACTTCTAAAATCATAAAAATCATCAATCAAAAGTAAACAAAAACTTTAAGACATTCGTCAAACGTAGATCTGAAAAAAATCCGATTACGTGTAGTCCCGATTCCGTTTTATTGCCATATAATTTGTTTTGTCCATAACGTATATTTATGTAATCATACAAAGATACTGATTTAAAAGAATAAAACTTGCACGCGATTTAAGATGATGAGCATGTGAATGAAATATAAATTTTTCTTCTGTGCGTGATTTTGTATTTCTTTTCATGCAAACATATTTCTTATTTAGGAGCGTGTAATTTGATAATAAGCGCTGAAACGCATTACAACTATATTGCAATAATAATCTTTTTTTTTCATCAGAAATGAAAAAAGAAAGAACTAATATTTTTTATTCTCTAAAACATAGGCTCCTAAACTTTTAGACCGATGTACCACTAAATAGCAGTCAATGCTTCCGCGTACCACCAGGTGACAAACTCAAAGTTAATACAGAAATACCATTATAAAGTGTATCATTTTTCGATGACAGTTATAAATATATTTAAACAGAGCCCATAAATACTACATAGCTTTGTTAATAATAGGGGTGGAGAAATACACATTTGAAGTTGTCTTGTTCGACAATTTTTTCAAACAAGAATACTACGTTTATATAGCAATAATCAAATGCATTTAGGAAATTTAATAAATAAATAACTTACATAAGAATTTCAGGTACTTCCTGCAAATAAATTGAAAACACGAGACAGAAGTTAGTAAATATAAAAAATACACTAACATACAAAACAATAGCAGAAAAAAAAACTTTTTTCTTTTTTTTTGAGGATGGGGAGAGGGTGAAATTTCAACTTAATATCTAACGGATCATTTATTTCTTTTTATCTCAAAATTCTAATCAATATTACATGAAAATAGGATAAAGCAAAATGTTGTCAAGGCAGTAAATAAAAAGGAGCAGACACCACAAAGTCGGCGAGCAGACAAATCAACAAAGATGAGGGGAAGGGGCTCTTTTTTGATTTCATTTCACATACCAATATCGAATTTCGTGTACCGGTAAATACAGCTTCGCGCGCGCGTATCGTAGTTTGAGAAATTCTGCCCTAAAATAATAGTTTAAAATATTTAAACAGCCATTAAATACATTGTGCGATTTTAAGTACAGAACTTTAAAAAATCCTCAAATTTCATCTACCATAAAACTTACTATACTTATTTTATAGTAATGTTGCAATTAATATTGTCATTTGTAAATATATATAAATAAAAACGCACGTCCATTATACATATTAGAATTTCATGTTTTTGAAAATACAATAAGATTTTATTTAACAGAAAAAAAAAGACTTCGTAAATCATAAAAATCATCAATCAAAAGTAGACAAAAATTTTAAAAGATTCATCAAAACGTAAATCTGAAAGAAGTCTGAATACACACAATTCCGATTCCGTTTTATTTCCTTATAATTTGTTTAGTCGACAACACATATTTATGTAATCGTACATACAACTGATTTAAAAGAAAAAAAAAACTTGCACGCGATTTAAGACGATGAGCATGTGATTGAAATATAAATTTTTCTTGTGTGCGTGATTTAGTATTTCTTTTCCTGTGGTCATATTTCGTATTTAAAAGCGTATAATTTGATAATAAGCGCTGAAACGTTCCGCAGTTACATTATAAGCAATATTATATTTTTTATTATTTCAGAAATATAAAAACATAAAATAACTGTTGTTTTTTGTGCGCTGAAGAGGTAGTAAAAATATTTAAATAGACATTAAATACATTGTGTGATTTCAAATAGAGAACATAAAGTATCCTCAATTTTGTCCATCATAAAACTTACTATACTTATTTCAATGTATTGTTGCAATGAATATTGTCATTTGTAAAAATATATAAATAAAATACATTAAGCCATTTTGCATATTTTTGATTTCCTCGTCTTTTTTAGAGGTAGACTTTATATCATACGCCGCCAACAACATTCATTTTGAAATATTTTTGTGTAAATGCAAATTTTTGAGAAAAAAAAGAAAATAAGCAAAATGTTAGTCAAGAAAAGAAATCTTTCACGTCGTATCTCCATTCTATTTTTTAAGTTTAAATAAGAGAAATTTAATTTTTCAAGATTTTAATATTAATTTGTAATGTTTTAATGCACTTCCCTTTAATACATTATCTATTTAACGAAGTTTTCAATTTAACGAAATTTTCTCCATTATTAGGAAGTTGTACAATATTAACACGCAATATAATCTTCATATTAGGAGAAATATATTATTTAAAACGAAATTTATTCCACTTAACACAATTGGTCAACTTTAAAAAACTGGGTATCAAACTGATTGGGACATATTGTTATATGTAATAAATTGTGAAAGTGAAAAAATTACAACGAGCGTTGAATGCAGTAATGAAGAGAATATTACAAAACCTTTGAAAAAAGAAATGCAGAATTGCCAAATCTCTTGATTTCGGCAGGAGACTCCTGATTTTCACATATTTTTCAATACTCCTGATTCTCCTAGATATTCTATTTTAAATCAAATTTCCTATTATTCAGTTGAAAACTCCAGTTGATTGTTAATGTTTTATGTAATAAACTAAGGATATAGCAGGTTCGCAGAGGATATCGGAAAAACGCGATTTTTGTCAAATGATCGCTAAAAAATCGCAAAATTCACTAATGATGGTGACTTAGATACGGAAATCTAGTCGAAATCAAGTCAAAATTTTAACAGCCAAATTGCGGCTTGCGACCGTTGATCTATATCTATAGTTCTGATACTTATAAAAGAGCGAAAATGATATAATGTATAATGCATTATAATGTATAATGCATTTTTCTTCACAAACTTGCACAAAGTAGCAATACAATTTTTTAAACATAAAGATTAGGAATAAAGGAAAGAAGAGTAAATGTACATTGCGCTTCAGTTTTTGCTTATTGCTTTTTAATATTAACTTTTTCAGACATGATTCTAATATATATTTTTTCATACTTGTATATTGCATGGAAAAATGTTACTGAACAAATGGAAATAAATTTTTATCAAATATTTTATTTTATGTGCATTTTCAAGTTTAAGCATGAATGTTTTATTATGCGAATTTCAAGAATTTTATCTGATTTCTACTCAACGAATTTTCCTCATAAGGAATTGTTTAGGTGTAGGATGAGACTTCATTGCCTGGAAATGGAAGTTTTATTGTACTTATTTAAAATGATTATAATAAAGTTTATTTAAATGTCATAATTAAGACAAAATTAATATTGCTACGAATAATAGATTTAATATAGTAGAACTCATCTTTAGAAGTAGAACTTCATGCAGTAGAACTTCATCGTTTTCCAAGGGTTGGGGAAAAAGCTATGAATGCGGATTAACTTAAAAAAAAAGAAAAAAACACAACGTTGATGCATTATTAATGCATGCAATGTATACAAAAATAGTAATGTGTACTAAACTGTAACAGAAATAAATCTAAGTCAGAGAAATTTGATATTTATTTTTAAAAAAATATTAATTTTGGTCCATTTAAAAAAAAATTAAAATATATAAAATATACAAAATATAATTTTCAAAGTATACAAAGTTTTTTTGGCCATTTTCTGAAATTTCATTGCATATATAAAAGTCCATACAGTTTTAAATGCCGTAATTGTATGAGACAGACTTGGCAATGATAATATATATATATGTATGTATATATATATATATATATATATATATATATATATATATATATATATATATATATATATATATATATATATATGTATATATATATATATATATATATATATATATATATATATATATATATATATATATATATATATATATATATATATATATATATATACTATATTCCTATATATAGCTAGATAAATATATGTTATAAAATATTTGAAAGAAGAAAAATTAACTTACAAATTTTTACATTAAAAATAATCTATTATCTATCATAAATATAGTGCTTTTACTAATACTATTTAACAACAAAATTTTAATGCTATAGAATACATTTAGTAAGCTTTAACTTTTAAAAATCCATTAAAGAGTCATATATACATACATTTTTAATTTACTATTTATATACAAATATCAAATATCATGATATTATATGATATCTATTCTAAGATTTGAGATAATAAAATTATTTTGAAGGCACTCCATACCCCACTTCTAGTTTTATTGTTATTATTATTAAAAATAACTTTTTATTTTCTCAGTTATTTAAAGTAAATGAAATTACATGTGTAAGTCAAAAAAATTTAGTCTACAATTTATTATTTTTGTATTTGTACAACACTAAATGTGTATTTTTTGTAAACGAGAACAGCAACAACAAAAGCATATACATATACATTTTTTTCACATTACACTCTGTCAGTATTAAAGAGTTGTCATTAGTGATTAGGTTTTCATTCCCTTTAAACCCCAAGAGATCTCTAGAAATTACTACACCTATGCAGACGTCAAAATAATTATCAAATAAGCTTAATGGCAATGCTTTAATATTTTTAAGAAGAATATTTAATTCCTAAATCTATGATGCTTTCACATCACGTTTTACCAAGTAATAAAAGTATGAGTTTTAGCTATCAATTGTACATTAAATAATGCACGTAAGGCATAATGTAATTTGATAGAACAATATGGATGCTAAATTTAATATGCATTCTATGAAATATCAAACTTTTATTAAGAGAGTTTTAAAGGACGTTAACTGTTTCCTTGATATGCCCGTACATTATACGGGTAACGTGTTTTTACCAATCATGTTTAGCCCATACCACATATAGGCATCCCAAATACCAATCATGATTTGTGTTTCTCACCAGTAAATTTTTAGTAAAAATTTTGAATAATTTAGTCCGGTCATTTTTTTTGTTTCAATTAAGCAAAAATTTCCTTAAAAAAAAAAAAAAAAAAAAAAAAAAAAAAAAAAAAAAAAACGGTGATAAAAGATTTAAAATTCTGTAAAAAACGCAAGAAGTGAACAATATTTAAGAGGGTTTTTTTTTTTTTCAAAAATATTGACGAGTTAAGCAGTCAATTTATACTAAAACTAAACAAACATACTCCTTTTATATTTTTCTTTAAAAAATGAATTTTTTCTATTCAAACTCACCTCACAAAAAGTGTTTTATTGATAAAGTTAAAAAAGTTAAACATAAAAAGACATGCGACGAAAGATATTTTTTATACTGAAGGAAAGAAATATTTCAACGAAAGGAATGTGATTTGAATTGAACTCTTGAATTTTTTTCCACCTGCTTACATTTAGAACTGTTTCACTAAGATGGTTTGAGTCAAAATTTCATTACTCATGCAAATATTCGTTGAAAAATATTTAAAATTCAATTATTTTAGGTTTGTGATTATTTTAGATTATGGTTTATTTAAGTTATTCGAAAACGAGGTTTAAAGAATATCGCTTTCATTGTTTCCACATTGTGGTTGAAATACACATTTTTTTTTAAATAATAAAACGCACCCAAGCAATGTTCCCCCTGTACCATTATGCAATGGAATACTTTGTGTACCCTTGTAAATAAGTAACAAATATTCTTTGCACAACACATTGTATAGAATGTATATTACAGTATATACTTCATTGATGGATATAAATTTTATTACGTTTCTTAATCAACATTTTTTCCATGAACCGTATTATAAAGGAAAACTTTTGATATTTCTTCTATTTGCACTGTACATTTGATTTTCATAAAATTTGAAAAGACTCGACAAAATTATGTAACAATTATACATTTTAAATTTCAAACGATTCGGTTGGTTAGTATTTTTTAATTTTTATATGCGGATAGACGGACGGACTAAACGACAACTATAGGTGCTACGTATTTACATAAATTTCGAGCGTACATGAAAATAGACATATTATGTGATAATGAAATAGAAAATGTTGCGTTCTTCGTTATCGCTGCAGAAATTTATAATAACAGTAATAATAATAATAAATACAAAATCAAAAATATATGATAAAAACTGTCGCATTACGTATGATTCTGAAAACCATTCATTATCTTTTGAAACTACAGAAACAAATATATTTTATGGATTTAAAAAAATTAAAAAAAATAAAATAAAAGTGAAGTTTATATTGCTGTCAGCGACCTTCGGAAACGTTTTCGAGTAATTTTATAGTATATTCATAAGTTTATTCCGCTCTGTATTTTTCAAGTGCAATCATTTCACAAAAGGAACCTTTTCATATTCATTAAACATAATATACAGAAAAAAGGCAACTTCAGCAATATTATTAACATTAAAATCGATATATTATTCCTTAATTTTGCATGAACAATTTCATTTAAGCAGTTTTAACACGTAATTGATCATTTATAGCTTTCTAGAATCGCTATAACCGCCCGATTCAGAAACGTTTAGGAAAATAATTAGCTGCAACGCAAAACCTGCTTTTAATACTGTGTATTTAAATATGACAAATACATTCTTTTCTGAATTTTTCTAAAGATAAAATATATTTTCAGAATCTTAGGAAAATCGGTAGGAATTGCTATAATGCATGATTAAGTTCGTTTAAGCAGCGATAACATTTAAGTGATCATTCATAGTTTTCTAAAACCGTTATAACCGGTTGAAAAAAAGTAATGATGCACTTTAAAAACAACCCAGAAATGTTGAAGAAAGTCATTAGCTACAACAAAAAGCTTGCTTTTACCACTGTATATTTAAATATTATAGATTTATTGCTATCAAAAATTTCCAATAGATAAAAAGATCTTTTCAGAATCTTAGGAAACTTGGTAGTCATTGTTATAATGCACAAATGAGTTCGTTTACGCAGTGTTAACATTTAAAAGATCATTTATACCTTTCTAAAACCAATATAACCGGTTGAAAAAACGTATTATACACTTTTAAATCAACTCAGAAACGTTTTAAAAAATAATTAGCTGCAACATACTTGCAGCTTTTACCACTGTGTATTTAAATATGATAAATATACTGTTTTCTAAAATTTTCTATATATAAAAAGATCTTTTTAAAACTTAAAAAAACTCAGCAGGCATTGTTATAATGCATGAGTAAATTCGTTTGCGCAGTGATAACATTTAAGTGATCATTTATAGCTTTCTAAAACCGGTAATACTGGTTGAAAAAAATTAATAACACATTTTAAAAACAACTCAGAAATGCTTAATAAAATCATTAGTTGCAATATAAAGCTTGCTTTTACCACTGTGTATTTAAATATGATAAATGTATTGTTTTCTAAAATTTTCTATAGATTAAAAGATCTTTTCAGAATCTTAGGAAACTCGCATGGGATTGCATTAATGCATGAGTAAATTCGTTTGCGCAGCGATAGCATTTATTTTATTATTTAGAGCTTTTTAAAATAGTATAACCGGTTGAAAAAAAATACTTTAAAAAGAACTCGGAAAGATTTAAAAAATCATTAACTGCAACATAAAGCTTGCTTTTACCGCTGTGTATATATTTAAATATAATAAATAAATTATTTTCTAAAAAATTTTATTGATAAAAAAATCTTTTCAGAATCATAGGGAACGCAGTAGGAATTGTTTTAATGCATGAGTAAATTAGTTTACGCAACGTTAACATTCAATTGATCATTTATAGCCTTCTATAACCAGTGTAACCGGTTGAAAAAAGTAGTAACACTTTTTAAAAACAACTTAAAATCGTTTAAAAAAATCATTAGTTGCTACATAAAGCTTGCTTTTACCACTGTGCATTTAAATATGATAGATATATTGAACACTGTAATCTTGTAGGTAAAACTCATTTATTTGGTCTTTCATTTTATGTATTAATAACAATTTTTAATTTTACGTAATAAATATTACCAAGCGTTAAAACCTCGATATTCATTTGAAACACCTTGCAAATATACGTATATATACTAAAGCAATAATACGTAAAAAGTTACAGAATTCAAATATTTATAAAGGTCCGTGTCTATAATTTATGCTTAAAGTTTTAATTACTTCATGCTTTAACAAATGTGTGCAAACGCATGCATAGTATATTCCAGGTATTTATTACGCAAATTATCTCGAAATATTAAAACTGCCCAAATTTTATTGCTGCGACTTATACAATAGGTATGAAAAATAAAGTTCAGAAAGCAAGAATTTTCTTCCCTTTTCGATAGTAATAACCGAGGAAAGAAAAAGGAATTATAATATAATTGTATGATTCGAAACGATTTGAGAGGATTCATTCAGAATAAATAACAAATTCATTCAGAAAAGCCTGTGAGCGTATGCGTTATAATCAAGTTCGAACTTACACGTCATGCGTAGGAAATGATGCGAGTTCGTGTTATATCGAAGTTTTAAAAATATTCATATCTTGGTGTAACTACATACAGTTCTTCGGATAAAGTATAGAGGCCAAACATTTTGGGACTCCTTGTAAATTCTATCTGCTTCCAATTATACAAAAAACAATTTGTAGTAAACCTTTGAAATACATATGAATTTCATAAAAATATGAAATAGTTTAATATACTTAAAAGGCAGCCCAGACAATTTTTTCCAGCATCATTATGTAATGGAATACTTTTGTGAATGTCTGTAAATAAATAAAAAAATATACTTTACACCACATATTGTAGAGGATGTATATATCAGTACATATGTTATTGATGCATACCGATTTTATTATGTTCGAAAGATTACAACATTGTTAAAATGAACTTGAAAATATTTTTTCCCATTTGGCATAATGTGACTAATACTTTTGATTGTCCCTGTAAGTAAAATACACGTCCGATTTTCACACAATTCGAAATAACTCATGAAAGTTATGCATCAATTATATATTTTATGTCGGAAACGATTCGGTTGATTAGTTTTTGCTCTGCTACATACAGAAAGACAGACAGAGAGAGACGGACAGTTGGACAGACGGACGGACTGAACGACGATTATAGGTGTTGTGTATTTACATAATTACGAACGCAACTAAAAAGACAGATGTTTGTTGAACTACAAATATTTGCTCATTCACGAAACGGAAATATTCGATAACCATTTCCAATTCACCAAATATTCCTGAAAATCGTTCCTTTACTTTCAGAAAAAATTATTTTCAAAATTTAAAGAAGAGTTTATAAAAACAAGTTTTATTAGCTGTCCGCACGTTTCGGAAACGTTTTCGAATAATTTTCACAATGCGTTAATAATTTATTTCTAACCAAATAAATCCGATTTTCCAAATGCTATCAGACCTTAACTAAGCATTTGCAGCTGCATAACTGAAATTGTGAGTACATTTGTAACAGAAAAAAAATTTAATGTTAATGTTAAATCTGCTAATTCTATATCCTTATTTAATCGTATATAACGCGCACTTCCCCCCCCCCCCCACACACACACAAAAATTTTGGGTGCGCGTTTTGCACAGACTATGTATTTTATTGCTTTATGTAATCAAACAATATACCTGTGAATAAAAAAATTATTCATAGAGGAAATTAAAAGTGAAATCTTACTGAATAGAAGTTTTCCTGCATCTTTATTTCACTTCTTGTTTTTTTTTTTTTATACAAAAGCAGTAGTAACATTATTTAAGCATTACATATCAATCCTCATTGCCGCTACTGCTTTTTACGTTATGGTAATAGAAAAAATTCATGTAATAGACACAGATTTGCACTATAAATAAAAAAAATCTATAAGGATAAAAAAATATTTAAAAATTGTTTTAGGAAACTGGGAAACTTATAACTTTTATCTAACTGTGACCCCAAGAAACAGATAAAATTTTAGTAACATTAGTATAATTTTACTAGATTCATTTGTAAAGCTACAGATTTTTGTATATTTACAAAAAGTAGTTTTGTACATTTCTCTCTCTCTCTCGCACACACTCTTTATTTTATTTGTACAATGTACTGGTAAAATTTTAGCTAAAATACAGATTTCTGCAACTTTACATTTGTATGAATTAAAGATTTTTATTTATTTATTTATTTATTCATTTATTTATTTACTATGTAAAAGTTCTCAAGTACTTCGTTCGCAAGTGATGTTACCATAGCATTACTCTCACTCCTTCCGCGAAGTCTAATTTAAAGAATGTGGACTTCTTTCCTAGCCTGACTCAACATTTATTTCGATTTTATTTGGTGAAATTCATTTGATCATTCATTCTCTTGCGTGTCAAATTTATGGTGTGCGTTATATACGAGACACAAAAAATCGTCGTTTTTCATTCTAAGGTACTTGGTGCGCGTTATATACGCACGCGTGGTAGACACGAGTAAATACGGTAGTAAAGCAAGTTTCCTGAACATGAAAATGATTTCTTGAGACCTTATAGCATCAGAAAAAAACTGGTTTTCTGGATACAAAAAAACTGCTAATACATTAGAGAAGCTTCTCGATAACGTTTTTGAAAATTGACGGCAATTAATAGAAATTTAGTTTTATGAATTCTTCTTTCAATTTCAAAGATAAATGCTTTTGTGGGGTTTCGAAAGATAAAGAGATGCTTCAAGGAATGCAGAATATCTCGGAGGAAGTTTATATATATATATTTTTTTTACGTGATTACAGACATTTCAGTAAATTAAAAAAAAAAAAAAAAACATTTTTCATTTCCTGTTGCTTTCGATTCACGGTTACCTATTTTATGTTTATGTGTTTATACTAATTAATACCACATTTTTACATAAGTATAAACAAATTACATTATGTTTATACTAAATATATTTTTATATGTTTTATATATTATGAACGCGTCTTGAAAAAAAAAGGATACGCTTAAACCGAAGAAATTGCTTAAAAAAGAAAAGAAAAAAAAGAAAAAGAAAAAAAGGCGGCTGTCGCACATTGTAAAAAAAAATCTCTAAAGTTACTAAAAGTTTTCTATGAAACTAAGAACCGTAGAACTTTTATGTAACGTCAACGGTACAAAATTCACGTAACAGATATAGATTTGCACTGAAAAAAAATTGTAACGTTACTAAGAATATTTTTGGAAACCGGGATTCCAAGAATTTTTCATGTAACTGCAACCCAGGTTACAGATAAAATTTTAATAACATAACTGTAATTTTAATAGACTTGTTTGTAAACATACAGATTTCTGTAACTTTACAAAAATTGGTTTTGTAGATTTGTTACATTTTTTCTTGCACGGTGTACAGATGTAGTGTTTGTATTCGTACAGATTTCGGAAACTCTATATCTGTACACTGTAAAAAAAAATCTGCAAAGGTACAAAACCTTTTCTAGGAAACTGGGATTCCAAGAACTTTTCCTGTAACGGTAACAGCAAAAATTCGAGTTTCAGAATCGATTACATGAATTTTTCCTGTTATCGTTACATGAAAAGTTCTTGGAATCCCAGTTTCCTAGAAAATGTTTAGTACCTTCAGAGATTTTTTTTTTACAGTGTAGGATTACACATTTTCTTTTACAATGTAGATACGCTTTATGCGATATATGTTAGTTTGCAACAAAAGTTAGATGAGTATGATAATTTACATTTTCTGTAATCCATGCTTTGCCTTTCGATGAAAATCTTTACACGGGAAGTAGTAAAATCATATAATCCGAAGTCTCCTAAATCGTTAAATTTTAGCTTTCAGAAATGAATTTTCTTTTTTCGTGTTCTTTTATTAATATGATTTTAATATTCAGCATTAAGGGACTCCGGGACACATTTTAAAACAATTTTTATTTATTGAATTAAAACTTTGTATTTTTTTATGATGGTTAACCATATTATTTGTAGGAAAAATCACATGGTAAAATTTCTCACATATTTTTTTTAATTTAAAAATTTATATTTTATTAACAAAGTCGAGTAATTAAAAATCGTTACAACTGAAAATATTATTTAAAGAGATTTTTTTGGCTTTAAATAAACTGAAATATCTATTTTTCAACTTGTTGAATTTAAAATTAATGTAATTGAAAAAGACATTTTCTAAGTTTGAAGCATTTATATTTAACGGTGCTTGATATATAAGAATTTAAATATGAGAAATATTTTTAAAAACACATAAAAAAGCGCATTTTCACCAGAAAATATTTCATCACAACTATTGCTTGAAAGCAAGATAAGAAAACAAACAAAAATGAATATAACTCTCCTTCTAATTAAGATAAAAACTTCATTTAAACGACTTTTTAAGCAAAGGAAAGAATAGAGGCACCTTTTAATGCAATTAAAAGAAAATATGAGGATTTTTTTGCTCCCAGATCCTCTTAATTAAAAATTTTTTTTAAATATAGGAAATTAAACCCAATATCCATATACATATCTATTTTGACATAAATGTCAAAAAAAAAAAAAAAAAAAAAAAAAAAAAAAAAAAAAAAAGACGATAAATATTATTTAAAACGCAAATAAATTTTAAGTACTAAAAATTTAGAGATTAGCTCTTTGAAAACCTGAATAATGTGCCCCATTTATAGTAGGTTGAAGGTTTCTCCAAATATAAATATACCGCAATTCATGACATCAGACCAAATAATTTATAGGTATGGCTTATATGACGCCAATTACGCTTCGTGGTCAAAAAAAAAAATAAAAATAAAAATAAAAATAAAAAAAAAAATTAAAAAAAAAATTAAAAACTACAAATTTAGCGATAAACTTTTCAAAAACACCAATAATTTGCACCCTTAATATCATTTTGAAGTTATCTTCAAAAATCAATACAATGCAATTAATGTCGTCAGACCAAATAAATTATAGTTACGGCTTATATGATGTCAATTACTCTTCGTGATCCAAACATCTGGACTCAGAAATTAATACACACGCAATGAACTCCATATACGCATTTACACATTTACGCTAATAACACAAAACTGTATTAAATATAGTTGTGTTTCAAAATTATTTATTAAGCGGTACTGTGCATCTCGAATAATTCTCAGAAAATTATTGGGCCATGTTTATAATTATATTTAAAGAAAATTTTAATTCGAAATAAACTTTTAACACTTTCCAACATAATTGAAAAATATCTATGAATTCTTTTGACAGTCTATCTGTCTATATCTACGTCTGCGTCACTTGAATTTTACTGTCGGATGTTTACTATTGTTCACTAGATTTTGAGATTTAACATAAATTTGCTATATTATTTTATTCCTTTTTAATGAGGAAAGTATTCAAATATTGAATGTACTACTTTAATAGTAATTTCAAATGTTAATTTAACTAAAAAGGTAAATTTTTTCTGAATTCCTTAATTCATTAAATGTAATTTGCATTGTGTGAAATTAGAAGTTGCGGTCTTTTACATATATTTTTTTATGTATAATAATGCGTTTTTCTGTACTGAATAGCTAAATAATAGTTAAAAGTAGATTTATTTTTACTTAATGTATTATTAAATTTATTAAAGCATAAAGAACATTTATTAAAGATTCATAAATACTAAAACAATGCACTGTAAAAAATATTTACAATCTAATTTTGAGTTTCCTTGGTGTAAAATATATAATTAAATTATTTTGAATATCTTTAGACAATACTTAATTCTATAATAATAACAATAATAATAAATCCAAATCTCTAACGTGTATATAAAGTAATCTAAGCGTTTTTGATCACAATAATAATAGAATATTGTTTTTTAGAAATTAATGTAAATAAATAGAATCCATCGTTACGTCGTTATTCTGGAATAATAAGTTATTTAATTAACCAGTACTGTAAAATTTCTGCAACACAGATTTTTTTCAATTAATGTCACATAAACTTACAAAAATGAATATAATAACAATTTGTTTATTATTAATAAATGTTGTAAGACATGTAAAAAAAATAAGGGGGCTCAGGAATTGAAAACTTTTCAAAAAATCGATTTTTTATGATATAATTTCATTCAATTATTCAATTAATTCTTAACTCAATGCAAAAAAACGAATAAAAATATTTGCATTTTTAACGGAGTTATAAGCATTTATGTATCAACACTTTCAAAGCTGCACTCATATAATTTCAACTTTAAGTCGCGTTTTCTCCAAACTTGATTTTTGACGACTAACACCAAGATTAAGAAAAAAACTATTTGATGGAATGGCTTAATTTTTTTGCATGCATATAACATCATTATCTATAGAATTAATTAATATAGTTTAGATAGATTAACATTTTCAGTATTTTTAACGAAAAAAAAGTTGTATTTTTTAGAATTTTTTTTAATTTTCAAATTTGAGAGTTTTTTTTTAATAATGTTGTTTTTGAGTGATAGTTATATCCTTAATTCACTCTATAGAGTAAAGTTTCCGGATCATTTTAAAGCAAAAATTAGGTTCTTATACCAATTCAACGTTAAGATATCTTGGTGTTGGTGATATAACACAATTTTTTTTCGAAAATTGTGTTACATAAAGTTTCTATATGTTCATAAAGTTCTTATTATATTACATTGAAGTACTTCATTTTGTAATTTTATAAGACTACAAACATAATTTTAAAATATCAGAAAGTTTAAATTAATTACACTGAATACTTCTGTTTTTATATAGATTCGAAGCGAGAGCTCTGTTTACATGTTTTTCCGTATTAATCAACCCCTGTGCCCCCTTAAAAGAATAAGCATTTTTAATAAAGAAGTCCTTTCTAATAGGAAATAATTAATTTTTAAATATAAATTACACAACTGTTTTCCTTTACAATTTTTCGAATTTATATTAAATATAGGCACTAAAATACAATGATTATATCATTGGTTGATTCATTTCACGTTTTCGATTTTCTGGACTGCTTCCAAAATTTGTATCGTGCTCGTTTCCTCAGAAATTATATTTGAAATTACTTTTGATAGTTATTGGATAATATTCCATCTTGTGGACTCTAGCATACTTAGATGAGTCATACTGAATGTTACCAGTATCAAAGTATTAGAATATAGAATACTTATGATTACAGAAAATATACATATACGAATATGGGAATAGTTTTTAAAATAATAATAATAAAAGGTTATACGTAGAAGAAAAGTTATAAAAGAAAAATAAAGATTTAAATGCTACGCGAGTTTTTAATAAAAGGAGATCAAATTTTCAATATGATTAAATAATAGGGAATATGATATGACATTTTTTTCAACTTTTTAAAATTTATTAATATATCATAAGTAAATAGGTAAATAGACTATACTTTGAGACAATTTCTTGTTATAACACAACCCCACTCTTTGTGAATAAGTATTTTTGAAACACATTTTTGGGAGACATGAAAATCAGACCTTATATTTACTGTGATAATTGTAGAGAAATAAATATATACAAAAAGATTAAATAAATCAATATGGGTAGTGTTAAAAGTCTGTATCTCATAGAGATTGTAGGTGAAAAAATGAGTTAGACCTCATATAGAATATACATAGAAAAATGTTTGTTATTTTTTTTATTTTTCTGGTGACAGTTAATATCTAACTCCTAAATTTATTACATATTTAACGCTGAAGACACTATACTAAAAAGTACTTTTGCTAATAATCTTCAATTTTCAACTAGAAACATATTCAATATATATACAGACCTAGAGTTATGTCATTTTATTAATTGTTGTAAATAATAGCATACACACAAAAAAAGTTTAAGATAAATTTTGAAATTTTTTATCTATTTTAATCTCTATTAATTTAAAATGTAGTAAGTTGTAATAAAGTATACTGAATGCATTACTACATACTAATATGTTTTTTTATATTTTAAAGCATAATATGTTTCAAAATAAATTACAGTTTAACAGAAATGTGTACGTTCCAATTGCCTTTTACTTACACACAAAAGTGCCACGTTGGATATAAATGTTTTTGTGCCGGTTTAAGGATGTACTTTATATTCGGTTTCGACTCTTATCAAAAAAACGTGCTTCTCAATTCTTGTCAAACTAATAGTCATGGAAGATATAACTTAATATTTCACATGAAACTATTGAACTAAAATTTAACAAGCTTGTGATGTTAAGCATAATTTTACCAACTTGAGACTTAAGAAAATCTAATGTTCACAATGTTTAGGAAATGCGTGAAATCTTTACTTTATGATATATATACAAGATTGTATAATGGAAGAGTGCAGAAAATGGAGTTTTCCTTATTAAAATCTTGTTTAGAAAATACAATAACTATTAAATAATTTCATACTAAAAATTAATAGACTATTTGCGTTCAGTAGTAGTTGATTAATGCATGACAATGCATGGTATGTAACAGCAGCTTATTTATATATAAAGTTATAATAAAGAGTAAATGTAAAAATTGGCTTATTATTTTGTACATTTTTTGACATATTATACTGGAAAAATATATGTATGATTCTAGAAACTAACATTTTTGCTATATGTTTTCTAGCGTGTCAGCAACTGCCTTAAATAGAGCAACATTTCACATGTGACAAAACATTTTATCATGTTTGTTCAAATTATTTAATAGCATGTTTACATAGTCATTATACCTCAATTTTAGGCATTATTTTTTTTAATGAAAAACAACCACATATTATGTAGTTATTTTTTTTTAATTTATAAACTTGTTATGTAATTTTCCGTATAGAAATTTCTTAAAAACAATTTAAAAAATTTTATGCGAAAATATTCATTTTAAAACAAATTTGTCAAATCCCATAAATAGGATATGTACAGTCCTAGAATTATGTTATTTTAATAATTGTTGAAAACAATCCCCCTTCCCCCCCACCCCCGAAAAAAAAGAGCTTTCAGATAAATGTTGAATACTTTTTTATCTATTTTAATCTTTATCAGCTGATTATTGTAGTTCGGATTTAATGAAGTCTGTAGTAAATAATATATACCGAATAGTATTTACACGCTTTGATTATGTTTTAAATATATTGTATACAATACTATGTATACAAAATATATTATAGTTTAACGGAAATTTTCCAATTGCCTTTCACTTACACACAAAAGAGTCACGTTTGATATATATGTAATTCTATCGTTTGCGGATTTAAATTACCTTCGGTTATGACTCTAATAATAAAAAAATAGTTTTCTCAATTCTTTTTAAAGTCATAGTTTTGTACATACATTTTAATATTTTTGATTAAACTTATTCAATTAAAATTTAACAAACTATTGGGATGATAAGCTTAATTTTTCTAACACGTGACTTTAGAGATTCTAAATTTTATGATGTTTAGCAAATGCGTAAAAACATTGCGGAATGAAATATCCAAGACTGTGTAATGCAATGACTTGCAAAATAGGAATTTTCTTTGCTAAATTCTTAGTTAGAAAATACAATAACTATGAATTACTTCGAACTGAAAATTAACAGATTTTTAACGCAATATGTAGAAACTATTTTTTTCTATATGTTTCACGGTGTATTAGTGACTGCTAAAAAGGAAACATAATTTCCAATGTAACAAAACATTTCATCATTTTTGTTTAAATTACTTAAGAACTTGTTATTTTATTAATTGTGGTAAACAATAAAAAAAAATACTTTAAGATATATACTGAGTATTTTTTTCTATTTTTTTTCTGTTAGTTGTATAATGTATTCTGTATGTAACGTAGTCTTTAATAATAATGTATACTGAATCACATTTATGTACCCTGAAAACTTTTTAAGATATAATCTCTATACAAAATGTGTTACAGTTTTACGGAAATGTCAATGTTCCAATTGCCTTTCATTTATGCACAAATGTACCGCATTGGATATAAAAGTTGTGTCGGTTGGAGGAATAATTTTACATTCATTTTTAACTCTTATAAGGAAAATATTCTCTTCAAAATAATAGTTTTGGAAGATAAATTTTAATATTGCTGATGAAACCTATTGAACTAAAATTTAACAAACTCTTGAGATGTTAAGTATAATTTTACCAATATGTGACTTTAGAAATTCTTATTACCATAATGTTTAAGAAATGCATAAGAACTTTGCTAGATGAATTATACAACACCGTATAATACAATGAATGCATAAAAGTAGTTTTCTTATTAAATTCTTGGTTGGAAAATACAATAACTATGAATTACTTTGAAATGAATTTTAGTAGCGTATTGCCGTACATTAAAGTAAATTAATGTTTGACAATCCATGATATGTAACAGCTTGTAGAATTATAATTAAGAGTAAAATGAAAAATTCGACTGTTTTTAATGAGATTAAAAAAAAATAGATTTATTCGTATGGTTATGACTACATCTATAATATAATCTGTATACAAAATATGTTAAAGATTAACACAAATTTATATTTTTCGACTCCCTTTCACTTACAAACAAAAGTGGCTCGTTGGATACAAATGTTGTTGTATCAGTTGGAGGATCTAAGTTACATTGGCTTACATACATAGAAAATATATTCCTCAATTCTATTTAAATTAATAGTCTTGGAATATATAGTTTAATATTGAAGATGAAAACTATTCAACTAAAATTTAACAAACTCTTGTTATGTCAAGTATAATTTTCGCACCATATGACTCTAGAAATTCTAATTTTCAGAACGTTTAGGAAATGTGTAAGAACTTTGTTGAATGAAATATACAAGATTGCATATTGTAATGAGTTCAGGAAACGAGATTTTCTTATTAAATTCTTGGTTAGAAAATAGAATAACTATAAATTATTTCGAACTGAACGTTAATAGAATATTTACGTATATTTATGTAGATTAATGTTTGACAAAGCATGGTATGTAACAGCTTATTTGTAACGTAAAGTTATAATAAAGAATAAATGAAAATATTGGCTCATTTTCAATGAAATGCGAACATTCAATTTATTTTTATGGTTATGTTTAACTAAAAAGTATTTATTCTTTGTTCTTACAATAAATACAGAAAGATTTTACCTTCTTGAGATTAGGATACATTACATAACGAATTAAAATTAATCAGATAATATTCCTTTAAATACATGCTGTGAAGGTGATCGTAAAAACTACCCAGGAAGAGATCGAGAGCGCAGAGAAATAAACTCCAACATAATTGCAGACAGAATAAGGTGTTTATTTAGAAGATGAACGATGGAATGTTTACAATGCTAAGTCGCTAGCAATATGGGAAATCACATCGTCTGCTCACAGGCACGGCATTAGCCGGAGAGGGGCACAGCGCCCCTTTAACGTAGTGTTACATGGCTGAAGGTCCGAGTAGAAGTGAGACTGCAGCAGGGAAGATGTACAGCGTCAAGGTTATGCGAATCCGTTAAAAATGCTTAGTAACCGAGAATGCTAGGGTTGGTGTAATATCAAAGTCCTGTGGTTTTTAAGGAGTGTCGATTGCATACGCACGTGTGCTTCCAGATACTGAAAGAATTACATGCCGAATGATTCATGACATCTGGGAGATTTTAAAGATTAGCTGAGTGCATGAGAATGTTAACGGATAAACTTATTATAAACCACAGCTGGATCTATTTAACATGGGAAAAATGCAGAAATGTGCAGATCTAAGGAAGACTGACATTCGGTTAACTTTTATTGTGATGAGAAAAGAATTAACAGATCTTTTTCACAGTGATAAAAATCCAAAACAAAGAGTGGGAATGAAATGGTGTTTTTTTATCATATGAAAGAGGGTTTGTAAAAGAATTAATTTCACATGCAAAGTTATAAAAGGAAAAATAACAAAGTACAGCATTAAAACCTTAAATGCAAGAATATTAACTTTAAGTATTTATTTAAGGGGGGGGGGAGGTAATTTCCAGTTAAAATTTTGAAGTTTTGATTTTACTTGCTCATTTTCTAAAAAGGGGAGAAGACAAGATAATATGTGACAGAAACGCTGTCACATATCTCACTCCCAGCATCGGGGAAAAAAAAAAAACTGCAATGTTTGCAATAAAGTTTTTTTTTTTTTTTTTTTTTTATATAGCAACAAGCGCTGCACATCTTCTCTACTCCAAATACATAATCATAACAGTAAGTACATAAAATTGAAAGGAAAAATACATTTAAACATAAAACTGTATATATAGTATATTGCTTGCTTTTTGAAAATTGTTTGGATTATGCAAACTTCTTTTTTTTTACTCATTTTATAAACGTCATGACTTTAAGCGCTTTTCAACATCATCATGTCTTGGTGATCATTAGTCCTTTCAGTCCCAAGACAAATAATTAAAATAAATTTTTTTTATGTGCATCCGGATGACTTTAAAAAATATTTTATTTTGAAAGTGCTGGTACCAGCTTTTGTCATGACTAAAAAAAATGTGAAGTTTAAATATAACAATAGCTTTTTAATACTTCACAGTGAATGCAAGCAAAAATTGAATTATATTTAGCACACAAATAAAAGATACACTAAAATATATATATGACATAATAAGTACTGGATATATAAAATAAACATTGATAAACGAAAAGTAAAAAAAAAAAATTGTGCACACAGCACAGGACCTCAAAAAAAAGGGATGCAAAGCAAGCCCATAGACAGGTGGGGCCCTAAATCTTGTTTTTTTTTTTTAATTTGATAAAACAAGTATTATGGCGTCAGTTTAAGACTTCAGCCCTAGAGGAGGAGGGAATTGTGAGACTCATATAGCACGAAGGTATATGAGTCCCTGCTCCCCCAAGATCATAATGATCTTCCAAGGAGCACACGTCGAGTAATCGAAAAAAACTGTATTTGTAAATTGAATTGAAAAACAATTCAAGAGTTTTCGATAACATAATGAAGTTGGAGACCTAAGGGCACTAATTTTGAACGGAAACCAGCTTCAGGGAAGGGGATAATTGAAAAAAAACAACAAAAGGCAATTCGGAGTGACACAGGAAAACTTCGCATTATTTCTAAACTACAACTGCAGCTAAATCAGAAGGTAAAAGTAATTATGTTGTTACTAACTGTACCTATCAGCATTATACTGACCAGTTTGAAGTAAAAAAAAACTCATTATCTATTGAAAGGAAATGACTAATCTTTTCTATGTGTAACTGGGGTGTGTTTACTATTATTACAAACAAAACTGCCTCTGACAAGAAGCTTTCAGTTTTCAATTCAGGAAAAGACCTGTGTATGAAATGAGTTGAGAAAAACAACTTACTCAACAACAAACAGAAGTGTAAAATGTAATTGAAGAAAAATGAAATAATTTTGAAAAAAAATACAACCTTAATGTGAAACGAAAAGAAGTTATGTGAAGAAGTTGTTACTTAAATTAATAATCTGTTTTTTTTTTGATAAAGTGAAAATGACATGAAGAATCATGCCATTACCAACAATGAGATGTAGAATTTAAATTAGATGAACAAAACTACGTGTAAAATCTTCGTGCTGAGAACTTATGTGTATGAAAAGAGTATTACTGGAATTAAATTAAAACAGAAATGAATTTTTATCAGCCTGATTCGAAGAAAAGAATGCAAATCAAAGATTCAATGCATAATTTTGATAGGAATAAATGGCACTAGGTTTGTAAGGATAACACTGTGTATAACTGTATAACTTGATGAGCGAAGACAAAAACGCAGGTGCCAAAGTCCCAGAATGTGTGAATTAAATCCACTGACACGTGTTTAACAAAAAAAAGTGTGATTTTTTTTAAAACTATGCTATAAGAAACATGTAAAATGTGGTTTACTTTCTATGAACTAATGTGTTACATATTCTATGAACAAAGATGTGTATTTTCAATGAACTAATGTGTAAACAATCTATGAACACTAATTAAAACTTCAACGAACTAAAGTGTACATCTCTATGAACTACAATGTAAAACAATGACTGATAACATGTATAACATCACTATGAACTAATGTGTAAAAACATCGATGAACTAACGTGTAAAATTCTGTAAGCAAACATGTAAATATTCTATGAACGGATGTGAAAAATCGATGAACTAATGTGTAAAATTTCTATAAGTAAACGTGTAAATATGCAATGAACTAAGATGTTTATTCGGTGAACTAAAATGATCAGGAAGAAAGTGGTTTTTTTTTGTTTTAGCAAAAATAAATGTAACTAGTTCCCCATGTACAACACGAATGGAAAGTAAAGCTATGAACTAGTGTAACATCAATGAACTAAGAATGTGCGATGAACTGCTGTGTTTTTTTTCTATGAACAAAATTCTCATGTGTACCAGGAACTAATACATTCTATGCCATAACAAAAAAACAAGTCCTTAAAATAACTGATGTAAATAATGTGTATTTATAACAATTTAAACTTCAAAAGAGAAAAAATGCATGTTCCTAACAGCAAACAAACCAACATAAATGAGTGTAAGATTATGTAAAAGAAAAACAGGTTTTGTCTGCAGAGTAAAATAAAAGAAAAAAGAATGTGATGTTAACGTGTACGCCTACAACAAAAATACCAACTGTGTGAACACAATCTAATGACCTGCATCAGAAAGTTTCAACCATACATCCAAACCTTACTCAGATAACTGCTTGCCGGCTAAACAGTCAAATGAAAAAGGAATCCTCACCAACCGTACACTCATGTGTAGAGCAATTTTTAATTTTTTGTTTATTTATTTATTTATTTTTTTATTTTAACTTAAAATGAATGGTGTAAAAAAATGTGAATTGACTTGTATCTAAAAAACTAATAATGTATAACTACAAAAATAACAAATAGACTGTTGAGGTAAAAGTAAACTTCTTCACACTAATGTGACTTATTGGCAAAATAACTAAAGCCTGTAAATTATGTAAGTCTTTTTTTTTTTTTTTTTTTTTTTTTGAGCAAACTTAATCATTGAAATAGATGCAGTTGTATATTTTTTCTTTCCTGTTTAATAAATCTTTTAAGAGAGGGGCAAGATTGTGTAAAATGCTGGATGAAAAATATTAAAATTGGTATTGTTATCTTGATTATTTCTGATACAGTTTATGCATTTTGGTGAATTTGTACATTGAGTGTCACTATGTGGGAGAGCACATACAGGACAAGAGATTTTATTAGGACATAGTCTAGCAACATGTTTGTACATTTGGCATGAAAAGCATCGCTTGACATTAATGTATACATCTACAGAGTATTCATTACCCTTAATGTTTATTTTGTGTTGCATTATTAATGTTTTAGCTGTGTGTGAAGATGTCTCAAAAACCCAATTGTATGAATCGACATGTTGTAATTTATATTTCTTAGAAAATTGAATATCAGGTTCATTATTATGCAAAAGCTCACCCACTCCCAATAAAATATCTGGTATACCACATTCTTCTGGCAAATTGAAAATAATAATTCGAACAGATTTTATTTTTTTACATTCAGACGCTGAAAAAGAATTTTGATTAGAATCGCTGAATTTTGTAAGTGTCTCTAGTTCATGTTTTGTGTCCTTTTGCAAAATTATCTTTGTAGCTTTTATGATTACCTGTTTGTGTCGCTTTGTCTCTTGTTATTGTGGACAGACTACCACTACTGCTATTTAATTTCTCACCCTGCCTAGTCTCGATTGAAATTGTAGAGGTTTGTTTACTAGTTAACTTATGTAACCTTTCAATGAGTTTTTTATTAACAATTTGTAAGTTATCATTGTCACGTTTTAAGTTAGAGAATTCCACTTTCAAGATATTGAATGATTCATTAAGCGTGTTAAGATTCCACTTCATTTGCATAGTAATATCTGCAAAATCTTCTAAAAAAGGGGAGTTGTTAGCTAAAATTTTATTTTGAAATGCAGCTGCCTCTTTACACATACTTTCTGTGTATTTATTTAGGGTGTCTTGAAAGAAATCTAGCCAAGGAGAAGTATAGCTAGGTTCATTTAGTTCAAGTGGGTTTTTTTATCTTTAGTCGCCATATTACACAGCTGCTAGAATTTTTTTTTTTTTTAAACAAAAACTAGTATAACAGGATAAAAACTTTGAAAACAAAAAAAAACTTAAGTTAAAAAAAATCAAAACAAAAATCAAAAGCAAAAATTTAAGGGTGTAATTAGAAAAGGGAAAAAAAAAATGAATTTTGCCCAGAAAAGTCCAGTTAGAAATGATTGTTTCAAAATAATAGCACATGAGAAACCTATAATTTTACTTTATGTAACATCTACATTTATGTACATAACTAGTTTAAGAAAAACAAAATGGGCTTTCACTTGCCAACGGGGGGGGGGGGGGTTGTCTAACTTTTATTATCTAAGATGTGTAAAATGTGAAAGCGAGAAGCTCTCATTTTTTTCTAAGGAGTAAAACTCCAGTGAAGGCGAATTATTTTTGTCAAATATCCAGACATTTGTCTATTAATCAGGTGGATCAAGGAAAACAAAATCTCAAAAATTTGAAGTACTTAAAGTATGCAGAACTATAAAAGGATAGAGGATAATGAAAAGAAGAAAAAAATCTCCATACATATTAAAAGTACCCCAAACCTCAGAACGATTTCAACATGGACATCAAGTTTATAATTCTGACCCATTTAAATTAACACCAAGTTTAACCCAGAAACTAAATGTATTAAAATTGCATTTTCTCTAATTTATTTATTTTTTGAAATCTCCCATTTTGTTATTTCAAGCAAAATTTAAGTAACTGTGCAAAAGCCAAAAAAATGTTAGTAGAAGGGTTGCCCCTTTTTTAAAAAAAATAAACTATCAGTACATAAAATAAAAGGTAACGTGCAAAGTCGAGCGACTAGCTCAGAATATATGCACCAAGAGTAGAATAGGAATATTACCTAAAAACACAAACAAAAAAAACTAAAAAAAATTAACTAACTTCAGAATCATAATTGGAAAATCTACATGCATATCACTAACACAAAAATTACTAAATAAAGCGTGAAAAGAGAAGATTGCAAAATTTATGCAATTATAACTAAAATTTTTAACTTTTAATTATTTTAGATTTATAAAAAAATCTTCTCTGTTCATGCTGACACACAAAAATATTTAAAATAAACTTTGCAATAATAATACTTTTAGAATGGCTCACGAATAATAACTAAAAAGTAAATTTATAGTTACTATAATATGAAACTGAAAGCAAAATAATGTGCAATTTTAAAATATTTAAAACTGTAAGGGGTTCACTTCATAAAATATGCGTTAGCATTTTTTTTTTTTTTTTTTTTTTATGCCGAACATTGTAACTCTATTATTTTAATTATTTGCACATGATGTTGACTTGTAACACTTTATTTTTTTATCATCTTTTTTTATGAGAAAAGTTGCAGCACATCTTCTTTCAGCCAAAACTGATATGTTGAAGCACAAAATAACTTTTTAAGAGCTGAACTGATAGTACAAAAAAATTTGACACACACATGAAGAATTTAGAAGCAAACGGCAACACCAAAGGCTGAAATCTTTTGCAATCTAATTTGACATGATGAAACTTCGACCTTCTTTGCATTTTAAAAATTGCATTGACTTTTGATACAAATTTTTTTCAAATCTGCCGATAATTAGTACCACAATACTTTTAGATGAATTTCACAAACGATTTTTTTTAAGCATATTTCACAATCGGGGTTGAGTACTCCTTTCATCGAAGCATAAACATATGAAACCGAAAGTGCAGCAGGGACGAACGGCACAGTTTTTACCCGTCACGAAACACACACACGATGGCACACAAAAACACTTTAAGTGACACAGAGAGATGTTGAATTTTTTTTTTTCTGTCAATTCGCACTGGACTAAGGCATAAGATAACTTGTAGTTACGGGGGGAAGCGGACGATTTTTCAGCTGCAGAAAATTACGGATAGAAGGTTCACGGGAAAGCAGAAGGGTGAATGACCGTGGAATCCGCGCTGATTATTTCGGAGACGGAAAAAGGTTTTTCGCAGCGACGAAATCATCACCGGGGAAGCACAGTCGAATTTTAGAGTCTTTCCAAACACAAATGCATGGGGGGTGTCACTGTAGAATCATCTGAAGGCTGGGTAACGATGTAATTTCAGAGGAAATAGTCCAATACAGTTATGTATTCCACTTTGCGCTCTTTCGTTTTTTTTTTATGTTGGAGCACTGGTCACTGCAACAGTAATACTTGTGAAGGTGATCGTAAAAACTACCCAGGAAGAGATCGAGAGCGCAGAGAAATAAACTCCAACATAATTGCAGACAGAATAAGGTGTTTATTTAGAAGATGAACGATGGAATGTTTACAATGCTAAGTCGCTAGCAATATGGGAAATCACATCGTCTGCTCACAGGCACGGCATTAGCCGGAGAGGGGCACAGCGCCCTTTTAACGTAGTGTTACATGGCTGAAGGTCCGAGTAGAAGTGAGACTGCAGCAGGGAAGATGTACAGCGTCAAGGTTATGCGAATCCGTTAAAAATGCTTAGTAACCGAGAATGCTAGGGTTGGTGTAATATCAAAGTCCTGTGGTTTTTAAGGAGTGTCGATTGCATACGCACGTGTGCTTCCAGATACTGAAAGAATTACATGCCGAATGATTCATGACATCTGGGAGATTTTAAAGATTAGCTGAGTGCATGAGAATGTTAACGGATAAACTTATTATAAACCACAGCTGGATCTATTTAACATGGGAAAAATGCAGAAATGTGCAGATCTAAGGAAGACTGACATTCGGTTAACTTTTATTGTGATGAGAAAAGAATTAACAGATCTTTTTCACAGTGATAAAAATCCAAAACAAAGAGTGGGAATGAAATGGTGTTTTTTTATCATATGAAAGAGGGTTTGTAAAAGAATTAATTTCACATGCAAAGTTATAAAAGGAAAAATAACAAAGTACAGCATTAAAACCTTAAATGCAAGAATATTAACTTTAAGTATTTATTTAAGGGGGGGGGAGGTAATTTCCAGTTAAAATTTTGAAGTTTTGATTTTACTTGCTCATTTTCTAAAAAGGGGAGAAGACAAGATAATATGTGACAGAAACGCTGTCACACATGCTTTACTGCATCAATATTTGCTGCACTTTTTAGCCCCTATCGTAACTATATAAATTCGCAAACAACCGTAGCACTATAGTCGCTATTCAGTCCGCTGTCATTTTGTCCGTCTATCTGTTCCTATGTCTCTTCGTCCGCATATAACAGCACAAAAACTACCCAACCAAATCGTTTAAAATTTAAAATATATAATTGTTGCGTAATTTTGTCGAATCATTTCAAATTTCATGAAAATCGAATGCATAGTTCAATTGTAGGAGATAATCAAAATTGTTACGTTACATTAAGGACAATGGGGAAAGTAAGGTACCCTGGGGTAATAACGCCAGGCGGGGTAATAACGCCAAGTGCTTATATTTTGCATAATTATGAAATAATCAGGTAAATGACACCCATGTGCTCTGCGCAGAAGGGTTTTGAGTCATATAAATCGCAAAAAACAGCTTCAAGTTAATTTGTTTCATTTTTAGGTCTTATTGTTTTTACAAACAACTAAAATTAATGCTTGATCTAAAATTTTCGAGATACGTTTTGTGATGTGAAGACTATCTTTTTATCCGGAAATACTTTGTTAATTACATAAATTTGTAGTGCATTTCATGTACTTTTAAAATATTGTTGAAGATTTTGGATATATTCTCGAGATAATTTGTAATTTAAAATGTACTGCGCATTAACTATACCGGGGTAATAACGCCAATCCTTGACATTAATACCCCGGTTGATTCCCTACAGTGGCCGAGCTACATCCTAAATACTGATTCAAATAAACACAGTTAAAACTGTGCAATGTTTCTCATATTTCTATTTAAGCGGTCCTTTTTAAGCAAAAAGCAGCTCACGGTCTGATATTCTTTTGCCTCATCCCCCCCTCCCACACCACACCTTTATTTTTCTTACACTTTCACAAAAAAATGAACATTTTCAATAGCTTAGAATGCAATTTGTCAATTTCTAAGTTTGTAGAGTTTGTATTTTTAGAATTGGGCTATCTACATGCAATTATTCCATCTTATTTCATAGTTTTGTTTGCATGGCGTTATTACCCATATAGGTGGGTAATAACGCCAAATAGCATTGGTCAAGAAAAAACGCCATTACATTTTCTGAATACATATCTGTTAAATTATTTTATTTTATATAGATAGTCAATGAGTTGCTGTATCAGATCCTATATTTGTTTGAAAAATACAATCTAAAAGTAAGCCGTGAAAATTGTTAGAACCTTAACGTGGCGTTATTACCCCAGGGTACCTTATTTTCATGTGCATTTTATGATGTTACACTCTTTCGAATTTAATTAAATTGATATGTATTTATAAAGTATATATTAAAATATTCATTCTATCCAATTTGTGGTGCAAAGAATGTTTTTATTAAATTAAAGAGCTACGCAAATGTGTAGGAATGTAACTTTTTTTTCCGTGTTTTGTTTGTATTAAAGAATTTCATGTTTTACAAAACTGATATATGTTGGCAAGGTATACTAAAGTTTACTTCCTGTGTAATACAAAACAGATAGTACAGCGACACACAAAAAATGTCGAATATTTATGCAGTATCCAAAGTTCTGTATACTTTTACATATGATATCTGAATATTTTTAAAACTTCATTATATTACGGACGCACCTCATTCGCAACTTTTGATGGGCAATTTTCGACATGTTTTCCAGTGCTTAGAACACATATTCTTTTCTGTTTTTTATCAATAAATAAAACTTAGTCAAAATTATTGGAAATTTTATGCCTTAAAAAATTATTTTTTTACATTCAGACTGATTCAGATTCAGCCTGGTGTTGGCGGACCTATTAAATCGTTTGAATTCAACTATCCCACCCTTTTAATTACAGACAAAGAAAATTATATACTGCTAAAAAAAGCATTACGTTTATTTAAAACAAAATATTAAATGTCATAAAAAATATAATTCAGAATATGTACTTGCTTATAAAACTCTCACCAAGTTACAGCCTTTAAACGAAAAAAGTACATAATTTTATTTTATAGGATGCATATAAAAATATTAAAATTGTGTTTAATATTAATTGCATTACACAGATGCGAATTATGCTTCCCACAGTATAAAAAAGTCGTGTTAATTATACAATGCTAAAAAATAAAATGTTTCACGAATCTTAGAATGAGTCAGCTCTTAGAGAAAACAAAATCTTATTTCTGGTGCTAATAATATTTCGGCAAGATGCATTTTAATATTTAAGACAAATTCTAGTTGAGTGAAATCCAACAAAATTTTAGTATGTTAAGAAAAATATCATTTCCGTATATTTCTGAGCATTTCTAAATTTTAATAAAGTTAATTAAAAACGTACAAACTTTACTGAACAGTGACAAAGATGAAAATAATATTATGAAAGAAGAAAAAAGTTTATTTCAAGAAAAAATATACGATAGTTTACAGTAATAACAAGTCAGTAATTGCACGTCAAACGTACGAAATGAGGTGCATTCGTACTAAAAACATATTTTTTAAATATACAGAACTTAGGATACGGAGTGTAGTATCCGAAAACTTTTCTGTATCTCTGTGAATACTATATGCTTTCTGTTACACAGGAATTAACATGTAGTAAACCTCAGCAACGTATATTAATTTCATAAAATGAAAAATAGTTTGCTATAATTAAAACGCACCCCAAACAATAATTCCCTGTTACCTTTCTGTAAAAGAGTAGTCTTGTGTGTCCCCGTAAATAAAAAAACATATTCTTTGCGCAATAGATTGTGCAGAATGCATATTTTAGTATATATTTCATAGATGCATAACAAATTTATGTAGTAAACCTCAGCAACGTATATTAATTTCATAAAATGAAAAATAGTTTGATACAATAATAACGCACCCCTAACAATAATTCCCGGATACCTTTCTGTAACAGAGTAGTCTTGTGTGTCCCCGTAAATAAATAAAAATATTCTTTGCGCAACAGATTGTGCAGAATGCATATTTTAGTATATATTTCATAGATATAACAAATAATAAATTCAGCTCATAGCCCATATTAAATATTTCATAGATGCATAACAAATTTATGTAGTAAACCTCAGCAACGTATATTAATTTCATAAAATGAAAAATAGTTTGCTATAATTAAAACGCACCCCAAACAATAATTCCCGGATACCTTTCTGTAACAGAGTAGTCTTGTGTGTCCCCGTAAATAAATAAAAATATTCTTTGCGCAATAGATTGTGCAGAATGCATATTTTAGTATATATTTCATAGATGCATAACAAATTTATGTAGTAAACCTCAGCAACGTATATTAATTTCATAAAATGAAAAATAGTTTGATACAATAATATCGCACCCCAAACAATAATTCCCGGATACCTTTCTGTAACAGAGTAGTCTTGTGTGTCCCCGTAAATAAATAAAAATATTCTTTGCGCAACAGATTGTGCAGAATGCATATTTTAGTATATATTTCATAGATATAACAAATAATAAATTCAGCTCTTAGCCTATATTATATATTTCATAGATGCATAACAAATTTATGTAGTAAACCTCAGCAACGTATATTAATTTCATAAAATGAAAAATAGTTTGCTATAATTAAAACGCACCCAAAACAATAATTCCCGGATACCTTTCTGTAACAGAGTAGTCTTGTGTGTCCCCGTAAATAAATAAAAATATTCTTTGCGCAATAGATTGTGCAGAATGTATATTTTAGTGTATATTTCATAGATGCATAACAAATTTAGAAATAAGCGGGTAACATAATTATGCACTAGAAGCTATTTTTGTACCATTGAACATAATGAAACGGAAAACATTTGATTGTCCTTGTAATTGAATTATGAATCCGAATTTCATATGTATATATATTTCAGTTTCTTAAATCTCACCCGATTTTTCCTGAACTTTGATATTAACTTTCAAAAAACTCTATTAGAAGCCCTGAAATGTATTTGTAGGAACCAATAACGACCATCTTTAACCCGTTTGGCACGAGTGACAAGTATACGTACTGCATAAGTCTTCATTATTCTTACCGGGAGAAAATACTGTAAATTTTACCTAGTTTAATCCGGGCGTTTTTCTGATTCCATTAGGCCCCACCAGTGGCCGCGAGGTTCTGACCTCCAAACTGGTAAACGGTAGGTGCTGGGTTCGAACCCAATCGCGACCGTCGGCCTAACCGTTCGAAGTTTTCCGTGGTTTTCTTCGAACCTTGCGTAAATACGGGTTAGGTTCCCTTAGAAAGACCCCCACGGAGGGCAACCCACCCCATAGGACCTATATCCCATAGCGTAGATAATCGGCCGACAAAAATACACCACACACACCTGATTCCATTAGCTGAAAATTCTAGCTTTGAAAAACCGTTGATAGACGATTAAAACTTCAGCAAAAGGCGCTCATCCCGAATGGATTAAAAGGATAATCAAAAGTCGGTAAACCATAATCACTGAATTTTACACAATAATTACAAACAAAAAAGAAAATCTCGTCAAAGCCATAGAAAATAACATCGACTTTTTAAATATCACCTTAAATCATAATAGCGCAAGATATTTTGTTTTTGCACACTATAAAATCATATAATTATGAATTATGGATTCATCTCTTTACTTTAATTTTTCATCAGATGCAAACTGCCCATGATTGGAGACTCAAGTAACAAGAAAATATATATTTTGTGAAACATTGCGTTTTAGCTAAAACAAAACAAAGAGAAAAGAAAAGAAATTATTTTTTATTATGGAGTACAAAACCAAAGAATTTTTACAATCGGTAAATAATATTCAGCATGCATTTTTTTTTCCATTGTTTGAGATCAATTTATGTCTTTCATTCACATGGAAATATCGAATTGAGTTTAAAACCTAATGTCTAAAATATTTTAAAGATATAATCAGCATGAACTTCCAAGTTTTAAATATAATTATTTGTTTCATATTGATATTCTTGTAATTTATATTATAAGATTTGAGAAAAATTAACAGACGTATTTCTTGCTAGAGTTTTTGAGTGCGTGATTTTTCATAAAAAATAAAAAAATGAAACCTAATTTTGTGGAGTGAATTAAATTATTGATTAAACTTGTCAAAACCATTAATCTAGTAATAAAAGTTTTTTATGAAAAAAAAAATATATACCAATGGTGATTTATTTTTGGATAACAGGATTGGTATGCATATGAGCAAATGGAAATTGTAATCATAAAAATTTTACTAAATAAATAAATAAACACATTATTGTGAATGCAATATAACAAACATTTTATCTATTAAAAAGTGTATTTATTTATTGTAAATAGGCAAGAGAATTTATGGTAATTACTCTGTAAACAACTGTAAAAAGTTTTTCTTTTATAGATAAAATAATAATAATAACAAAATAAATAAATTGATTCTTTGTGAAAGTAGTGAACTTTCAAATTTCTAAGCAAGCTACTTGTATAAAATTATATGATCGATCACTTAAATCCATTCGTTGTTTATAAAATGCATGTAAATGCAAAGATACAAAGACATGACAAACTCTGTATCTTTGTACAATTAATTCACCCATTTTGCCGTTTGTTTCACTCAAACATTACACTGACGCATTATACAGGATTATAGTATTACTAAGATGAATGATTGCTAGGCAACTATTAAAAGTAAGAAAAAAAATAAATTTAAAATAAGTAAATTTCTCAAATTGTTTTATATTATTAGAGAATTTATATTGGTATTTATATTTTATTTTGTAAAAAAAAAAGAAAAAGAAAAAGAAATCCGTGTTAGAATAATAATTTAAAACATCTGACAAATGCATAGACAAAATTTCAAAATAATATGTATAATTATAAAGACCGCATTGTTAAATATCAGTGTCCATTTATCAATTAATTCCAATAATCAATTGAGCCATTCTCTTTCAACAAATGAAAATAAGAAAATCGTTTGATTTGCCCTAAAAAAAATTATAGCAAAAATTTTAATATTCTATATTTTCCGTACGAATGAACCAAATATATCAAAAAACTGTGGCGTTAAATACGGGCACCTCACCAACATACTCACTTAATTTCAAGTCAAACGGATGCTTTTTACGGTAGTATAGCGGAACAAACAGTGAGACAGACATGCGGAGACCAAGCAAATTCGTGTCTCAACAGTAAGCCTTCACTGACGTTTCGGCAAAAATTCATTTTTCATACAATAAAATTAAAAATCTAAAGAGATAAAATGAAATAAAAGATAAAAAAGTTGTAATTTAACAAATTACAATGACTTTTTGGCAAATTATGTTTTAACACACTAAAATTTTAACGAATTATAAATAAATTTTATATTGAAATTAATAATAATAATAAACATCATTTTTATGATGATTATAACGAGTCATATATTACGTTTGCCATGCATTAAATTTTAATATTCCTAGATCAATAATAAAAGAACAGTAGTTTATAGATATAAAACATTTCTTGTTTAAAATGTGCATTTTTATTTGATGAGTTAATCCGACTGATTTCTGTACGTCTCATATTATGAACGACATGAGATAAACATAAATATTCATAGAGAAATCTTAAATAAATTCTAAATGAAATTTCAGCTTTGCAGTTTTCGGAACTGTAAATTTTTATGGCAATTGTAGAATGATTTTTCCTTGCATGCATTTTTGTTAGTTGTAAGGACGAAAAATATAGCTTATTATGGAAAAAGGACTTTTACTAGAAATTTGATTATATATATACACATTTTTGGAGATTTCACAATAGTAGAACATTTTTATTTCACTTTTTTTCACTCATTTACCTACTTTAAATCTTTAGATTTGCACATATTTTTCAGAGCATTTTTATCTCATACTTATCTACAGTTCTACAGTGTTATAGTTTCATTTTCTATCTTTAACTATTCCATACAAATGTTAATTTAGATCATTTTTACAACGTGTTAATCTTACGATTAACTACTATGCCAAACTTTAAGTTTGTATAACTTTCAGCATCGCAAAAGTCGTATTTATTTTTTTTCTCTTTTACCACCTGGAATTAGTTGATCTGATATTTAATAGAACTAATGTGTAATAAGAAATATCGTGATCAGTTTGCTTACCATTTTATTTTGAAATAGTTTAATATTTCTATATATTTCGAATTTACCTCCTACAAACATAAACACAAATAGACTCCCCTTCTTTATAATACAATTAACAATAATATCTAATCTTCAAAACAATCTCATCAAACAATTTAAAACTTAATATTAAAACGACGCATAAGAAAACATTTTTTAAAACATTACTGTACTTCATATTTTAAGCAAAAATATTGTGTATCATTTTTTTATAGAATTTATTTGCACATAAACAAAATTTCAAAATATTTTTTCAGATATTGTTCAGGTTCGAATTTCTTTTATTATATGCATAAGTAGACTGCTTTAGAATGAAAACCTAATAGTTAAAATGTTTCACAAAACTCATTTACATACGCTTTCAGTTTTTATAAGAAAATAAAAAAAAATCTAAGTTTTTTTAACAATAATATTTTTGCGAGATGCATTTTATTATTTAATATTAAACTTACTCAAGCGAAACCTAACATACTCATAACATATTAAGGAGTTCACCATTGCATGACTTTGAAAAATTCTAATTTTAATAAAATTTTAGAAGAATTTTATTATGATGCTGAATAAAATAAATAAGTTCTATAATACTGAATTATAGAATATGTTTTGTGTTGAAAAAAATTAAAAAAAAGTTCTCAAAGTATTTAGGTACAAAATTTTTTAATAATATTTTAAAATTACAGAAAAATTATACTGGATATATGTATATTTTTTAATATGTTTTTCAACAAAATCTGAGTTTTGATTATAGCTGGTAAAAATAGTGTGAGGTAGTTTAATACTTGGTTATAGTAGTAAATTAGATACAATAAGCATTTTATTGCCATTTTGAAAATTTAAGTATTATTTTTCATGTTTCTCCATATTTTATTATTAAGTTCAGTTGATGACTTTTCGGTCCTCCTATTCCAAAATTTCCAAATTTTGAGTTAATAGCAGAACTTTGAAAATAAGTAAGTAAAAATTACTATTCAGAAAAAAAAATGTTATTCAAAATTAGGTATGTATACGGCTATATTTATGAGGTTAATGCATTTTATAAACTGTAATTATTTATATAAAAAATGAAATTATTTATAGGCTAATAAAAGTTTAACTGGATAAATGTTCCAAAGCGTCGCGTACTGATATATCCATCCAATAAGCTTCATGTTTCACTGCAACATAAGCAATATTTAATTTAATTCAATTCTTCAAAAGAAAGAAAGAAAAAAAGCCAGATTTGAAAAATTAAGTTATGATTAATGCTTTTAAACATTATATTTCTCTGCATAATGAAATATTTTGTGTCAGACTGTCAAAAAATATTTTTTTAAATATTTGTGATAAATTTCAGAGATAACAAACAAGATTACAATTTTGCTCTTTTGCTGGGCGGTCAAGGGGTTGAGTCCCGATATGAGTCCGAGGAGTCAGTCCTTTTCGGAGTCGTTTCATTTCGGAACAAGTCTCGAGGATTCGGTCCTTTTCGGAGTCGTTTCATTTCGGAACGAGTACAAGGATTCGGTCCTTTTCGGAGTCGTTTCATTTCGGAACGGGTCCGAGGATTCGGTCCTTTTCGGAGTCGTTTCATTTCGGAACGAGTCCGAGGATTCGGTCCTTTGCGGAATCGTTCCAAAAAGGACCGATTCCGCGGATTCGTTCCTTTTCGAAATCGTTCCGAAAAGGAACGAATCCTTTTTACAGAAAGGAATGGTTCCTTCAGTTACAATGTCGTTCTTTTGGATTCGTTCCTCAACAAATGACGCATCTCTAATCTGCATATCAGAAAAAAAATCTGTTTTATAAAAGACTGATAAATGTTGGTTTCAAGTTGTAGTTTAAGATCTGCCAAATAAACACATGAAACAAGTAAAAATAACTAGTACAATGAAATAAAAATAACTCGTAACTTTTTGTATTTTTTGTATATTTTTTTCGTATTTTTTTGCAACATTAGAAGAATTTGCTTCCTAAAAGAATGATAGAAATTGGTTTCACGTTTCTAGTTTACCATCTGGTGAATAAACACATAAAACGAATGTGAAATATATGTGTTTAGGTTTCGTATATATTTATTATCTTTAGTCACATAACAATTGGCAATAAATAATGAAAAGTATAAACCTTGTTAAACAAAGTGAAATGACAAGCACTAACTAAATTGCTTACGAAATGAAATAAGAATAGATCGAAACTTTCAGTATTTTAGTAGATATTTACATTATAACAACATAGCAGAATTTGTTTTTTATAGTTACACGAATTCTACGTATCTGATGAATACGTATGTTTTAATACTATTTATTAATGTTAATTAAAGTTCCTTCTGTCCTTTAGTTTTATCGTATTATTATTTTACGTTTAATCAGTAAACAATTATATAAGTAGAACTGCAAAAAAAAAATGCTAATAATTTTTAAATAGAAGGTACAGTACTACATTAATTTATATAATTTAAAATTGAAACAAAATTCGCACTTAAAAGAAAGTTTACAAGAACTGAACAGGGCTTCCACAGACGACTTTATTTTAATTCTTCCTCGCATCACTTTTTTATAGAATAAAAAAAGATATATTGTTTGTCGAAATTTTCAAGAGAAATATACTACAAAATTTATTTCTATAAAATAACAGTGAGAATAAAATAGAAAAATCATCACATGTGGCAACTGTGATTGAATTATGATGTACTGTTTAAGCATATAATATATGACAGTCAATGTCATAAATTCAGTCATTATTTGCATAACCTTGTGTTCTGCTAAATTTAATAAATATTGGATATTAATCGCATTCCCTAATTATTATTAATAATTATCAATGAAGTAGGATCAATATGATCAGTAAAAAAAAATGAATATGTTCCTTACTGATAAAGCAACTAATTGTTAATAGACTATAATAATCATTCAAAATACATGTCCTATTAATAAGATATCACGATTGATAAGGTTAAAGATAGATTTTTCATATAATTAATGAATCAGTTCTGTGTGAATTTTAAAGACTGAAATACATAAATAACAAGTAGGTAACTGCGATAACAGATCGCACAGAGGGTTTCGTTTAATATATCTTTCAAAAAATTGTATGCTTATTCTTATTATGTATTATAAACTATATGTCAAAGTTTTAAAGCAATTAATTCTTTAGTTTTCCCAAACATAAACACATTAGAAAATAACCCCTTCTGTGACGACACTCTCTTCCTCCCGAATTTTTCACTTTTACAAATATTAAATGTTGAGAATTAATATTTACATTTGTGCTCAGTAAAAAAAAAGTATTCAAATTGCAATAAACCCACTTATCTAAAGAAAAAACACAACAATTTCCTTCCCCCAATAAAAATTAATTTTATCTAAAATTTATAAAATTTGTATTATGTATTATAAACTATGTCAAAGTTTAAAAGCGATCATCTAGTTTTCGTAATATAAAAAAAAAAATCCGTTAATTTTCTATGCGAAAAACTATCTTTTCTATAAGTTTAAAAATTTATTTTTTCTTAAATTCGAAAGCTCGTTTTTTTCTCTTTTTTTTTTTTTTTTTTTTTTTTTTTTTAATTCAGATATTATGAATCAGCACATGAAATAACAACCGCATGCGGAAGTACCAAATTTGTAAAATTAATAATAAAAAAAATGCACTGCGATTATCAAATCCTACTAAAAAAATTATCTATTTTTCTTTCCCTTTTACGTGATTTTCCGTGGCAAAAAAAAAAAAAAAATCTGGATAGGGCTTGGAGGGGGACTTTTTGAGTTTTATAGCAGCTGAGTTGTTGTCTAGAGTGGCCCAAAACTCGAGAAAAAAACAAACAAGATCGAGAACGAATTTTAATCAATTTTGGAAATAATTACCATTATAAAAGCAAATACACATTTTGCACGTGATTTACTTATTCCATTAATTTATGTTAGATACATAACAATTTTTAAGTCTATTTAAACTTTGAAAACAATTGGAAGAGAAAACAACAACAACAAATAAACAGATGATATTAAAACAAATGTTTTAATTAAAATAATAGTCTTTTTTAAACTTCCATGATTTGCTGCGTGAGAAGAGGTATTCAGCGGTAAGTACTCAAAATTAGAACACTCTGCTTTGTGTAGATTTCGTATACGGACTCTGTGACAGACTGATGACAAAGATGAATAGAGCTTTGTCAAATGAACGAAACCTAAAAATAATACCGATGAATTAATATATATATATATATGTGACATTTTAAATTAAGGAGCCAGAGACATCATCGCCAGGGTCCCCGTTCTACTGCCCAGAAGTCATGGCCAGCGAGAAAAAAAAGGTAGATGTAGAGGATCTAATAAATTACCGATTAGCTGCTGTTAGTTAATTTATTAATCTGTAGTATGAGAGAGGGAAAGGCACCTTTTGTAAACTGTCTTTTACCGAAATATTCCATCAATATTTCAGCGAGCCGTACTCATCCAAGAAAAAAATCAAGAATCTTCCTTCTCATCTGGAGACTTCCCCTCTTAAATAAAAAAAGGAAAATTATAGAACATTCTTTACTCTCGAACCATCATTCTTTTATGTAAACATAACTCATGCCCAGAGTCGAGACTATTTTCCACAGACGATAATTTATTTAAAAATATATTATTTAACCAATTTATAATCGACTCATAATTTCAAATATCTTGTGCAAACGATCGTTTGCAGACGATTAATTTTAAGAGAAAAAGAAAAGAAATGAATTGTTTTTTATGCACACATATCGAATGTTGAAAGAGGGAAAATAAATAAATAAATAAATAAAAATAATGATATTTTTTAAAGGTGTGGTTTTGGAATAAATTTAATAAGACTTTCTTAAAAAGGGTTGATAAAAACATAGAAAAAATGAGTTTTATTCGGAATATTAAGAAATAAAATTTAATTAAGAATATTTTTAATTTAGAGCCGAGAATAGTTTTAATTTTAAAACTACGCGTATTGGAATAAATGTTTTTTAAGGCAAATTAGGAATTTTTATCGTTTTCATAAAGATTAATTGATTAGATCTAGGAACAAGATTTTAATTTAATAAGTTGAAGTAAGTACGGAATATTGTTATAAAGAAATTAATATAGTATAAAAGGTTAGTTTTGGCAAAAAAAAAATTAAAATTTGTAATATATATACATATATATATATATATATATATATATATATATATATATATATATATATATATATATATATATATATATAATCTCCTCAGTCTTGAGACAAATATTACGACGGACTTCAAAAAACATATTAATTATTTTCATAAAACATCCCGAAAAATTATTATATTGATGCTTACGATTTGCGCACATTTATTTAAAAAGTCAATGCGTAATTTTAACAAATTTAGAAGAAGTTTAATTAACTTAAAGGTTGTTTTTTAGTCTCTCCTACAAACTACTTCTACAGTCCTCCAGGACTGAAGATTTTATGAAAAATGTAGCATAAGTAGAAAGTTTGAAATGCTGGCTTCTATTACCATAATTTTAATGCACAAGTGATGAAATTTATTAACTTGCCCGAACATAATTGATAATTCTTTGTAACAACCGGTAAGGGTTGTTATAGTCTCATAAATTAATCTTATTCACCTTTTGTCTATTATTGGGTAATTATTAATTATAACCTCTTATTACTAAATTACTGATTAATCATTAATAACTGCATGTCAGTATTAATAATCAATTATTAATTAAATTGGCCATAACATATATATATATATATATATATATATATATAAGTGTGTGTGTGTGTGTTTGTGTAGTAGATAGGTTTGTGTGATTGATTATCTCACTTTTTTGTTTTTTTGTTTTAAGGCTTATATTACATCTATTATTTTTCTCATACATTATTTGATATTTTATTTGTTTGTAAAACTTTTTTTTTACATTAAAACCTTTTTCAGAAACTCATTGAGTTTATATTATATCTTAATAGTACAATCTAAAGTTTCCCTTTTTATTTAACATATATCGTGTTTCACAAAGAATAAAAAACTTAAAAGTTTAAAATATTTTACAAAAGTAATTTCCATTTTACTTCTGTTCTTTCAACTAAAAGAGCAAGACATATTTAATGCTTAAGATACTTAAGATAAAACCCACTTAAGTGAAATCTTACAAATGCTTGCGATGTGAACCAGAATTTCAACACCACATGAATTTCAGAAATTTTAATTTTAATAAAGTTTCAGAAATGTGTTAGAATATTGTTCACTGAATTAAATGAGTACGCGGTTATAATGAATGCAGGAAGCAGAGTTTCTATAATGTGGTTCTAGGTTATAAAATTCTAATATGATGATTTATTTCATGCGGTAAGATTTGCATAATATTTCATCGTACTTATGAATGTTAATTTTTATGAATTTAAACACAGCTCTCAGTTTATTTGTGAAATAAGATTAGTTTAAAAAAGTTATAAAACGCTGTTATTTTATAATATTAAGTTATCATAAAATAATATTTTTCTACAGTTACAAACATCTCTCATTTTTTAAACGTGATATATACGTTTGTTTTAGCTTAATCCCGATACATTTTTATGTTCAATATTTTTATGTGGATTATATGAAATTATGTTTCAAATTTATAACTAAATTGAGAAATGTATGTGTATATTTTAGCTTTTTTTTTCTATAAAATGAAAATCAATATTTTCTATTTAATTTGATGCAAATGATCAATAAACAGGGGGAGGCCAGCAAGACAATTACCTCAAAGAATTCACGTGTTAAAATCTAGAATTTGTTACATATCGATTTGTATCTTACAACATAATCGGTCTGTCAAGCCATATCTTGGTGGAAAGCACATAAAGACCCAATTTTAAAGGTTGACTTGTACGTTTACTAATGTGCTTTCCTGCATCCATAAGTATGAAAATATTGTGGATTGCGACCAGGAAATCATAATTTTAGACCTATGATTCAACCGCTAAAATCTACATTTTAGGTGTTTTCTACAATGATATAACCTGGCAGAACTTTTCCTTTTTAATATGTGAATTGATATTTAACTAATTCTAAATAACTTTAAAAAAATTAAATCTTTTAGATTTTTAAATAACAAAATTTTAAGAAATGCACCTTTTACATATAAACATTTGAATCAATCAATTTTATTTTACTTCAGAGATGTAACGAAAAATTAAAAACAAATATTATTCACACGTTTCGATTCCATGGTTGTTATTAGATGGAATCAAAATGTGTCAATAATACAGTTACCACAAAAAAAAAAAAAAAAAAATCTTGACATTTGCGATGTTTGACGTTTTGTAAAATACGTTGAATGTCCATGAGGAATAACTCCGAAACTCCAGATATATAAACAAAATAGAACAAGTCATATATTTTTGCGAAGTTTTTTTTTTTTTTTTTTTTTTTTTTTTTTTTTTTTTTTTTTTTTTTTTGAAATCCAATAGGGGGATGTCAACTAATTGAAAAAGAACGAAGATCTTTTGAATAACCCTGTTAAAATTAATGTACCAAAAATACCACTTAATCATAATCTGTAGTGTTCAAACTACAGATTATGATTAAGTGGCTTTTAGCAATAAACTGTGTGAATGAAACAAAAAAGTGAAGGGCTGTACCCATATTCCATTGATTAGTGTCTACACAATACGTATTGGAATACATCCCCTCATCGTTTTGTTTAATTTTGGAAATATTCTATTCCTATTCTTCCAACGATAATTTTCGGAATTTTCAAGCAATAATTTTACAAAACTTTAACAAAATTTGCTTTATACATTTAGATAACACAATATTCAAATGAATTTTTTTTTATAGAGTTGATGCATGCGCAGTGGAAATTTATTTAGTAAATCTGCTCATTTTCATACAGTTATTAATAATTTTAATTTTGATTTCCGGGTATTATGTACAATGTCGTTTCTCATATTTCTTAAAAAGAACATTGCTTTTTATTAAGAACTCTGCATATTCTAAGCAAAAATACTTGGCAAAATTTGAGACCGTTTTTATTAAAACCTTAATTTCTCTACGAGTATGCATGCCGTCTACATAATAATGAACACAGTTTATTACTATAAGCCACTTAATCATAATCTGCAGTTTGAACCCTTTTGCTACATTAGTTTTGACAGGGTTAATGAAAAGATATTCGTTCTTTTTCAATTTGTTGACGATTCCCTACGGGATTTCAGAAAAAATTCTTCTCGAAAATATATGGCTTTTGCTATTATGTTCATGTATCTGGAGTTTCGGAGTTATTCCTCATGTATATTTTTAGATATTTCAGAAAATGTCTAAAATTGCAAGTGTCAAGTTTTTTTACGATGACTGTATTTGTTTTTAATTTTTCGTAAAACCTCTCAAGTAAAATAAAATTGTTTTATTCAAATGCCTAGATTATAAAGTCATATAATTACCAATTATCCCAGGTATTGTAATAGTTTAAAATGGAGTCATTTATATATGCTTTTTTAAAAAGTCTTTGAAAACTTTATATTTTTAAAATTTAGTGCATAAATATAGAATACAATTTCCAATTCTTTATTGTAAATTTATTTGTATTTTTAGTCGTAAGAATGGCACTCCGCATAGTTTTATTTAAAAACAATAATTCTAGTACCATTTAGTAATATATATTAGGGTGGGCCGAAAAAAACTTTCTTTCGATTTTCGATAATGGCGGGTGCGGAAAAGTGGCCACTGGTGCACTCAGTTCATACTAAAAATTTGAGATTTTTTGGACAACTCCTTACCCTGCCGCAAATGGCTTAAAGTTTTGCAAAAAGGCTGATTTTTGAACTTTTTTAGCAAAAAAATTAAAAATGTTAAATTAAGTTTATTTTGGTTATATTTAGTTGGAAAGACAGATTTAGTGTGCCAAATGTTTAAGTAACCTCTAATTATGCATTATTTTAGTGCTATGACCTTTAAAACTGCACAGCTTTTAGCTTGTTTTGCGTTCGATACCAACGCGAAACATCCCAGAACTCACCACGAGGACATAATTGCACGCTGAGTTTTCTCGGCCCTCCTACATACACAGCCTTTTATTCAAAATGTATACCTTTTTACACTACAATGTACTTCTTAGAAAGTAACTTTAGTATATTTTTCCTTGCTTGCAGTTTTGCATTTCTTCCTTCACTCCCGACTCCCGCATACCTTTGATGCAGCTTCTGTCACAATTTTAACGATTCTTTCCACAGCCTGGGAGTGACTTGGAAAACAGACTACTGATTCATCCAACATGGATCCTAAAATTACTTTTTCTCCAATTTCATCCAGTAAATACAGTTGATAACCCAATCGATACATTCATAGTGTTCGGTTGCGTTATATTTCAGCTTTGGAAGTTAAAACTCTCGCACTATGTTAGTTTTTATCTTTTTTAAATTGTGGCATATTTTTATTCTTTCCCATGGCATTCTTCTAATATGTTGTCTATCATCGGTTGCCATTGCTATCCGTAAATTCTCGGGATGACCATAGTATCCATTTGTTTGGATGACGCAATGCACTGCCTCCTTTAGGTCATCTAGTAAAACTGCTGAAAGTTTAACTATCTGCCACATATGTCTAGGTCCGACCGCGCAACCTGGCGCTTTGCTTACAGAAAACCAAAAGGGCGCATAAACTTGTATCACGTACTAAGCTAGATGAATTTTAACGCTTTATCAGGATTTGAACAACTAACGTACAAGCGTAATATTCTGCAAGCAGTTATGATTTATTTCGATTTCATAATTAGCTCTGGTTTTCTGTTTTTTAGTTCTCGTCAGGACAGACTCGGTTGAAACCACTGCAAACATATCAAATAAGTACTTTTGATCTCTATTTAGATCTTCAGTATTTTACAGTTCTGATGTGCACAAAACAGCAATAGGGTCGAACAAAATGATAGGTAGATTTACACACCCCTTTAGTCTAGAACCGATTGAACTGGCAAAGGTCTTAGGTTCCCTTGTTTCACCATCAAGTTTAGAGAGTAGATGTCGGAGTGGGAGTTCGTTCGTATGAAAATTACATATCAAATGTTGCAGTTCTCTTCCTAGATTTTTTTTTCAAGGCAGGCAATGACACTTTGCGTTGTCTTGTTTACAGTGGTGCCATCACAGCTGAATGCTGTCAGTTTAGAAAAGTCTAAACTGCCTTAGAAGATTATATAATTATTTTTCTATTTCTTTTCGATGACCAGAATGAGGTGTCAAGTGATCCAAGTATTCTGAACCAGGTTCAGACAGTACGGTAATGTGTTTTTCGCCTTTCTCTCGACGATTCCGCTTGTTCTTTTTAGTTCTATAAAGCTAGTTTTATCTTTTCTACCATAAAAAAATATGCTTTTAATTTTCCTTTCGTGAAGAAATTCTTCCGCCTGTATCTTCCTTCCAAGTTTCCATTTCTCTCTTTTGACCTTTTTTTTTATAGATGACGAGATTCTTATTCTCTGCTGTCAAAACTCCTGCATATTGAAGCAACTAGTAGTAGTGACGTATGATATCAGGATAAATTGGCAATTTCAATTCTATCAAATGCATGGTGTCCCAAAAAGGCTAATTTTCACACTTTTGTGTGTCTTTACATTGTCATGGCCCTTCATACAAGCCATTTCTAAGCTCGTCGTAATAAAACGTACAAAACACTGTAACAGAATGTTAAACGATCCAAAAAGCACTGTATCTCACTAGGAAAAGATTTCATGTTTACATTAAACAAATATTGGAGAGAAACAGAAAATGGAAGAATAATAAGAATCCGTCATCGAATTTTCGTCCCTCTTCTATTTTGTCCTTCATTCCCTCAACATATGGTGAGTCACTGCGCTCTTTTACAGTCCTGCTTCACCCCGTTCTCACCTTTCAAATTTGTTTTTGAAGTATATTGCTGTCGGTTGCAAAAAATATGACCTTTGAGGCATAGAAAAAAAATAAGACCAAGGAACATAAATAAGAAAGAAATTAATGAACGATTCAAACAAATACAACTTTTGCTTGTTTTACGCGAAATAGCTATAAAAATCGGCTAATTTAAAATACACATAGCAATTAAATAATGCATTATCAGAACTTATTTAAACATTTAGTGCATTAAATATGCCTTTTCAAGAAAATGCACCCAAAATAAATTAATTTAATATTTTAAAATTTTTTGCTAAAAAAGTTCAAAAATCAGCATTTTTGCAAAACTTTAAATCATTTGCGGCAGGGTAAGGAATTGTCCGAAAAATCTCAATTTCTTTGTGTGAAATGAGTGCCACCAATGGCCACTTTTCCGCACCCGCCATTATTGAAAATCGAAAAAAAGTTTTTTTCGGCCCACCCTAATATATATGCATCTTATGAAACATTTAAAAGATTAAAAAATGCTTCTTCCTTATATGGATCTTAAAAGGTATAATTCGTCTTAAAATATATCAGTTTTACTGGATGTATAATAGTTCAAGTATTTTGCATGTATTTTTTTTTTAACTTATATGTTTTATTCATAATTTGATAGACTTTTTTTCCATGTTCATATTATAATTTCATTTATTTATTAATAAACTATGCATTTCACTTTACTTCGATTTCTAAAACTTGATGTCTTTTTGAACTTTTATAATTTTTAAATATCATAACAGTGTCTTCAGTATCAATAAAAATTTCCTACTACTGTAAAACGTATGTAAAAATAATTGAATACAATTAAACTTTTTATCAGTAAGTGTAAAAATCTAAAATAGTTTTTCCTTATTTTAATATAGATGCGAATTATATGTTTTACGCGAATGCTGTTGTATTTGATTGCGATATTTTTTTTCAAAATGCAAAAAAAAATATATATATGTATATATATATATATATATATGTAATAAAATAAAAAAAATTGCGCCATTTTTGTTCTTTCTTACCTTCAATTCTAAATTTGTGGAACATATTTCAATCTTAGTTTCGTAACTTGTAACGCCTAAAATACTTTTTCTTACTTTAGTTATTAATAAATTATTGCTTGCTTCTCGAAACGGCGGGAGGTATTTCGTAAGCTTTTTACTTTCTGGAATATTCCTGAGATTTTAATTTTATTTTTTATTTTAACATCGCGTGACAGGTGTTAATACGCGTTGCTAAAGGGCTTGTTCTTCCGAGGAAAAAATATAGTTCTTGCCAAGGACCGCCTGCTACGATCAATTAGAATTGATCATTTTTGTCAGTTTGAGGCTCGAGTTCATCCTAATTGGATTTTTAAAATGATTGACGCGGAGTAGGAGAGAGCTAGTTTGTCGTGGAAATGTCCCATATTCATTTGGTTTTTTAGGATGTTAGAATGGATTTGCCCTTTAAACTACCAAGCCGCACATTTCATTTCTCCGCTGAATTAGAATATTCGATGATGTGGACGAGATAATGACAGTTGTAGTGTCGATGGGTACTAAGGTGATTGCGGGGAAGATTTTATCTATTTTATGAGTTCATCAATAAAGAACTTGAAGACTGATGGTGTCTGTTTTTTAATGGGGAAATACCCCAATGAAACTCTTCTACTGCTCGCCAACTGTCGGAGCGACTACTCTGCCCGTGCTGCTAAGAATATCTAGAATTTATGCAACACAGTTTATTTTCGTCGAGTTCAACATATATTTATTGCATATATATATGGACAATTTATCGTGTTAAATTATTTATATATTTTCATTTCTGAAGCTACTTTCAACGAATTGATTTCGGAACTCTTTTCCAAGTATGCCTACATTGCTTTCCTTCTTTAAACAGCGTGTTCATAATCTAATTATCGCGTTATAACATTGAATGAAATGAAAGACATCAACAACGCACTGACATAACATGATAAATCTGACAATTTCCAAAATTACTTGCCGTAGTTTCATTAAGTATTTACAATGTATGCTATATTCAGCGTCATTTCGGATAATTTGAAATTTCACAAAACGAAATGCTTTTAATTTTCTGTACATAATTTACGACTTTAAGGAGAATATATTTCAAAATTTTCCTCGAGGAAATATCTGGTAAACTTCTATTAGATTTATGAAATTATTAATAGCGATGCGGATCAATATGTTGTTACATATAAAATTTAGAATATAATTCAAAATTGATGTAAGTTTGGAATTATTTAATAGAAAATCTAAGTAACGGAAGAATTTTTGAAGTTAAGATATTTTAATACATATACAAAGAATGCCGCCGACAATTTTTGCTTGTTTATAGCTTGCGAATTGAGTAAAATTAAATCGCATCATCTCCAGAGTAACATATTACTCCTCAAAAATTGAAAAAAAAAATATTATTGTGTACTGCATTGTAAACAAAAAATCTGTAAAAATAATACCATTTTTCAGAGAAACTATAATTTAGACACGTAATTATAATTTAAGTATTATCGGAGTTTTTCAATTTATAACTGCTATAAGACATTACTTTATTGAAGAATTCATTATTCTCGTTCAATCAAAAAGGGAAAAAAAGAATAGAGCGATTCCGGTTGCATTAGACCCATACATTTGACACTTTGACATATCTAACAGTATATATAGGGGGAAAAATCGGATAATAATTATTTTTAGACTTTTGTTTAAATATTTCATTTCATACTCATTGATTTCAGTAATCAGGAATAATCACTTATATACAGGATGAATCTACACACACATAGACATACAAATCAGTAACGTTATGCAAAATATATTATGGATGAATTAAAAATATGAATTCAGATTTTTGAACATCTCTTAAGGGTATCCCTAGATACTTGTACGAATTACCTTAGTGTCAAATTTTAATGTACCACGTCAACCAGAGTTACCGTATAGGTTCTGAGGATAAAACCTATACACTTATATGTTGCTTACTAGCGATGATTATTAATAATCTTTAAAAATAAAACGGTATTTCGAAATTTTAAAAAGTTCTATGAAACTTCATGTAGAAAATATCGAAAAGAGCTTTTTTTTATGAAATAAATTTGATGTGGAAATACTATTTCTAGAAAAAGAACTAATAGCGTGGTAATAGCGCATGATTTGTTGAAAGTATTATAAATCCCCCAATTCTTTGAGATATTTTTCTCTTTATAATTAGAATTTTGAATATTTAATAAGATATTTTTTAGTCATACAAATTTCCGAAAAAATGCATTGTAAAAATTTTGCAGCAATGTAACCAGCTTATCGACCGTTTTATGGAACACGATTATCAAATAATAAGTTAATTGTTTCCTGATCCTAAAATGATAGATAATATGCTGAAAATACAGATAAATTACAATTATGTAACCTTTTCCTATAAAACCTTTCCTATTCACATAAAAACCTACAAAAATTTCTACAAAAACTATTTTCTATAGCATGTAACTAATATCTTCGAAGAATATTAACAGCAACAGCATAATTATTGTCTTAAACCGAATTAGAGTTAAAAAAAAACATTCACTTACCTTTCTTTAATAAAGATTAAAGAAATTGCAATTCTCAGCAAAGTGCAGTTTTGTCTGATTTCTTATTTAGGGCAAAGCGCATTCTTTCCCGTGCTCATTCATTTGTTCGTTTCAATAATTTCTAATATTACCATTTTTTTCCAGGAGAAATGTAATCTTATACATTATTTTAATTAGATACTTTTTCTTTAGATTCATATGCATATCTGCTTTATTAATTATCCCCTAATAAAATATATTACACAGAAGAAAGAACGCTTATATACTCGCCTTAGATTTCAAGTTATTATATTGTTAATTTTGTTAGCAAATACGTAGTATCATTTAAAACTATTGACTTGCATGTTATTTTGAACATTTTACTGTATGTAAAAATATGTTTTCTTAATGTATATTTTTATAATTATGACATTGGTATCTTGCAAAGAAAAATTAGCTTTACGATATTTACGAAAAAATGCGTTATCTTTTCCGAAGAAATTTGGTCAAATATTCCGGTGCATTGTTAAATTTCGTAAATAAAATATCGTGGTGGAAAATTAAACCATCAGAGCTCAATTTTTTAGATATTACGTCAACCAGAATATTTTTATAAGATCCTCTAAACGAGGAATAATATGCATTCTGTTAAAACAGAGCCTGTAGTAATAAAAATAAACGATAGACATCAATTTCAGTTTATTTGGTATAGCATAACATTATTAAAATCCTCTAAAAACTTTCTTATAGTTGGTAAGGTAAGTGAATTTGTCTCTTCGTAATCGAATTACAGATGTTATAACACCGAATAATGCATTTTTTAACACCGAACATGCCATTATAAATTTCAATAACATTTTAAAATTTTATGGCAGTTTAAGTACCTATACACTAGTTCAATTGTTAATTGTATTTTTGATTCTATTTTTTCCGGTACTGGGTAGAATATTAAAAACAGCATAGTTATCGATTTACATTGAATGAAAATTAACAAAACACCCTTTTACGTTTTTAAAGAAATCTTTAAAAAGTTAGAATTCTCATTCAAATGCAGATTTGTCTGGTTTCTTATTCAGCGCTATGCGCATTCTTTTTCTTTGTAGTACACGTTCATTCGTTCTTTTCAAGAATTTCTAATATTATTATTTCTTTCCCAGGAGAAATGCAATCTTATATATTAGTTTAATTAGATACTTTTTTTAGATTCATATGCAAATCTGCTTTCTTAATTGTCCGTTAATAGAAATTATTTCACTAATGAAAAGACGTTCATATGGTTTAGATTTCACGCAAATGTATTGTTAATTTCGTTAATGTTGCGACCATGTATGCCATAAGGGGTGTAATTTAACACAGTTATAATCTATGTAATTGAATTATTGACGTTCTACACTTCACTTTTTAATACCGACCATGCAATTATAAACTCCTATAACATTTATAAATTTTATGGGAATTTAAGTACATATACACTAGTCCGATTTATTTCATTTTTATATCTAACTAGTTTTTCCAGTATGTCGAATCCAATATGTTTTTAATGCTACGTATATTTTATAAGTAATTCCTCTCAAGACCATTAACAGCAACATTGCTTATTGACTGAAACTGGATGAGAATTAACAAAACACCCATTTACCCCTTTTTAAGAAAGCTTAAAAAATAACAATTCTCAGCGAAATGCGGATTTGTCTGGTTTCTTATTCAGCACAACGCACATTCTTTCGTTTTAAAGTAATTGTTCATTTGTTCTTTTAAAAAGATTGTAATATCACCATTTATTTCCCAGAAGAAATGCAGTCTTATTCATTAGTTTAACTAGATAGTTTTCCATAGATTAATTTGCATATCTTCTTTGTTAATTCACCATGAATAAAAATTTTTCCACTTAATAACAAACATTTATGTGCCTTTGATTTCAAGCAAAGGTATTGCTAATTTTGTTAATATTGTAACCATGTATGCGATAAGGGCTAGGAGGTACCAGAGTTTGTATCTTTGTAATTCATCTATACACGTTCAAAACTTCACTTTTTAATACCGACCTTGTCCCTATAAACTCCAATAACATTTATAAATTTTATGGAACGCATACGTTCGTTTGATTTATTTCATATTGATTTCTTTTTATCTTATTTTTATGTCAAATGTTAAAAATACTTAATGCTACATATGATATGTAAATAATTTCTTTGAAGGTCATTAACAGCAACATCATACTTATTGACTTAAACTGTATGAGAATTAATAAATCATACATTTAGCTTATTTAAAACAACTTCAAAAAATTACGATTCTCAGCGAAATGCAGATTTGTCTAGTTTCTTATTCAACGCGACGCACATTCTTCTCTTTGAAGAGCTCGTTATATGTTCGTTTCAAGAATTTCTAATATTACCGTTTCTTTCCCAGCAGAAATGTAATTTTATGTATTATCTTAATTAAATACTTCTTCTTTAGATTCATATGCATATTTGCTTTGTTAATTATGCATGAATGAAAGTTGTTTCAGTGAAGAAAAAAAGTTCATGAGCCTTAGATATCAAATGAATTTATTGTTAAATTGTTAATGTTTCTTCTTAAGTCTGCGTCATTTAAAATGTACGATTAACTTCCATGTCATTTTGAAAATTTTATTTTATGTGTGAATTTTTTTAGTTATGATAATGTGATGAATTATAGTTCAAAAAAAAAAAGAATATAAATTTTTCATATTTAAACTGTGTAGATTAAATTTTACGTAATGCAACATATACCTATATATCTATTCATATATATATATATATATATATACATAAGTCTTGTGTGTGTGTTTGTGTGCATGTTTTATCATAAATTTTCCCTTCGCGATATCTCCTTTTATTTTATTTTTATTATGTATAATAAATAACCGGATTTATTACGATTTATTATCGCGAATGTTTATTAATTATCTATCATTAATTGTATTATATTTTTTTAAATTATTTATTATCTTACTTATTTTTTTTAAACATAGAGCTTTTGCTTTATTAATAAATTTGCTGATTATTTTCAAGCAATTTCATTTATTTTCTGTAATGTAGTATCATTTTAAAATAGCTACTTTTCTTTTTTTTACCCATTTTATTCCGAGATTTTTCATGCCCTAAGATATTTTTATTCCTTATGCTCTTTTCACAGAGCTCTTTGCAATTTTTTCCTCATTGGACCTTCTTGCGTGATGATAAAGTTCTTCATTGGTCAGACGTGCGAGAAATCATGATTTGCTTTATTGCGTGGTTGTTTAGATCTTAGGCTTTCATGAAGTTCTCTAATGACAGTAGTAGTCTTCGTTCTAAATTTCTTCAAATATCAATTTTGATTTGTCGCCTCAAGACCTGAGCTTTAGAATTAATATGGTAACTTTTTAATATGGTGTGTTCTAGTAAAGTATAAAAGCTAAGAAAATGTCTTAGTTATTTTTTTTCAAGGAAAAATTCTTAGTTTAATGTAATTTAATTAGCTAAATTATTTATTTTAGTTATATAAATTTAATGTGTACTTTTTTCCATTAAAGATGACACAATATATTGGTGTTCATTGATGTGCGGTCGAAAACGGTCACCTTGAAAACGGATTACAAAGGTATGGGACGTGACTCCAACTAGAAAATGTTGTTACTGCACTTTTCTAACTCATGTAATGATTTTAGCAGTAGCACCATCTTGCTTTCATACAATATCATTGATGACGTACCATTGCATAATTTCTAGAACCGTGATGCTTTGTTGCATATGAAACATCGGCATAAAACATATGCAGCAACACTTGCATATAAAATATTGATAAGGTAAAAAATTGCATACCTATTAAAATCTTTAACGCCCGATTTTTTTTCGATTAATTTTAGATTTTGAATTTCGCACCACTTTTAAAAGAATCTTTAAAAGTAATTTTTATCAGAATTTTATTATATTTTCAAGGAATTTGTTTCGCCAAAAAATTAAATATTTATCTTCATATTTACTGGTGTAAAAAGCGCTTCCTGTCCACTAATTGCAGTGATCTAGAAATATAACACTAGGCGATAACGGGTTCAATGACCTATAAAACGGCATATTTACCGCCATAAAAAATGCTTAAAAGGCTGTACAACACTTTTACATTAGTTTCGCATAAAGGCATTGATGTAACATCCTGAGAATTTTAGCTTTCCCCAGGATCGAAAATTCATGGAGTTTGCATTACCTAAAAAGGAAAAATATGCTTTATAAATCAGCAATATCCTCAATCTTATCTGCATAAAATCTAAAGAAGAAATGTATGAGAATGTCAAAAGACCTGTGTAAAATGATAATTAGATAATTAGTATAGATATTTGGGTCTAATATAGATATTCTCTAATATTCATACAGCCTAATATAGATATTTAGGTAATCGAGAAAGAGACTATTAGATAATTATGTAATTTATCGATAATTCGATAGCATTAACCGATAAGAATTTTTAAATTCATTTGTTTCGACTTATTTTAACAAAATGTTTGTTTTTTAAGGAAAAAACAAATATATAATCATGATAACTTCTTAATGACATATCTCACATATCTCATAAGTTTCAAAGTATTCTTCGAGTTCATATTTTTTTCTCTTGCCATTGATAGATTCAGTACATTGTCTGAAATCCTATTTTCTATTCGAGAGCTGTCAATGTGTTTATGCATGACCGATTAATAGTCGTTAGAGTAAGGTTGGGTCGTAAACCTGGTCTATATTTTTTGACGAAAAATGTACCGCTAGGACTCAAGCTCGGCTACTTGTAATCAACAGATAATATGAATGCCACAACAAATTTACGTATTGCGTCGTTACTCAACTTAATGTAGGAAAAATCTTTAATTAAATTGCTTCAAATTATCCTAAATACTGGCAATTTTAATGTTGTTATAATGTATTTTAATTAATATAGGAAATAATGCGTCATAACTTCTCAAATGTGAGACCTGTTTCTTTTTGTCTATAGTAAATTGCAGAGTACATCTTTTTGGGGTGTAAAACTATGAGTTTCCCGATCTAGAGCCGAGCGGCTCCATACGGTTCTTCAAAAAGGTCACGAGAACATTGATCCAAGAGGAACCAGTTGACGACCAGTCATCGCAGCAGCCCGTCGTCGGCCAGGAAAGCTACCCTAGTACACCAGACACATGACCCGAGTGTCGCGGCCAGACAGAGCTGTCAACCGTCGCCGCAGAAGCGAGACCGCTTGCGCACCACCATGGAGCAAACTAGCAAAAGCTGACTGAATACATCGCTGATCAAACACAGCCTTCAGGAAGGACTTCTAGGAAAGCGACTCGAATCCTCGTTACCTTGAAAAATCTTGTATTGTCGCTTCGTTCGAATCGTGCCTAAAAGTGCCTCGAAATCCTCTAATAGATATTGAGGTGAATGATGTCCGATGCACATTATCCATAATTTTGGCAATAGTGACTTTCATTTTAAAGAATGCGCCATCGTCCAGCGTACACTCTCACACATAAAAGTTAAACCACAAAATGCAGTAAAATAAAAAAAAAAATAAGCAAAATATATATGCAATAATACAAATTAGTGAAAAATTATTTCAAATTTTGTTGTATTGGGGATACACATAAATATCTATAAAAGCTATCGGAGGTAACAAACGAACTAACAAATATAAATCTGCCTATTTTTGCCATTACTATTCAACAAAAAAATACTACTGTCTAAAATAACACAATATTTCAAAACAATATCGCATTATAATTAAAATATACGCAAACAACTACAAAATATATTGCTTTCTTTTAATATAAATATTTTATTAGCGGCTATATAAATATGTAGGAAAATTAAATAAACGCAAATTATCTTAAAATATTATGTTACAATAGAGCTATTGTGAACCGCAAAATGCACATTCATCTTAAAACTCATTCATTTTAAAACGTACTTCCAGCTTTCTTTATATATGATTTCCTTTACTAGGAGATATTTTTATAAATCTACATGAGCATGCTTGCGTTAGTAATTATTTGAACTTGAAAGTTGTATTAAACGAATTAAATTTGTTTAATGCACTTGATAAAAAAATCATGATTGTGAATTTTCTTAATGCTGCATCATATTATTTTAATATACAGGGTGATTCCAAATTTTTTTTTACAATAAAAGAGGGGTGATAGCACACATCAATACAAAAAATATTAAATAGGAGACCAAGGGTCCAAAACGTTTTCCTAAGGAGATAGCCGCCATTAACTTTTAGGGACCAAAATTTCAAATAAACATAAAAAACTTAAAAATCGGTCGATTGATTTGCGGTTTTCACTAAAATTATTCTTTATGTCCGCATTTTCTTGAAATTAAATTATAAAGATAAATTTCAAAAAATGCCGATAGAGGGCGCTTTAGACATTGGAGTAACGAACAACTATTTTTGCCGGTATTTTTTGCATCTCATTAAATGTTTTCGTAAGTTTACACTCAATCTTAAATTTTGAGCTCAAAATCTGTAGTTGGGAGCGGTTAAGTAACACAAACTGAGCTGTGTTCAGAGGGTTCAAATTTCAAATGATTAAAAAAAACCCGGAAAAATCGGTCGATTAATTTGCAGTTTTCACTAAAACTATTCTTTATTTAGGTATTTTCGTGAAAATAAATTATAAAGATAAATTTCAAAAAATGCCGATAGAGGGCGCTTTAGACTTTGGAGTAACGAACAACTATTTTTTGCCGTTATTGTTTGCATCTCTTTAAATAATTTAGGAAGGTTAGACTTAAACTTAAATTTTGAGCTGAAAATCTGAATAGTAGGGAGTGGTTAAGTACCACAAACTGAACTGTGTTCAAGGGGGAGGGGAGGTTCAAATTTAAAGTAATTATAGAAAATGGAAAAATTGGTCGATTCGTTTGCGGTTTAAAATAAAACTATTCTTTAAGTCAGTATCTTCTTGAAAATAATTTTTAAAGATAAATCTCAAAAATTTCGTCAGAGAGAGCCTTAAACTTCAGAGTAACCAACAATTCATTTTAACCATTATTTTTTGGTTCTAATTAAATGCTTGCAAAAGCATTTTAAATGTTCTCGAAAGCTTAGATTTAAACTTAAATTTTGAGCTCAAATCCTGAATCGTTATGAGTAGTTAAGAAGCGCAAACTGAAGTGTGTTCAGGAGTTAAAATTTAACCCTCTTTCCTCCTCGAGCACAATTCAATTTTTCGCTACTTAAACACTCCCAACGACAGCCCAAAATTTAAGTCTATGCATTTGAAAGCATTTAATGAGATTAAAAAAATAACAGTAAAAAATAGTTGTACGCTACTCCAAAGTCTAAGGCGCCCTCTATCCGCATTTTGTGAAATTTATCTTTAAAAATTATTTCCAAGAAAACACTGATTGATCAAGAAAACTGCTGATTTAAAAATTAGTTTTAGCAAAAACCGCAAACGAATCGACCAATTTTTCCGTTTTTTACAATTATTTAAAATTTGAACCCTCTGAACACAGCTAAGTTTTTCTACTAAACCACTTCCAGCTATTCAGATTTTGAGCTCAAAATTTAAGTTCAAGTCTAAGCTTACGAAAGCATTTAATAAGATGCAAAAAGTAACGCCAAAAAAGAGTGTTTCGTTACTGCAAAGTCTAAAGCGCCCTCTATCGGCATTTTTTGAAATTTATCTTTATAATTTATTTTCACGAAAATACCTAAATAAAGAATAGTTTTAGTGAAAACCGCAAATCAATCGACCAAATTTTCGGTTTTTTATAGTCATTTGAAATTTGAACCCTCTGAACACAGCTCAGTTTGTGTTACTTAACCACTCCCAACTATAGATTTCGAGCTCAAAATTTAAGTTTGAGTCTAAGCTTACGAAAACATTTAATGAGATGCAAAAAATACCGGCAAAAAATAGTTGTTCGTTACTCCAAAGTCTGAAGCGCCCTCTATCGACATTTTTTGAAATTTATCTTTATAATTTAATTTCTAGAAAATGCCGACATAAAGAATAATTTTAGTGAAAACCGAAATCAATCGACCGATTTTTTCGTTTTTTATGTTTATTTGAAATTTTGGTCCCTAAACTTTAATGGCGTCTATTTCCTTAGGAAAACGTTTTGGACCCTTGGTTTCCTATTTAATATTGTTTGTCTTGATGTGTACTATCATCCCTCTTTTATTGTAAAAAAAATTCGGAATCACCCTGTATGTTTATATATATGATATCTAATGCAAATCTACATGCAAATTAAATAATGCTTTTAGAAAGAAAAGATTTTTTACACGTAGACAGAAAGGGCTTTTAGATTTAAAGATATAAAATGAACTTACGATTGTTTTTATGTTAACATATGTGGTTATTTAGAAACTTGTATATTGATATAAATATAGATTTTAATGTGCAATTTATGCAACAATAAACGAACCATTATATATGAATGCTTCTTTTGAATTATTTCAGAAAATTTCAATGACGCATTCTCATTGTTCTTATAGAGAAAAATTTAAAAAAAAATAATAAATTTACAGAAACGGAAACAATTCAATTACGACTAATAATAAATATGTAGATTTTTAATTATATACATTATTTAATATCTGATCGATGATTAATTTGGCGTTAGTTAGGTTTGTCGTTTTATTAGATATATATATTTATTTATTTGTAAACAGCAAAATTATATTCCAAAATAAAATAAGCACTTTTTGTATTTTATACCAATAGGTGTCTTAAAAATTATTTTTATTAGTTGCAATATACACAAGGTATTTCTATAAATACAGAGACGTAAAATTAAAAAATATATATAATAGACGGGAAGTTAAAAATGACCTATTTAAAAATTCATCTCAATAACTTTTTCATTGTTTTTCAAAACATCTTCAGTTGGTTGATCAAACAAAAATATTTTTTTGTTTATCTGTTTATTTTACTTCAAGATAAGGGGATCCTCTCTTTCTATCTTTTACCTCTTTTTCCTCTTTAATCATCTTCACCATGCACATTAATGCCTTCAACTGTTATAAAAACTAAAAGTCATGAATGAAGGGTTACAAACTTAAGCATAGTTGACTACAGTTTTTGTTATGTAAAATTAACATATTCATTTTATATTATATATTTAATAATGTTTCAAATGGAAATTCTTTATCTTAAAGTGCATGTTTGTTCTATTTCTCATTTAATGTAAAGCGTCCTATTTTCATTTTAATGTTTTTGCATTTGTTCTTTTCAACAATTTCTGTTATTAAGTCGTCTACCGTGGCTTAATATTTAGCGTAGAATTCGGTGTATTTCCATATTTGTTGCACAGCTGCATTTTTAATCATTGGTGAATCTGAAATAATTAGAATTTTCATATATTTTTATTTTTCGTTTATTAATGTCACGTCTTCAGTACGTTTGTCTGTTTACGTACAACGTTACTCCAAACTCTTGTAATGTGTTTTATTATAAGTCATACTGTAAAAAAAAACAATAAATAAATCTACAGATGTAAAGTTTGAAAAATCTGTATGCTAAAACTCCAAACTTTCTAGAAAAGGTACATATCTACAAAATTAGTTTTTGTAAAGCTACAGACGTCTGTCACTTTACAATATATATGCTTATTAAAATTTCATCTGCACATTGTAAAAAAATAATGAAATAAAATAAAAGCTAATTTGTGTAAAGCTGGAATTTTTTTCGACTGCACGTTGTGTTATTTAGAACTTCAACAGTTATTTATTTATTTGAATTTAACCTCATACAAATTACAATAAAATATGAACATGGCATTTATTATTAAATTTATTTTTTTGCTTCATATTTCTATTTTCTATATACTTCTATATACATTTAGGGATATGTGCATTGCTAAATTCGTAAATTCTGTAAAATGTAGATGTGAACATCACGAAACGAACGGTAACTGTATATGAAAAACACATATTACCATTGAACGTATATCATAAGCCACACTTGCTGCAGTAAAAATAATTATGTAGGTATAATTCATAATAGAAAAAATATATAGAAGATGAATCAATTTACTCTAAATTGCTCTTGTATTCTACAGTGACTAACAATTAAGAATTTAACATACTTATTCTCATAACATTTTTAAAAATCGTAAGTAAAACATGTACATATGGCACAACGGTCGATTTTTTGAAGAATATTTCTCTCAACTGCATAATTAAGGAGCTAAAGAGAATTTACATGTATTCATTTATTTAATTACTCTGCAAAAGAAGCATAATGGGAGGCAAATTACCACATTTGTATGTTTCTAAATCAACGTAACACTTTTTTCTGTGTGTTTGTTATGAAGAAATTATTGTAACTTTGAGTTAGAACTAACATATTATAATATGTTCTTATCCTGAAAAATGGAATCTAGAAAATTAAGAAGAATAGTTATATGCTATGGTTTTAATACAATATTATTATTTAATTTGTTAACACTAAGTAGTTAAAGATTTTTTTTTCACTTTATCATCCCAAACGGTTATAATTATAAATATACAGCACGTGCTTGAATAGTTTTATCCAAATCATGCATAGTTATTAGTAATTAATTTGATTTTGCTTCCACGTATGTATGTATATATGTATCCTACATAAATATATATTATAAATTTTGAAAAGCGCCGCATATAAACAAACAATAAAATTTTAAAATAAAATTTTAAACATTAAAAGATATTATCAAAAATATTATTAAATAATAACAAACCAAGTGGAAAATAAATCTCAAAAGCGAATATCCGGTTTCATTAGCTGTACCACGGCCAACTAGATATATACGGCCCATTTATTTGAGATTAATACAGGGTGTTTCGCTACCAGACCGACAAACTTTAAGGGATGATAGTACACATGAAGACAAACATTATTAAATAGGAAACCATGGGGCGCAAACGTCTTCTGTAGGATCTAGGGGTCATTAAAGTTTAGGGTCCAAAATTTCAAATCATGATAGAAAACGGAATAAAGTGTCAATTCGTTTGGGGTTTTCACTAAAATCATTCTTTATATTACGATTTTTTTTTTGAAAAAAATTTTAAAGGTTAATTAAAAAAATTATCGATAGAAGGCGGTTTAGACTTTAGAGTCACGAACAACTACTTTTTACCGTTATTTTCTGCATGGGGTTGAAATAATTCTAAAGTTTAGGATTTAACTTATATCTTAAGTTTAAAATCGGAAACATTCGGATCGGTTAACTAGCAAAAATTTAACTGTGAACAGAGGGGGAGATTTTAAACGCTCATAAATATTAGACAAACAAAGCGATTTTATTGCGGTTTGCGTGTAGATCATTCCCTTGGTAATTATTTTATTCAAAACGACGCACAGCTTTGGTGTCCTGATTTTTTGATAGAGGGCGCTTCCGACACATCTCCGACATTTCAATGACATTACTCCTGTGTATTTTACTACCAGACCAATATACTTTCAGGAAGTGTTAGAAGTGCAAAAACGATTCGGAATTACACAGGAATGTAACGTTTAAAATGCTTTTTTTGCGAGTTATGGTTAAAGGAAGCAGAGAAAAAGGCAATATAAACAGCAGAAAAAGAGCAACACGTTAATGTGACAGAAAGCAGTTTATTTAAATGTTTTACAACAGTAGGTGTTCGAAATTACGACCAGAAATAATTCGGCATGCTTGACAGCAACGTCGCTTGGAATTCCTCACGTTTTGAAAGATTCCTGGCATCTCTGATAGCTTTCTGGGAAGCTACAGAAATACCAGACGCGAGGTTTCATACACCCAACTTTTCATTTGACCCCAGCAGAAGTCGATACATGATAGGTCCGACGATCTGGCAGGCCACCACGACATTTTCCACCGTTCCCAGATGTTACTTCGAAGTGTCGGCAAATGGCATTGGTAAAATGTGGAGGATACCCATACGGCTGTACATCTTTGAAATACTTCATTCTGATACCTTTGAAGCCGGATCACTTCAAATTGATCGCTGCTCACACGCATTACCGTTTAGCGCCATCTACTTCAAGGAAACCGCAGCGCCATCTACCGTCGCTGTCAAACTTGCCTGACTACTTCTGGTCGTAATTTCGAACACCTTTTGTAGTAAAACCTTTAAATGAACTGTTTTCTGTCACATAAACGTGTTGCTCTTTCTCAGCTCTTTCTGTTGCTATCTTCTCTGCTTCCTTTAACCATAACTCGAAAAAAAGGCATTTCCAACGTTACAGTCCTATATGATTCCGAGTCTTCTTTGTGTCCCTAACACTTCGTAGAAGTAAGTTGGTCTGGTAATAAAACTCCCAGGAGTACTGGTATTGAAATATCGGAGATGTGTCGAAAGCGCCATCTATCAAAAAATGAGGACACCAAAGCTGTACGTCACTTTGAATAAAATAGTTACAAAGGAAATGACTTTCACGCAAATCGCAACAAAATCGATCAGTCTGTCCAATGTTTATGAGAGCTTAAAATCTCCCCCTCTGACCACAGCTCAATTTTCGCTAGTTACCCGACCCCAATCATTTCGATTTTGAACTTAAAATTTAAGTTAAAGTCTAAACTTTGGAAAAATTTCAACCCCATGCAGAAAATAACGGTAAAAAGTAGTTGCTCGTTACTTTAAAGTCTAAAGCGCAATCTATCGATAATTTTTGAAAGTAACCTTTAAAATATTTTTCTAAAGAAATCGTAATGCAAAGAATGATTTTAGTGAAAACCGCAAACGAATCGACCCTTTTTTCCGTTTTCTGTCATCGATTGAAGTTTTGGACCCTAAACATTAATGGCCCCTGACTCCTACAGAAGACGTTTGCGCCACATGGTTTCCTATTTAATAATGTTTGTCTTCATGTGTACTATCATCCCTCAAAGTGTGTCGGTCTAGTAGCGAAACACCCTGTAAATAAAGTCTCCCGCTAGAGAACTCTGATGCCTTACCCAAGTTATTCTAACCAATCGTGCAAACTCTGAATTAAAACTATGATCATGTGCTCAGAACAGAAATGAGCTCATACAATACTAATCTGAGCAGGGCTTGTGCCACGTGGTCCAATGAAATCGTTCAGATTTGAAGCTTAATCCAGCTTCACTTATTCGGCGGTTTTTGGCGATATGCGCAGGTCGTTATATCTAGTTGGCAATGGTTGTACAGACAGGCACACACACACACATATACAAATATCTATGCATAATCTGGTTCAATAAATTTTACTAAAAAAATTTAATTTCATTTACACTTAATCGTTAAACCATACTATTTTTTTTTATTAATATACATCATAATTAAAGGAAGACACTTTCAGAAAATAAGAGAATTTAGCGATAGTTACATTGAAAATTTCGATAAATTATATGTTTTTTCAGAAAATTTAGCAATTAAGTCACAAATGACTATGAAAAAGTGTTTTTTTTTACTTCATGTAACATTTTATTAAGAAATCTATCATTGTATTAAAAAGTTCTTTTTCAAACATTCATAATTTCTTTTAAGATTTTTACTAGAAGTAGAAAATTATAGATCAGAGCGAAAAACACACATATTCTTTTATATCATTAAACATCAAAAAAAGAGTTATTTTCCCAAGAGTATACATTCTTTATGCTTCTCTGTCACTGTAACTCGGGCTATTTCTCTTTGGAACGCTTGTTCATTTACTCGTTTCCTGATTTCCAATTATTTCCAGTTTCTTCCCTGGAGAAATATGATTTTGCATGGTAGTTGAATGAAAATTTTTATTTTAATTGGATATCTGCGTTCTTAATTATCCGTAAATTACAATTTATGTAATGACTAAACAAAACTATGAGCTTAGATTTTAATAAAGTAATTTTGAGGCATTTGTTAATGCAAAATTGTTATTTAAAGATTCGTCTGAGGTTCGTGAATTTAATAAGGAACTTCAAGCGTACTTTTAGTTTGTTTATTACACAATTCTTTTCATGTTGTACTCAACAATTATACTGCTACTAACTGTGTCTAATTGGCGTAGAAGTTTATAACGCACTGCAATTATACCTTGTGCATTTGTTAACATTTTTGATGCGTGATCTTGTTACTTTCTCTTATTCTTACAAGAAAACAGTAGGAAATTTGTGAAAAATAGTTACACTCTTAAAAAAAAACTATAAAGCTATTAATTTTTTTCTGGTAACTTGTATTCAAAGAACTATTCATATAACGATAATAGCAAAATTTCAAGTAAAGGAGGAAGGTTACATGAGTTTTTGCTGTTATCGTTACTGGAAAAGTTCTTGGAAATTAAGTCTACTAGAAATATCTAAGTAACTCTGCATATTTTTTACAGTGTAGTCGCGGTTTTAAGGGAAATACAACTTTTATAGAATCACAATCGGACTGTTTTTAGAAAATGCCTGTGAGTGTATCTGTATCTGTGTCTATCTGTAAGTACACATATATTTCTGGTTAAATATTGTTTATTGAAATTTGTTTAAATAACTGGAAAATATAAATTATAATTATTAATTGAAAATTATTTTAAAATAAATTCCTCAAGGATGTCCATTGCTGACAGATCTTCTACCCTATTTTTCGGTGAAAAGAATCATGATTATCCCATTCTTGTCAACATTTATTCTATTTTTTTATGACTGTTTAATTTATAATGTAGTTTAAATAACAAAGTAACTCGAATAATAATTACAAAAAAAATGCTTAATTTACATACAAGATTACAAAAATACATCAGGAATACACAATCATCACTAAAACAGCATGCAATGTTTACTTTTTACAACGTTGAACTCCTGAAAAGGTTTATGTTTAAATTTGAAACATAAAATGTAGCAAAATTAATAATGTATTTTTTGTCACATGTATAGTAATTTTAGTTTTAAATTATTAGTACTTAAGCAGTATTTGTAAAATCGGATTTGCAAATTTGGCGTTCGCTGACAAATGGCTTTACCCCAAATCAAACTCTATAAAAAGATTTATATTTCTTAATATCATTTAAAATCTTACGTTTTAAATAATGTGTTTTAATAAATAACTAAATGGTACCCGTCAAAATTTGACGATAAACATATTAAAAGATTATTTAGAATAATGTTTTATTTTCTTAGTCACCTGTAAATAAAATTTTGAAAACTTGATTTATTTTTTATGTGATTCCAACAGATTCAAGACATTTCATGGTTATGTCAGTCTAACCGACTCAAGTTATCCCAAAAGAATTTTAAGCAGAATTTTAACAGCGCTTGCTTTTTAGCAGAAGGATAACTAAAATTAATTGAACTAATATTTATTTTGGTGAATTTTCTCAGTTTTTTTTTAAATAACAATGTTTAGTATTTCCTAATTTTTTAATTAGTTTGAAAAGTTAATTTTATTTATACCAGTCTCATTTTAAATCCCTAAACATAAAATTTCATACTACCAAGTAACTATTTATACTATATTGGAATTATTTGAATTTTTCATCACGTTTTCATACATTAATTATTAAAACATGAGTATCACAAAATAGTTCAATTTAATTCTTACATGACTATTTTTTTACCCTGTTTTCTCATTTTTATTTTATGTTTTTTCCCCGGAAAATAGTATTTTTTCTTATATGCACACAAACATAAATCTTCCTTGTAATGCTCATACAAAATGTAACAAAAATTGTACATTAGTTAAATTAAATGAAAAATATTTTTGCTTAAATATTTAAGTTAAAATTGTTAAATTATTTCTAAAATATCTTAGCAGACGTCACAATTTTAAAGATTCAGGCATTACTTCAAAACGGCGCTAGGGGATTTAATTAAAAAATATTTAATATATAGTCTAAATGATGTATAACATTTATTTATTTATATAATTCACGTACATTACAGTTTAGAAATGGGTTACTTTTTCTAAGCTTCACATACTTGACAGGAAAGTGGGAAATTGCTGCTACTACCTACCGACAAAATAATGTTTAAACATTTACATTTTTTAGAAAATTAGAATACATTTTTTACAATATTGCTAGATGTTTAATTAAATTGTACGACATTTTTTTCAATTCTTATTTGTGTGTGTTGTATTTTTTTTAACAAGGCGATATGTAGAGGTTTTCAATAATTTTATTCTTATAAATGTGTCTCCAAAGCCCTGAAAAGGAAACTGGCTGTTTATCTCTAATAATTACTAATTTATCTCTAATAAGTTTTTATCGAAATATTTTAAAAATTAAATTGTTACTTAAAAAAAAACATTGTTGAGTGTTAAATATTATTTAGCTATAAACCATCAAAATGATAATGATAACAAAAGATTCAAAATCATATAACTTTCCCTCGTAGTAAAATGTATCATTATTCAAATAAATTATTTTGTCGAGTGATGGGATCGAACCGTAGTCCTCTACAAAAGATAAGTAATTTAAATTCGTGCCTTAAACCACTGAGCTAGCCAGACTTGCTTCGGCTTTCCTCTAACCGGAAGGGCTAATAAATTCAATTTTACGCATGCGCAAATGCCTGAATTTGAGTTGATCTTAAAGAATTAGCCTATCGTTTTAATATATATTATTAAATTCAGTACATAATAGTTATTCTATTGCATAATTCGTGTGTGAGTGAAATTAGATCATAGCTTCATAAGTTTCATTTATGAGATAACTATTTTCAGGAAACGATTAAATGTTTGAGAAAATCAATTTATGTATGTATATATACATATATATATATATATAAAATCACTTGATTATATGATTATTTTATTTGACAAATATCTTTGAAAGATATTTTACTATATGATATTGACAAAAAAAAAAAAAAACTTTATTTGTCATAATTATTAATGTAATAGATGATGGATCGGTAGATAATAAAAATAATTACATTGATCTAACAAATTAACACCATGTCAGAGCTACTGAAGAATATTTCTGATCAAAATGCAAGACTGTTTCATTACTTTGTTCTTGTACAAACTATCATAGATATATGTATTGTCATCGATTAAAAACATGTCCTGATTTCTTCCGATGCATCAATTTAACATAATTAAGTTGTTAAATATCTATTAAGGTACATTTGTTTTAGATTTTACGTATGAAAAAAGGTTTATATATTATTCATACATGTAATTCTTAATGTTTATAGTTTAAATTACTTTTTCTTTTTATAAATAGTAAAAAATCTATAAAACCTCAATAACTCAAAAATGTCACTTTTCTGATAATCATTTACATATTACATGAAAGAAAAAGCAAATCTTTATTATTAACTCTTCAACTGAAATTTATTTTTTAAAATTTTATTGCAGGATTCCGTTTTTATTATGTTCATAAATAAAATTTTAAATATATCTAATATCCCGGAAATTTAATGTAAGAAACGTACACAAAATAAACAATAAATGTTTAAAACAAAATAAATTCTTATTATGTTAGTTTTTAATTTATGGGAAGCAAAATATAAAAGCTTTTAAAAAGAAAGTTCAACAGAAAGTATTTTAAAGTATGTTTCAAATAATCTTAGGAAGTTGGCTCACTTCCAAAATTCTTAAATGAGGAAAAATATTTTCTTTTCAGCATAACTTTGGTTAAATTCGAAAGCAGTTATTAAAAAACATTTTCTTTAAATATTGAATTCATCATTCATAATATTTAACATTTATTTAGGTATAAATATAATGAATATAATTCAATATTTAAGCTACTATATAATAAAAAATAAAAATCTTACTGTATTTTCTAATTCGAACGCATTGTAATAGTGAATGAGTAGTCAGTAATATGGAGTAAAATCAAATTTAATATTGACACATGTTAAAGAAAATAATAATGACATGCCCTTAAAGAACATTGGTTTAACAAGTATTTGCGTAAATTACTTTAAAAAGTCCGTGCAGTAGTTATTACGTTTCTGTCATTTTAGCGAATATTTAATAATGTTGTTCAAAATTGGCAAACATAAAAAAGCAGATTTTCATCACCGTTCACACCTAAAACATAGTCTACAAAATATTATTATCGATGATTATTAAATGAGGAACATTTGAATTGAAATGGAATGTAAAATTAGAAGCTGTAACTTTATTTTGGGACGACATTGACTAATTAAATATCAAAAGTCAGAAACAGAAGCAGCGATATTGCATACAATCAAAGCATAGGAATATAAAATTGAAATTTTCTTAAAGGTATTAGTTTGAACCTATTGCTGCGAACGTAAATTTAACAATAAACTCTAACAATAAAATTGAGAATGAAATACCAACATTAATTAAAATACGGTATTAATTTGATCCTATTGCTGCGAACGTAAATTTAAGAATGAAATCTTACAATAAACTTGAGAATGGGATACCAGAATTAATTAAATAATGTTACAAATTGAGGCGGTAAAAATGAGAAAATTAAACGGCAAAATAACAAATCACGATTATACATTATTGAAAATATAGAGAAGCAAGCAAATATATATATATATATTTGCTATATATACGCTTTTTACGATATATACGATTTTTCCACATAGGCCATAATGTAATGGGAAATTTTGATTCACCCTGTAGATAAACTAATCGTGGTAGATACTTCGTTTTCAATAGGTTTCGTACTAGAGTTAACCTCAATAACGTATAAAAATTTCATAGCAATCCGAGTATATTTACAGGAGTTAGAGCGCGGACAGACGGACAGACGGCCATCCGGCCAGACGGACAGACGGACAGACAGCCAGACAAACCGAATGCATAAGCACTTTTTAACTTTGTTGGAAAGTGCTAAAAAACATATGTTTTTCATAGATGTGACGTGGAGATGAGTTAAAAAGTCAAAAATTTGAATAGAATGACTTTTTTTATATTTTTCCTCGTCTCTTTATTAAGCTAATCAAGAATTTTTTAACAAAAAATTTATTTTTCAGTATGTTCTTACATAGGTTAAGCCAGGTAATCCGAGATGGATTGCCTAATCTACATTATAAAGGCCAAATGTATCTGTGCGTAACGTATACGTCATTTTGCGCATGGCAACACTTTCAAATTTTAAATAAATTTCGGTATTGCAATTTTTGCTACGAAACGTTTTTAAACTTCTCAATGTCGCACATTTTCAAATTTTACACCATCATGTAGGAAAAAAATATACTTTTAAATGAAATATATTTGACAGCTGTATCTTAATTTGTTTTTGAAATATTAATTTTCTTGTGGCTTTTAATTCCTCTTTTCTAATCGTGGCAACAGGAGTACTCCATTTCTATGGAAAGCAAAGGAAATAAAGGAAAAAATTGAGTGCTGTACCTTTATGTTGCCATTTTCTCATTAAAAGATGAAAACAAAATTACATATCTTCTGTTAGAAAACCCGGTGAATTTTGACATCATTTACAAAATTTGATTACACGTAAAAGAATATCAACCGTTTAATATCTGTTTCAGCTAATAGCCCATTGAGACTTCAAGTTTTGAATCAAAATTATCAAATTAAAATGCCATTTTTTTTAAACATGAATACAGATGTAAAATGTACATTTGTAAATTTTGATATGGTGAAAATGATGCCGGGTTGAGATTTCACGGGAAAAAAATCTATGATTGAGTCAAAGTTGAATAAATTTTGCTTTTTATCATTTTGAAATACTAGCATAAGAACTTTAATTGATAACTTTATAATAATAACATATCTTTATTATTTTTTGCTGCATACATATACGATTAAAGTATAATTTTAACAATTTCTATAACTGCGTTTTATAGAAATAGTATTTTGTTAATTTGACTATAAATATCATTTGTTTAAGAATTAGACGTAGCAATATAAAATGCAGTTTTTACTATAACTAATTTTGTAGGTTTATTATAAGTTAATGAAACAGTTCCTTCTTAAACATTTTCTTCCGTCAAAATTTGACGGGTTCTACCTTGTTTATATAAATGTTAAAAATTATGAGTTAAATATTAAACAATAATGATATAATTAATGCCAGTATATAATGTTTTCTGAGTATAAAGTAACTAAAGTCCTTAATACAAGGTTTTTCTATCGATGTATGAGACACAATTCTGATCCCAGAAAAAAAAATATTATTAAGTATACTAATATATCTTAATTATTTGTATTAACGTATGTCGTTCTGAGTCGTGCAAAACAAATTATCAAAATATTTTTTAAACCATCTAACTTTTATCGGCACGAATAGAATTTTTTTTTCATTATTAAATACAATAAGAGAAAAGATAAATTAACTACTTCGAAATTTACGTAGATAAGACATCATTTAAATGAAAAATTCTGACATTTAAAATTGTAAATTTTAATAACGGAAACATATAATGTATAATATAAATTTCATCTAAAATAAGTCAGCTTTTATGAAAATTAACTAATGAAAGTAACACATCTTTTCTTTTAATTTAAAATTAGGCTTGTATGTGGCAGCCATTTATTGTTACTTTTTTCACTCACTTCTAGAAGAGGTAACGTTTTGAAATTTTGAATATGTATGTATTATTGTGGGTAATACATGCACTGGACATTTTTTTTATCATTCGGTCACTAAAAAGAGAAAATTTATAAATGAGTAATTCACTTTATCTCATAAATCAATAAAAAAAAAATGTTGAAATTTGACAGGCCTATAGTATAGCTAAAATTAGTAAACACTTGTTGAGGAATTTCTTAAACTTATACCCCTAATTAGAATATTGAAGGAGCTTACATCAAAAGTCTCTATGTTGCTGAAAGACATTGGAAAGACTCTAGTTAATGTTAATACCACTTCAAACGTTAACACTACTTCAACATAATAATAATTCAATAATAGCTTGTTATCCTCTGGATAAATCAGCATTGTTTTCAACACTGAACATTTACCGAAAAAATGAATGACAGAGATACCACAATAGCACCAAAGATTGCTAACTTGACAATAAATTGACGATTTTGGTAGTGAATTTTAACTAGCAATGCCTATTATTTCCCATATTAGTGATTTGTAATTAAAGAGTCTCGGGGGTCTGAAATTTAGTAATACGTCAGATTACTTTTTTCTCATTTCCTATAAAACGTAAATGCATTTCATTTTTAAAATAGACAATATAATATATATTCTATTTAAAAAGGATGCATTATTTTTTATTATTCGATATTGGAATTTCACTTTCAATATATTTAATTTTGATTAAAAAAACATAAAATTGTTTTGGAGTTATATTTACTGGGCACAATATTTCTCAAAACGTAATCAAGCAATTTACATAAAACTTTGTAAATATCTCAATTTATGTAAAGAATAACGTATACTTTAAATGTAGTATTATAATTGCATCGATTACTTAAAAATGGCCATTTTTTAATATAAAATGGTTTTATTTGTAAATTTTATAATTTAAATTTAAATTTTAAAATAAATAAATAAATAAATTGCTTCAAAAGAAGTACGGGTTCAAGATACATTAGTTTTGCGTCTTTATATTTTTAGGAGCTCTTAAACGAATAGTTTGCTACAGTCTTGCTCGCAGTGGATACAAGGCAAAATACATTTTTTAATCATAATTTAACATACAGAAACTAATATAAAAATTCAATGTAGAATATAAAAAATATTTTACATAGAAAGCATATTAAATTGTCTATATTAATAAATCTATAAATTTATGTTTTATAAGAACTGGGAAAAACTTAAATGTTACATACTGCTAAATTGCAACACCAGGTAAAAAATAAGAATCCTTAAACACCTTAAATTATACTATATACATGTATATATTTAATTTGCTGTATTTCTACATGTTTTAATACCTTACTTGTGCTCGAAGTTAAATACAAAAAAAAATATTCTAAAATGTTGTACGAAACTCCAGTGCAATATTATAAAAGAAGTTTAAAAAGAAATTTAAATAAAAAAATATATAATATAATTTTTATATTTTGTGATGCCAACATTACGGAATCTTTATTTTGTGCAATTTTTCTAATTTTTTTTTTTCTTGTTGGGCTGAAACTAGTCGGAGGAAAATCTAATTAATTTTTTGTGACGATAAGCAGCAAAAAGTTTACCTTTCGTCCCATTAAACATTCAAGATGTTTTCCTAGATTTTTTTTGTTCATACGTTTCTTGAAGAAATTTAATCACATATAAATATATAAAGTATATAAAAAATGCAGCTCACGCATTTCAGTTTCAGCTTGTAAAAAAAGAAAAAAAATGAAATGAATTATTATTATTTTTTGTTAAATTACAAGCGAAAGTGTAAACACGACGTCAAGAAACTTGAGATTTTTCCTTGAAATTATTTAGGAAAATGCAAGAGCTGTATTTCTTAAACACACATATGAATGTTTTCATCTACTTTAACAATTAAAAATTTCTGAAATATTTATAAATGAGTTTTATTTTATTTTTTGAGTTAACAAAAGTAAATACATTTATTAATGGACATTTATGGAAATGTAATAAGGTATTTGCAATTTAAGTAGGAAGTTATATAGTTGTTTTAGATTTGACTTGAGCCATTTATTTAGAATACGTAGCATAACTACAGTAATTATAGTCTTATTTTAATTTCATTGCTCGTTTAAAACCAACTCTTTTGATTACTGCCTATTATAGATAAATAATACAAAAATCAATAACTGCTTGTAATTTAAATTAACGTAATGCTTAATGTGAAAACTTTCTTTCTTTCTAACCGACATCCAGCACCCTACCTGAATGGTTTCCCCAGCGGTTTGATACCTTGTTATAAGCGAGTGACCACCTAATCGCCGCGTCGCAGTAATAAATCTGACTAGCGCTTAGATCTTCATACTATCGGCATTGTCTAAAGCTCACTTGTGAACTTTGTTAATATGGTTGCTTAAAATTGTGCTCTTGTTGTTTGATACGTGCGCTTTTTAACTCAAGCTGGTCACGCAATTTAGATCCTTCGACACTACAGACTTAAAATTTCACAAAAAAGAATAAAAGGATCATTTTAACATTTAACATAATAAATTATACAGTTTTCTTGACAAATGATCATGCCCACTTATTTAACTTACCTATAGCAGAACCGTACAATATAAATTCAAATTTTTAAAATAGTCCAATTTAGCTTTTTTTTTTCAGAGCGATATTAAACAAATTCAGTTTTCTACAAATTAATTGCTGTAGCATTTTTTTAATGTCAAAATAAAAGGATGTGTATTAAATAATGCCTTTAAAAACAAAACGTAAATATAAATCGTAATTAAGTAAATTAAAAAAATCGAGTGTCCTTGTACATTTTTTGCGCAATGCGACATGATATACATTGCAATATCATGTCGCATTTAATGTATTTATATTAATAACAATGTGAAGCATATCCTGTTCATCATTATGAATACTTCGTAAAACAAAAATTAAATAATTTCTCACCATCTCTCTCTCAGTCTGTTTAGTTGAATTTTCTAAATATATGAAAAAACCCTAATGATTGTCGGCAAAGTAAAAGTCAATTAACGTAAAATTGAATATTCTAACAAGATAGTAAATGAATATTCATTATGTCTGAAGAATTTGAGTATATTTGAGTATAAAAGTGCTACATATTTAATTAGTGAAGATGATAGTTTCCCAGTTTCTCAATTTGCATGATCAAGTTTCAGACAAGGAAGTTATACTCAAGTTTAGTAAAATTTGTTCGACAAGTGGATGAAGCTACAGATTTAATTAATGGAACTTGATTAAATATTCAAAAATTTTCTAAGAATATTTTTTTTCGCTAATTGTGCTAAGAAAATTGTATAGAAAACGATTTTTTGCTTGAAGTTCTTTATTAAAATATTTTACTTTCAAAATTAGTAAGAAAAAAAAAAGAAATAGAGAGAGAGTGAGAGAGAAAGAAAAAAATCTCTACTCACGAAACACTACAAAATATTACAAAAAAAAATTATTATTTCTGCATTCTGTTTATTTTTTATATCGCCTTTAATCAAGTCTTATCTCTGTAATTAGACTATGATTTGGTGTAGAATCTTAATTTCCGTTTGCTTTGTCATCTGTGTTAGTTTTAAATGTACCAACTAAACATTGTTTTTCTATTTTTCATATATTACATATGCTGTAGCAGAGTTCCTATCGACATTTTTATTGAGAAACCTTAACGATGAAGTGAGTTTTGAGTTTTTACATGCGTTTGCTATGTCATTTATTCGACATTTTTGAGTTAATGAAACATATGCTGTTTTTTTATTTTATAAAATACATGCGAATATCCGGGAATCTGATTGTCACTGCTCGAGAAGAGAAAAAAGCAATGGAACAATAAAAAAATTAGTGGTTAGCATAGCCAACAACTGACACTACGAGTCCGGTTGGTGCAAAATTATCTGTAATCATCAGCAAAATAAAGAAGCGGTTATTTCTGCCAGTAAACATTATTTGTACAATATGCTTCTCAGTTTGCCAGATCTACCTTTAATTTAAAAAAATTTCTACTTTTGATTTTTCCGATGATTGCAACGACGTTTACACAAACAGGACCCGTAGAGCCATCTGTGGGCTATTATTGCTACTATTTTTATTATTCTATTATTCTTTACGATTGTCGAATCGCAAGAGCACTGATTTTCGTTTTATATAGGTTATTTCTTCCAGCTGCAGTCAGCTCTAAATAGAGATACTTATTTTATAATCAATCTGTATCTGTATTCTGTACCTTTTTTCTTCATAAACCTTGATTAAAGCATTATATATCTATATATATATACATAAATCTTCTGTGCGTGTGTATGTGACCGAACATCTCCTAAGCGACTGGAGCGATTTTAATGAGCGTAGTATTTATTATGCTTATTATTAGTTTTATGTACATTTATATGATTTTTTGGAGTCGGTGCAAACCAAAGGATTTTCAATTAATTTATTTATGGATATTAAAATTGAGTATCCAATGCAAATCTTTATATATGTAACTCTTCTGAGCGTGTGTATGTGACTGAACTCCTTCTAAACGACTAGGCCGATTTTAATGAAAATTTTTGTGTGTATTCAAGTGGGTTCAAGAATGGTTTAGATTCCCATTTCATCGAAACTGATTCTTTACATTTTAGTAATTAGGCAAAAACTAATGAAGTTAGTGATTTTTCGCTAATTAAAAGTGTTGAATAAATTTACAGAATAAATTGCGTACAGTATGACCTAGCGGTTTAACGCGCCTGATTTAAGCACTAGTTCTCGAAAAAAGAGATCGTGTGTTCGAACCCCACTTCTGACATACGCGTATGATTTACATTTTTTTTTTTTTTTTGTATCATAATTTTAATTAAACGACTTCAAAAAATCGTTAACTTTTAACAAAGAAGTGAAAAATAAACTTTTCTATAAAAAAAATGAACCGACTTCAAAAACTACTGCAAAGTGAAAAATAATTTTCTTACACAATTGTAATAAGAAATTAAACTAAAAGTGTAGTATTTATTATACGTATTATTATATTTAATTATATTTATTTGATTTTTTAGAGATTTGATTTTATATATATATATATATATATATATATATACATATATATATCTAGTGAGATACAATCATGCAATAAATAAAAAAGAGTCTACGTTTTAGTTTTACATTTAAATTATTTATTCTTACTTTCATAAGTCAATATGTTTCGTTCACTTAAATATATTCTCTTTAATATATGTTTTTATTAATGTATATTTTTATCAGTGCTAGTTTTACTGAAAAAATATTACAGAGCATATTGATTTAAAAAAGTAAAATGTATTAAAAATTGCATAACTGGGAGCAAATATTTATCTTTAAGTAAAAAAATATCTTATTCTAAAATATATAAATTTAGAAATATTTCGAATGCGTAGCGAATTCTATCTTTTAAATTTTACAAAAATCAGCCGTATAAAAATTCATTATATAGGAGATGAATTTTCTCTTTATTGTAAATTTTATAAGCAATAAATATTTCTATAATTTTGAGAAAGAAGGTTTTGAAGACATTTAAATGAAGAAATGCTTTTTAATTTCGTTTTCAACAGTAAATATTTTTTCGCATATTAAAATAACTATCAATGATATAGTTTATGTAATATATATCAGATATGCAATACAATATACAAATAATTATTTGATAATTCAAAGTTGTCTACTAGTTTCAGAAATATAAAAAAATACGTAATTAAAAAATAGATGTTCTTTGCAAGTTATTTTTCGAAAATATTCACCAGTTATATAATAAGGAAATGAGCAAGCAAATATTCAATGCTCATTATTATTATTTATTTATTAAGTTCATAAAAAAGATATATTTATATTATTAGGAATTAAGTGACATTTTTTAATGAAAATCAATATTTTCCATGCATTATATATATATATATATATATATTTATTTATTTACTTGTGTTAAACCAGAAAACATTTTTAAATGCATAATTAATTACGTTCTTTTTTCCACATCCATTAAAATAATAATGTACTGGTACATTACATAATCTGCCCACAACCACTATATTATTGACGCATTTTATAGATGTATATTAACTCCTTTTATATTTTTCATCTGCAATTTTTAGTGTGTACACATTAATTAATATTACAATACAACATTATTAGTATTTTTTAATTTCTTTTTTCTTTTTACTTTTGACCATGTTAATGTAAAAAATTCAGAGTATAAACAGCTTTCCAAATACATTAATTCGATAAAATTCTATGGATATGGGGAATTATAAGTATTCTAAAATTATACAAATATTTATCCTGCCGTTCAATGTCAAGAATTATATTATAATAGCACCTATTCGAGATATATTTCATATTACACTCCGTTTCCCTATGTCTGGTACATAACATGCTTTTCAGAAATTACATTATTCGAATTCCCGTTGAAATTTCAAATAAATGTCAAAGATACATAGCATACATTTAAATGTACTCTTATTGTAGGTCATCAAAATTTAAATTCGAAAAATATTCTAAAATGACCATGTTGTATAATTTACTTTATATTAGAATTGGTTTTTAAATTCGTACTGTGTTATTTATTCATATTTTAATTTAGGACTTATTGATGTTACATTTGCATGTAAAGATACATTTTATTATTCATATAATTCAGAGCTTATCGATGTTATATTTGCATGTAAAAATACACTTTAATAACTTGAATTAGAATATTATTTTTGTATTTTCAGTACATGGGTATAGAAAACAACGCGTTTTAAAGAAATGTACTATTTTAATCAATATATCAATAATCAATAATCAATAATGTACTATTTTAATCAATGTGCTATTTTATAAGCTATCCAACAATTAAAGAAGATTGAATTGAATTTGTAATTTGTAATTTTATCATTTTGTATACCGAATTTGTTTATGTCCACACCTAAATAGTTTAATTATTAATTATATGTATTACAGCATTGTAATGTACTATCTTTAATGGATTTTGTTACGCAGCGCAACATAAAATATGCATTTAATACGCTCAGTAATCCTAAAAAAGGATATTGTAAACTAAAATTTCAAGTAACATTTTCCTTGCATGAATGTTTACTAAAAAATACATACTTATATGAAATTTTTAATAATTTAAATAAATTTTCAAAGTTTTAATCATTATGATAAAATTTTGTTCAATTATTTTGTGTTTTACGTATGTTAGTGTTTGAACAGCTATATAAAATATCTAGTACGAACATTTGTTTATTTAAAGAAATGTTTTTCCAAATCAAATACTTATTTGTAAACTATATATATATATTAAGAATAGCTCAAGGATCTTTTAGTTTGACAGTAAATTTCCGACTTTTTCTTACATTACAATGTTAATAAAATAACGATACATTTATTACGACCTGTTTTACTCTAGTTTTGTAAAACTTTACACGTTGTAGCTAAAAAATGTAATTTAATATTTAAAATAAGTCATACACTTTCGAAGGTTTAATATTAATAATTGTTTCTTTTCCCAGCTTTCCTAAGAAAACTTCTAAAAAGAAAATTTCTTATAATTTGTTATAAAAAATGTCTGCTTCAACTCTGTCATTTTTCGAAGCAAGTAAAATGCCTAATGAAAGAATTATAAGAAAAGTTAATTATGCTTTATGCTCTTTAAGTATTATGTTACTTTCAAGCAAAATATAACGACATTTTAGATTGCTTGCATTAAAGCAAAAGTAGATAAATTTATAATATTTTAGTTTCTTAAATTCTCTAAAATCTAAATAAAAATAATACTTTTTAACGGACATTAATAACTATTCAGTGTTTTGTATAATAATGATATCAATTCATTTTTAGTTATTTATCATTACTTAGTCTTGATGTCTAACACTTCATGTATTTATGTTCACCATAAGATACCTCACTTATTCTACATGTGGCAAGATTCAACCATAAGATGTACACTGTAGAAATAGTCTACAATTCTACAGCTGTAAACAATCTACTAAAATTACCTTAATCTTACTAAATCTTTATCTATAAGCTGAAGTAGGTATATAAAATTTTTCAATTTCGCAAGTTTTCATCTTTGCAAATTTACAAAATTTTTATCTACCTTGCAAACGTGTATCTGTTAAATGAAATTCAGTTGTTGCCGTTACATAATATGTTCTAGGAATTCCGTTTCTTAAACATTTTTTGGTAACTTTACAGATTTTTTTCAGTATAAATAGATATAAAAAGTTTAAAATTGAATCACAGTGTTTCAGAAATATTTTAAAAATAAATACTCAAAAATATATCTATATACAGTACCCAATCCAAAGGTTTTACCTACACACAGAAAAAAAAACAGAACACTAAGCCAATGTATCAAATGTACTTTAGAGTACGACGCAAAATTTTATTGTGGTGACAAATTCCTGAATGAATCGAAGCTCTAGCTATCAGAATGTAATTTTTGTAAATGGAAATCAAAATCAAATGCAAAGGGTTAACCGAAGAAAAATACCCATTTCTGAACATATTAGAAAGAATGGATTGTCTTACATGCATCGCACCTATGAGGCCATCTCTACGAAAGAAAACGAAGTTCATTTTGTAAAAAAGAAGAGATAGTCCATTTAGAATGTGCATAAAAACTGTTTTTTATTCAATATTACACTATACTATCCAAGAATATAAATACATGACATGCATAAGTTAGCATGTCAAACTAGATTTATTTCGCTGTGGAAGTGTATAAAACAGATTTTATGCTCCTTTTATACGAGATATCTCATTTTTTTTTTTTGAAATAGTCTTGGTCTACTATTGTTTCATATCCCTCATACCATATGGAGAATAGCGGTATTCCACATTAATTTTAACATACATTTTCCTAGACTGTACGGAAGTCCAGATAAAGTTGGCTATGAATTATGTACTTTGTAAAAAAATCTGTAAAGTTAATAAAATCTTTCAGGGAAACTGGGAATCCTAGAACTTTTCAAGTAACGGCAACAGCAAAAACTTATCTAACAGATACAGACTTGCACTGAAAAAATTAGGCATGGTTACTAATATTGTTTTAGGAAACTGGGATTCCTCAAATTTTTTTGTGTAACTACAGTCCATGTTACAGTTAAAAAACTATAATTTTTTGTAGATTCGTTTGTAAAGTTACAGATTTCTGTACCTTTACAAAAAATTATTTCTGTACATTTACATCTTTTTCTGTACAATGTACAGATAAAACATTAGTAAGCATTATAAATATATAAAACATTTAGTAAGGATTTTGGCAACTTTACATCTATAAGATTAAAGAATTTTTTTTACAGTAAAGGAATTTCAAACGAATGCATAAAGAGAGTATTTTATAATAAAATATAAGGATCACATATCATATAATGACATGTAAGAATTAAAAGGATAATTTTTGGTATTACTAAATGTCTAAACGTAAATAAAATTATATAGTAAATCTAATAGACACACTAATATTACTGTATGTAAATAGTAGAAAAGGTATGTCTTAAAACAAGATAATGCTCCATTAAAAGTCCAGTACTATTAATAGTAAACTAGACACGAAAGGGTTAAATATAATTTCTTTAAAAATAGAAGTATTTATTACAGTATTATTTGTTATTAATAAATAATTTAAGAAACTTAAGACGTATTTTATTTAATTTGTGAAAAATTCGAGTATCTAACATATGGTAGTAATTATATAAAAACATACTCTTTAAGTATAAAAATATACTCTTTAAAAAAAAGAGTATTTTCTTAGAAACAGCCGGAATTTAATGATTGTCTCAACATTTGGATGCCTATTTAGGTGAGGAACTGTATATAAAAAACAAACTATTTAGAAATTAACTATTGATCCAATATAGGAATTAACGTATTGCCCAGACAACCACAATCGTCCTTCGGACGTTTTACAATTATCCTAAAGATCCTGTAGTTGTCATATCCTATAAAATTATCCTCTGAATGTCCCCAGAATACTGAAGACAGGACCGTCCAAACAGTACTATCCCCAGAACGGCCGGAGGACGGATTACATGCATGCATAATTCGACTCCTTGGATTTTATCCCTGTACTCGATGTGCAACCGACCAACCAACTTCCAATGTTTATGTTACACCGCATGGCGATGGCGAATTTCCAATAAGTAAAAAGTGGAATAGAATGTAGGTATAAGGTAAGAATTTTATTTCATTTTTATTTACAATGCATTTCTTTATAATTATTCTGGCTCTATGTTTGTATAATGTTGGCAAAATTTCATTGAAATGCGATTAAAAAAATAGGCCTAGTCATCGCCCGAATGAGAAATAATTTTATAAAACAATATATATTTTTACAGTAAAAAAAAAAAAAAAAAAATTGTTTTATAAAATTGAAAAATTTCTGTTTTGTAGATGATGAATGTCAACTGATGTATTGAAGTAAATGTGTATGTTTTTTATTATAAAATAAACTGGTTATAAATACAAGTATTTCAAAACAGTGTTTTCTCGCCAAAATCTCTAAAGAAAAAACGCCGACGCCCTGATGTGACAGCAGCATTTGTTCTATTTTAATGCTTTTTTGTAGCAAAGCTGTTTAATAGAAAACAAGATCATTTTAACAAGATGATTTTATTTATCAGCTTTAGAGAAATCAAAAATTTGAGTTTAATGTATACGCTGATGTAACAAGTGCTTTTAAAAATTTGAGTTGACTTTGATTATTCATTGATTGTACACAGTTAGTTTTTTACTTTATTTTGTTTGAAGCATTAAAATATATTCTTTCCCATGTTTCATCTATAGGTCATTCAAAAAATAAAGCACCTGAGTAAAACGTTTTATATTGTTATATTTCAATTAAACTTAAATATTGTTAAAATGTATATTTCAGAAATATTTTTCTTCAATATAATTATGAAATTTCAGATGATTTTCAAATTGATTCTAGAAAAGAAAAAAAAAAAAACAGCTGTGAGATTTTTTAATGGCACTTATGTCACAAATAAAATTTTGAATTGCAATTCAAAATTTTATTTGCGAGTTGCAAGTGTTCAAATTCAGAAACCATGTGATTAAAAAGCAGGGGTCTGTCCAGACTTTTCTCACTGAGTCCTGTTTTTGTGAAATTGTGAATTTTTTTTCTTATTTGTGAACATTCTTGTCAGAATTTTGTGAATTTTAAATTACGATGTCTTCAGGTTCTATTTTTCATATGTATAAAGTTATATGCTCTTTGCTGTGTTCAACTGCTTATTTACAAGCCATATTTTATTATCAAATGATTAAATTTGTGAAAAATTCAATTTAAACATGAAGAAATTCTGTAAAAAGTCTATTTAAGAGACAATTTTGTGAAGGTCCTGTTTTGGGATGAAATATTTTTGTGAAGAATCGTATTTGGGGATAAAAAAAATTTGTGAAGGGTCCTTTAAAGGACCTAAAATTTTCCTAAACATATCCCTGAAAAGTGTTTTTTATTTTTAAATAAAAGCATATTAAAAAAAAAAAACCTTAAGAATTTCATGATTTAGCATTTTAAACAAAATTTCCGGGTGCGACTGATAATTTCTCCCTCATGATAATATTTCGATGGCTGTCAATCCTAAAAACTATTGTAAAATGCTAACTTTTAACAACATTTCAATTTCTTCATATCTGAATGAAATCTGTGTAAATTATACATTTTTAGAAATACTAATGCAAATATTATGTATTTATGAAAGAAAAGGAATTAGCGAAAGTATAAGAATAAACATCATTTTAACATTTGAAAATACAGCAAATTTTGTCAAAAAAAATGCACAAACTTTGTCATAATTGCAAAAAATTTGCAAATTTCCTCAAAAGATCTCGAAAAATCCATTCGTCAAAGGGCTGCGGAAAAAATGTTGTGTCACAGTTGGGTTTCCTTCCTCCACCTCTCCGCACACACATACACTGTGGCGAAACATATCAGAAAATTTACTGTGAATTTCAGTTCCCTCACCCCCTCAGATTCACCCCTGAAGTGACCCTTTGGCAAATTCTGCATTTTTCCTGTGATCCCTTAAAGAAATTTGCATTTTTTTCTCGATTTCTCAACCAAATTTGAGTTTTATCACACTGTGACAAATTTGACGTTTTTTTTTTTTTCTGTGACACTTTGCAGTCATGCTCTTTCCCATGGAATTCCATATGCATTAAAATTTGTTGCCATTTTTATGTGTGTAAGTGTGTGTGGGAGGGGGGAGGCAGTAAATACAACAAAAACACAAGTACAAACTGCGTCCAAAATTGAGAAAATTTCTTCAAGGGATTGCAGGAAAAAATGAAAATTTCTCCAAAGTATAAAAAAAAATATATATAAATTTGTTAAACAATCAAGGAAAAAAATTTCTTCAAATGATCGGGGGAGGTAGCACGATTTCCGTCACATGATTCCAGAAAAAAAATGTGATTTCCTTCATAGGATTACGGAAAAGACGTTGTTTATGTTAAAGGATCGCAAAAATACTCGAATTTCATTGGATAATTGTGAAAGATACTCCAATTTTTGTCGAAAGATTGGAGAAAATATTCTAGTTTTGTTGAAAGATTGGGAAAAGTATGCAGATTTTGTCGAATGATCGGGAGAAGTATGTGGGTTTTGTTGAAAGATTATGAGAAGTATGCAGATTTTGTCAAAAGATCGAAAAAAGTTTCCAGTTTTTGTCGAAAGATCGGGAAAAGTTTGCAGATTTTGTCAAAAGATCGGGGAAAATATAGTTTTTGTCGAAAGATCATAGAAATTAGGCAAATTTTGCTGAAAGATCACAGAAAATATGCAATTTTTTTCATAAGATCACAGAAAATATGCAAATTTTGTCATAAGATCACAGAAAATAGACATATTTTGTAGTAAAATTGGGGGGAATTGCATGTTTTGTCGAAAGTTTGAATGAAAATAGCACATTTTGTTGAAAAATCGGAGTATAATTGCGAATTTTGTCAAAAAAGTGGAGGAAAATCGTGAATTTTGTCAAAGGATTGGGAAAATCTGTGAATTTTCTTTAAAGACCACGAAAAATATGCGAATTTTCATGAAAATCGTCGAAATTATGCAAATTTTCTGAAAATATCGTAAAAAATAAAAACACTAATTTTGTCTAATCAGGGTGAGAAAAACCACAAATATTGCTAAAGGATCATGAATAAATGCGAATTTCATGGAAAAGACTGTGGGAAAAAAAAAAGGTGTGATTTTCATAAAATGGTCATGAAAAACACTGCAAGAAAATGCGAATTTTGTCAAAAGTCCATGAAATCCTGAAAGTTCAGTTTTTTTTGCTGAACCTGTAGCATGATAATCCCTTTATCAAAATTTGCGATATCAGTAAGTCTGAATTTTTGATCTGATAACCGATTTTTCATAATTTTTGGAATTGAATGCGTTGATTTTTTGAAAAATTCGAAGCAGAATCTCTTTTTTTGCAGTGGAAAATAGTATGAAAATTGTCACTTGATTGCAGGAAAAAATTGCGAAATATGTCGATTGGTTTGGAAAAAATCATGAATTTCAACTATCTTTCACACTAGAAAACTTGCAAAATGTGTCAATTAGTTGCACGAAAATATCACAAAATTAACGAAACGGTCGTAAGAGTTGATCATAGTTTCAAAATGCAAAATTTTTTGGGCGAGAGCTTGCTGCCCACGTTATATTTTTGTGCGGGATTTCATGAATTTTGTCCTATTTATACATTTTCTAAGAGAAAATACTGGTACAAAAAAATTTCCTGGTTGTGAAATTCCAGGTTCCATGCTAACCCTGCCATACGAAATCCAAATCAATCTGCACTCGGCTGTCTGGCTGCATTCGTGAATTATACAAATGTAGTAGCCTTTGAAGATAGTTTTACTTTGTTCAGCTGTGTTTTGACATATATGATTAACAAGTAATGGTTCGATATTTTGTATCTTAAAGAATCCTGTTTCTTAGAAACGAATATGTGCAGTTTGCAACAGCTCTATCCTTGAAGGACATAAGATTAATTCCGAATTTTTAAAGTTATATTGTCATTTCCAAACTTCATGTCATTCGTAATGTTTTTCAAAAATGTAATAAAATCATAATGCAGTTTCCCCCAAGTTTAAAAAAGGGCAGGGCGCTGCTGTTCTGAAAAGGGCACTTTTTACATTTTTCAGGGCACTTTTATAGAGTTGAATCTAGAATCTAGCGGTTCAAAAAGCTGTGAAAAAACAAAAATTTCATCAAAAAATTGAAAAAAAAAGGTAAATTTTGTTAAAAGATCGCGCAAAAACGGCCAATTTTGTTAAAAGATCGCAAAAAACAGCAGATTTTGTTAAAAGATCGCAAATAATGGCATATTTTGTTTTAAAAAATTGCGAAAAGCATATTTTGCTAAAAAAAAAAAAAAAAAAAAAAAAAAAAAATTGCGAAAAAACTGTAAATTTTATTAAAAGATCACAAAAACAGCAATTTTTTTTAAAAGATCGCAAAAAACGGCATATTTTGCTAAAAAATCATGAAAAAACGAGAAATCTCGTGAAAACTGAAGTTTTCACGGAATTTTCCGTTTTATTGCGATTTTTGGACGAAATTTGCCGATTTTTTCGCAAATCTTTTGACGAAATCTGTCGTTTTAATGCTATTTTTTGACAAAAGTTGCCGATTTTTTGTGACTCATTTGTCAAAATTTTCCGTTTTATTGCGATTTTTGGAAGAAATTTGTCGTTTTTTTTTTTACTATCTTTTGAGGAAATCTGCCATTTAGGGAAACTTTATGATGAAATTAGCCATTTTTTTGTGAATCTTGCCGGAAATTAGTCGTTATTTTGCAATTTCTAACGAAACTTGCCAATTTCTTAGCGATTTTTTTGACGAAATTACCTGTAACACAGGACACGGATGAGGCTGTCTTTTGCGTTCCATCGCCGATTTTTTGCTTAATTTGCGTGCTATAGCGCATTTGGGGTCATGGCTCGAGAGCTGCATCTTTTCAAATGTGGGGCAAGAAGGGTGCTATTTTTTTGAATGAATGACACGAGAGGCGCTATTTTTTGGATGAGGATCGCTATCTTTTAAACCAAAGGGCAGGAGGGGCGCAGCGCCCTCCTGAAACCCTCTGGGGGAAACTCTGAAATGTTTAAAGGGATAGCCTTGCAAGGCATTGATACTTCATCTCTATTACATAGATAATGTTCTTTTATATCTTTAAAATTCGTCTTTTTTTATGTAGGTTTTTTAGATTATCCTGTTTTTAAATTTAGGGGGTTGGGGGGGGGATAAAGAATACTTATTTTTATTTTAAAAATGTCGTTAATTGTTGAAAATGATAAATCTCAGAATATGTTTTGTATTAGTCCATACTTAATTTTATCTATTTCATCTCTTTCAGCTTCTGCTTCCACAGTTCAAAAGCACCTGAGTTTGAAGATTTCCTCTTAAGAGCCCACAATAGTCACAGAAAAAGTACACAAAAAGACCCGGATGACCATGTAAAGTCTATGGGAGCGTTCTTTTCTAATATCTCGCTCAAATTTTAATATTTTTGCATGATTTTTTTGCACAAGATAGCTGAGGGCGATCCACAACCGGGCTAGTTTTTACTTTTTCGATTTTGGTTATATATTTTTTATATTACGATAGTTTCAGTTTCAGAACCGGTTTAAACCGGTTTCGAAAGTTTTAAGTAATTTTTTAAAGAAAATCTGAAACAAAAATTGAAAAAGTAAAAACTAGCCCGGTTGTGGATTGCCCTCAGCTATCTTGTGCAAAAAAATCATGCAAAAATATTAAAATTTGAGCGAGATATTAGAAAAGAACGCTCCCATAGACTTTACATGGTCATCCGGGTCTTTCTGAGTAATTTTTCTGTGACTATTGTGGGCTCTTAATGGATAAGTGCAGTCTGCAGTGCTTACAAAAAAAAACTTTCAGGACCAGACAATCAAGTATATATCATATGCATTTTCACCATTTTTTCTAACTATCTAAATGTTTGAAGATTAGTCATAATTCTTAGAGATTTTTTTTTCCTCTCAAGAAACTCTTCTTTATAGTGCTACAAATTATTAATGTTTGTTAGTTGTTACTAGTAAGTGATGAATTAATTTAGTTGCATTTGACAACTACAAAATTATTTTCTTTTGTAAAATTTGATGCCCAAGTTTTATTTATTTTTTACTTTTTTTAAGTAATAGTGGTATGCTGCACATTTTGACTTCATGTTAACTTATTCAAGTATAGATAGTGTTTGTGTGTATATATTTCTCCCCCCCCCCTTGAAATAATTGCGTTACCAACATTAGATAAAATTTTGTGCTCGATTTGCATTAAATATCTATTATTAGATAGCACCTGTCGAGACTTGACGGTAAGTAACTTAAGTGTTTTATTAGAAAAATTCTTAAATTTTTACGCTTAAAATATTGAAACCATGCTAAATAACTTCTATAATGCATAAATGATTCCCATATCTGAAAAGCTATTGATGGTGCTGTTAATCTAAGCTCTTCAATGAATTAAAGAATTTTAAGTTTATAATTTACAACCAAATATGCTTACTTTTTTGTCAGGAAATTGACTAAAAATACTGGGTAGAATATTTTTGTTTATTATGTTTTTTTAAATAACTTTTTTTTTTTTTTTTTAACTCTACAACCATTTAAAAACTGATGTGCATTTATTTTTCAATCTCATTCTCAAAAAACCTCAATTTGGATACAGCTAAAAATTTATATGTAATTTTAATTACTTGAATTTTGCATTTTTAAAATATTAAAACATAGATATATAGGCAATTTCTTTTGTAGTTTCTTTGGTGGTTATACTTTACTTTCTCACACAGTAATATTCTCGATAAGTGGTCGGAAAATATAACAAGTTGTAGATCAGCTTGTTTTATTTGATAATGGAGGAATTTCATGATTTTCCTTTTCACTTTTATATTGAAGATCACAAAAAATCAAGAAAATCGATACTATTTTTATGTATATTTGAAGCTTTAATAATTCACTAAATGAATTTTAAAATGTCAGTTTTTGTCTTGTGGCAAAACGCTGCATCACGGACGAAAGCGACTGTGATGTCATTTACCATGTTAACACCGTCATGCTATATTGCTGGCATAAGTGTTTGACATATTTCTCATAGGTACTGTTTAAATTTTTTACATAAAAAAAAAGAGTAGCAAAATGTGTTATAAATATTGAATAGTACTATATTGCACAAATAGTACAGTAAATTCGCTGCTAATAAGCACTTTTTTAGTGTTCCTAAAGATTATAATAAAGATAATTTATTCTGATGTTAACATGACAAATGTTTTTGTAAACTTAAAATCTGCTATTCTTCATTTGTATGTGTATTTATTGATTGAATCTAAATATTATTATTATTTAAAATGTGAATCTGAATATGCTTATAAAAAGAAAAAAAAATTATATATCATATATATAGTCATTGATTTTTATTTTTACATATTAAGAAATACCAAGTAACTGATAGTTTATGTTTGAGATAAATAAATATATATATATATAATATTGAATAAAGGGCAAAATTAGCACTGGCCACAGGACCAGTAAATGAGAAAATGCGGTTAGTGAAAAACTGAAATATCAGCAGCCACTTTTTCATACAGAGAGAATAAAATTTTCTTGCATTTCAGAAAGTATTCTGCTTTTTTTTGTTCCAGTATATTTTAACATATTTATTTGAACTATTTAGTTTTAAATTAACTCTTGTAAAATTTTTACTATTTAGTATTTCTAAATAAAAAAGTGGCCACTTAAAAAACTAGTCCTACCATTCAGTGGCCGCTAATAAAATTTCCCAATTTTGCCCTGTATTATTCAATAATCATAATGCAATTTTTTTTCAAGCCTCTAATTTTGATTATCCATCATGTATAATTTTATTCATTAAAAAAAAAAATAATACAATCACTTATGAAAACAAATTTTCACTGAAACCATACATTTTGAGCGAAGCATATTCAGATTTTTTAATAAACATTTTTGCTTTAGTAGCATATCCAGAAGGAAAAAGAAACAGTAGGGGGGAGGGGGAAGAAAAGGTTTGTTTTCAGAAGTTTTAATTCACATGAAAATTCAAAGTTTAAAAGATTTTTAAGGGAGATTTTAACCCCATAAATAACACTTTTGGTTTCAGAAATGTTTTGAATATATATATACATACAATATCATAGCTGTCAACTCTTCTGTTTTTTTGCCCAAAAAAATTTAATACAAATTTTTGTCCTGTTCAATTGATAGATTACAGTGATTTGAAATAGTAAAATTTACTGTAAATTTTTTCCGGGTTTAAAAAGCGAAGGATGTTGGCAGCTATGCAATATTTTGCTTGTTGTGTGCATACAATTAAGCTTTTTTTTTTTTTCCATGAAAATTTATATTTTATCTCATTTGTAAAATAACATTTCTAATACCGCCTAGAAGTTTATTTTTTTATTTGTAATTATTAGTTACCATTACATGTTTTTAATGTATATATGTACTTTATAGGATTAAGTGAAATTTTATTATTTCCTGTAAATTATAATTAAATTTGGTGCCAAATGCCCAAATGTATTTAACTTTAGATGAATAACACTTTTGGTTTATATATATTTTTTTCACTCTAACAAAAAATAAAGCAAAAATTTTCAATTTGAAATTTAAAAATTGTCTGCTGATCCCACATGACATGTAATCTATGATACATACACATATAATTATACTTTTTATAAGAAATCATTAGCTAAACTAACATAATAAATCAGAATAAATAATTTTTTTTTATATATCTTATTTTCTTTTAAAGGCAAATACTAGCTAAGAAGTTATGCTCTGTATACGAAAAATTTCCAAATTAATATTCTGTTTTAAATATTTTTTGATATGTCACCGATTAATTGTATATTTAGTAAACTTCTTCAAAGTCAGTATACTAAACATTTTTTACTTCATTATTTGACATGCATTAATATTTAAAACAAACCAAATATTAAAAAGTTATTCATTTTGTTTACGCTTTTTTCTAATAAACTATCATGCATTACTTGAGACAAGTAATAAGCACTTTCTAAAATATTAAAAAGTGAAAATAATCAAACTTTTTTCATAAATAGGTAGATTTTCTGATGTTCATTTGTTTCTGTTTCAGATGCAGTTTGCCAAAAGCAATCTGTTACCAAGTCTGCTGTTGAAGACATAATTAAAACATGGCTAAGACATGCTAAAGAGAGAAAATATTATGTAAGAGAAAAGATATAACTGTATAGATTAATAAGAGATGGATAAAATAAAAATTGGTGTACGGATCTAGAATTCTCCTTTTCATTTTTTCCTTTCAGACCATTCCCCCCCCCCCCCCCACAACCAAAAAAAAAAAAAAAAAAAAAAATATTACAACTCAGCTTAGAAAGCTTATTCTCTATTGGAAATTTTTCATGGTCATTCAAAAAGAAATGTTTAATTGAACAAATTTAATTATGGAATATGTTAAAATTTATATTACTTTTTTATCAAATTAAAAAAAAAAATTTCTTTAATCGCCTATATTTTTTGTTCAATAACTAAATTAATTTTTCGGTAATTGCTGTTCTAAAAAAAATCATTACTTTTATTTAAATAGTAACCTTGATTTATTCTGATCTACATACAAAAGACAAAAAGTAATTTTCTTTTTTATCTTTGATTTGTTTTAATTGCAAAGTAATTTTAATTTGCCAAATGTCATTTTTTATCAAAATTAGTCTAGTGGCCTAGTGTGATTTATTTTTTAATAATGATATATTGCCTATGAACTGTAAATGGGCCTGTCCCTTTAGATTTTATAATAAGATAATCTAGATCTAGAGATGGATGTTTGTAAAGTACTCTAAAATCATGCAAATTTGTCTGCTTGTAGAAATATTAGCATTTCCTCTTGCAGATGAAACATATTGGCAAGATTATCTTATTCATGAACTATAATGTGCCATGCTTAACATTTTGTGATACAGGCAGAATATATTGCAAAAAACATTATCGAAATGGACATTTTAAAAGAAATTTCTGGAAGCAAGAGAATAAGAATAAAAATAATGTTTGTACTAGTAAAATAACTGTTTAGAAAAGTGCAAAATAAAAACACACAACTGCTTATACATCTCTTCAAACATTATGTCAGCGAGTTTCATGCTTTTATTTTTTAAAATGTGTCATAAAATTTTATCTTTTCAGAAAAAATATTTTTTGAAATAAATTCTCTTAAAAAAGGATTTTTATTTATTTATTATTTTTTTATTTTTTACCATTTTTGTAGTATCCTGGACATCTTACAAGAAAGGTCCTAACTCTGTTAGTACCATTTTGGATCTTCATTGACTCCATTATTATTATTTTTGTTTTAAAGATTTTGTTTAAAACTGAAAAGAAAATTATAAATTGAAAATCATAAAATCAACTTGATACCTTGTAAGAAGCGTCATTAAATAAAGTTTCTCATGCAGATAATGGAAAAACAAGAATGCTCATTCAGAATTAAAATCTCGGCTAGAAGAACTAAAAGTGCATTCTGTGAATACTTCAAAAAATATTATTTAATCTACTAATGTATATAATAAAGCATTCATCATAATGTAATGGAAAACTTGTCTCTCTGTAAATGATATGACAATTTGTCTGTTTGATTATTATTTAATATTGAGAAAACGAAAACTTCACTTAAAAACACCTGTTTGCTAATGCTAAACATTTAGGTAGGTTCTTGTTTTAATTTCAAAATTTTTAACCTTTTATTTTTCATTCCACAGCTAAGGTCTATTTTTAATAAGAGTATTTTGTACGACAGGTACTTTTGTTTTACCAATTCTGAAAATAAAAATACATTCATTAAAAAAAAAAAAATAAAATAAAATAAAAAAAAAAGTTATTGCATAATAGTTTTTGCTATCCTAAATTGTTTAAAAATATTTAAATTTAACACATTGCGATCCATGGTGACAACACTGAACTTTGCTTCAGCTACTGGTGACTGACAATGTAATATATGATATAAAATAAAAATAGTGTTTAAATAATTAAGAAAGTAAAATCCTATAATTTTAAGTTTAATTAAGTTCAGTAAAATTTAAATAAATCTTCAGGGATTGCTTAAAACAATATATTTTTAAACTCGGTGACTGACATGGCATTCGACGTGTTAATAGAAAAATTCAAAAACCTGTCCAATTAGGAAATGTGTTTGCTAGAAGACACTCATGGATGTCTTCGAATGGAGAGTCCCCTTGAGAAATAGATGCATCACTACAAAGCTCATTATAAATAGACAGAAAAGTTTATTTTACCATGAAGAGCTGAAGAAGCTCTTGGATTATTTTTTTTTATACATACGTTAAAAAAAAAGAGCTATATTTGGATAAAATAATGCTGAAGATCATACTTTTTTATACACATGCAGAGGTCGATCCAGGCAAAATTTGAGGTCTATTGTCCCTTGAAAAAAATTAATTTATTAAAATGGGCCATTTCACGAAATTTCTTTTAATAAAATAGGCTATTTTATAAAATTCTTTTTCATAAAAACTGTTTAAAAATGTGTAATTTGTAAATATAACCAGTTTATGAAAAAGAAAAACTTTAGCAAAAGGATTTAAAGATGTTTTTGTTAATAAATGCTTGTATTCGAATTTGCGTAACTGGGTTTCTAATTTCATTACTATTACTATTTCTTTACCACAGAAATAATTTTGCTTTTCACAAAATGGTCCCCAAGAATAAAAATCTGGATCAACCCGACATGTCAAAAAAGAAAATTATATACTGCAGGTTGGATTTGGATAATCCAGGGAGTATCTGCAACTGTCCTATTACTGTACAAAATGTGTAGTAAAATGTTGTCCACAGGACATTGGCAGGTTTCACACTTCGAACTTAAGGGGATGTCCTACAACTGTCCACAAGACGAATTCACCCATCCATAGGATATCAGCTAATCTGGAATATGGCATTATTAGGATGATTTTAGGACCGTCCAGAGGTTATCATATAAGCATCCTATAACCATCCTAAAGGTGTCATCAAGTGACATCCGTAGGATGTTGACAGGTGTGACATTTCGAAACCCAGGGGATGTTCTGTAACTGTCGATAGGACCAATTCATCGGTCCGCAGGATATCACGCATGTCCGAAGCGTGATATCTTCTGGATGTTTTTAGGATGTATTTGTGTTGTCTGGGTTGTATATAAATTTATTTAAAGTTAGAATAAATTAGACAAATACTCTAGTATGAAGAAAAATATTTTGACACTAAAAGTTTTAACGGTTTATTAGCATTACCTGTTGCTACACATTTCTTTATTTGAAAAAAATCGTACTATTACTCATCATATCTAACGAATACTGGCTCATATAATGCATTTGAGGTCCACGTAGAGAGATATTTATAAAAAAACATAAATATAAATGATTCCTTTTATTATGTTTTATAACAAATTACAACAACCATTTGAAAAATGAATTTTTCAAAGACTAAAATTTGAGACTTTTAAATAAATTCCATATATATATATTGTTAAATAATCTCTTACAATCAATTATTATATTATTAGTTGGTTTTCTTTTTCGTAATCGTTGCACTTTTTTTAAGACGATCTTTCATACGACGTATTTCTTGGGATTCACTTTTTTCCATATCTGATAATTTGGGTCGACTCAGTGTGTAACATTTTTACTTTCTTGTACATTATAAAAGATATTTTCTTTCCCAATTTCATTAAAAATTATACTAAATGTAATGAATTTCATAAAATAATAATAATAAACATTATTTTTATGATGATCAAAACGTTGGCTTACGTAATGATAGAGTCATATTTTACATACGTGATGGATTAAATTAATATTCCTAGCTATTCCTTCCTCCATTCATATTCCTGGAACAATCATAAACATTTTTTAATAAAATATCAGTTTTACAGTTTTGGGTACTGAACAGTTTTAAACTAAATATTACACATTTTTATATTATTACGCCGTTGTATGGAACAAAATGTACTTTTAAATACACTTTGTTTTAAAACGTTAACTCGATTTGTTTTTGAGTTGTTTTTGTGTAGTTTTTTTTTACTTTTTTGTCACCCTGTCAACAAAGGTATTCCATTTAGGGACATTAAACATAAAGCATTTAAAAAACGAATGAAATCCAGACATGACAAATTTTCAGATATACCTGAGATATCTCCATTCTAGGCCTACAGAAATAACCATTTTCAAAATGATTAAAATAGCCTAACAATTTCACCTCTATAGGCAATCAAATTATGTACACAGGGCATACACACGCTCCTGCACATACAAACACCATACCTATTTATTATTTTCTTTATATACATAACATCTTTCTGCATTCGTCATGCTTAGGAACTTCCAGCGTAATCAACTTCAAATAACGGTGTAAAGAAATTTTCTGAGGCATTCATTTAATCAACATTACTTAGATTAAAAAAAATTGAAGTGTCCTTTATATGGAATTCAAAAAATTCTTAACCCAGAGTTATATGTGTAGCACCCACTTATAGTTATACATAATTAGAAGATCTGAAATGTTTCAACCCTATTTCCCTATTTGTGTATAAAATACTTCTCTAAAATTACGTTACTGCATTGAAACTTCAAATTACTGTTTTAGATTTTCCAGATACTCATATGTATACGTCGTTACGATGTTTTATGTGGAAATAATTCTTAAAACTACAGTTATTCAATTTATTAGAGAATTAAATATAATAATTTAATTTCTACTTAGAAATAATATATTTTTACATGTTAATTATTAATTAAAATTTTTTATGTTCAAAAAAGAAGAGAATTTAACTTAAATTAAGTACATCTTCAGAAATAGTTATAATGGACATAAATCTACCATTATTTACCACAAATTAATTACAATATTTATAATATAGGTATATTGTTATACATATGTCCTATTTATATTAAATTTCTAAACATTGCGCATTTTCAATTTTTACAATAAAGTATAGAGAAAAAATGCACTTTTAAATATAATTTATTAGAAAGATTAGAGAATACTAAAACGTACACACACAGACAGCGAATCTATTTTTATGTATTTATATACATAATATCATCGAAATTCATTTTTGAGTTAATTTTTTTTTAATTTTTATGCTTTTTTGTCACTGTGGCAACAAAAATATTCAATTTCTGGACATTAAACATAAAGCAGTCAGAAAACGAATAAAATCCGGAAATGACATAGTGCGCAATATATCTATTCTCGATCGACAAAAGCAATAGTTTTCCAAATGCTAAAAAAAAACAATAGCTTAAGAATGTCACCTCAGTATAAAGTAAATAATACTAAAACGTACACACACAAACTCGATTACACACAGACAGCGCATATATTTTTATGTATTTATGTACATAACATCATTTTGTATTTGTCATGCTTAGGAATTTCCAGCGTCATCAACTTTATATAACGGTGTAGAGAAATTTTCTAAGAAATTAATTTAATCTAAATTACTTAGATTTAAGATGTGTGAGGTGTGCTTTATATGAAATTCAACAAATACTTAACTCAGAGTTAAATGTGAAGCATCCTCTAATAATAACGCATAATCAGACCATCTTGAATACTTCAACCCTCTTTCCCTGTTTGATGTATAACATGCTTTTCTGAAATTACGTTACTTCCTTCAAACTTCAAATAACTGTCTTAGATTTTCAGGTACTCATATTTCTACGCTCTCATGAAGTTTTATGCGAATAGGATTTTTAAAACTGTAGTAATGGAAGCTGTTTAGCATAATTTATTTCAAAAATATAATTTTAATTCCTACATAGAAATCATCAATTTGTACATGTCAATTATTATTTACTAGACCTTTTGATGTGCAGAAACGAAAAGACTTTACCATTATTTACCACAAATTAATTACAATATTTATAATATAGGTATATTATTATACATATGTCCTATTTATCTTAAACTTCTAAACATTGCACATTTTCAATTTTTACAACGACGCATACAGAAAAAAATACACTTTTAAATGTTATTTGTTAGAAAAATGTATATACATTTATTTTTGAGTTATTATTTTTTTGCATTTTTTATGCTTTTTTTGGTCCTTGTGACAACAACAATATTCTTTTTCTGGATATTAAACATGAAGCAATCAGAAAATGAATGAAATTCGAACATGACGAAATTTCAGATATGCTACAGATATATCTATTCCGAACCGATAGAAAAAAATAAAAATAATAGCTTAACAATTTCACCTCTCTACAACATAAATATTACTCACACGGACACACAGAAAGCTTATCTATTTATTTATGTTTATATGTATATATATATACTACCTTTCTGTATTAATCTTGCTTAGAAATTTCCATCATAATCAAGTTCAAATAACGGTGTAAAGAATTATTCTAACCCATTAATTTAATGAACGTTACTAGATTTAAGATGTATGAGGTGTCCTTTATATAGAATTCAACAAATACTTAACCCAGAGTTATATGTGAAGCATCCTCTTATAATTATACATAATCAGAACATCTTGAATGCTTCAACCCTCTTTTCCTGATATGATTTTCTAAAATTACGTTTCTGCCTTGAAACTTCAAATAACTGTCTTAGATTTCCTCATAGTCATATTTATATGCTGTTATGGAGTTTTATGTGAACAGAATTCTTAAAACTGTAGTGTTGGAAGCTGTTTAGTGTGATTTATTTCAAAAATATAATTTTAATTCCTACGTAGAAATCATCTATTTTTGCATGTAAATATTAATTGAACCTTTTGATGGAGAAAATTTATATATATATATATATATATATAAAGAGTTTAATTTTATATAAATCTACCAGTAGTTAGCATAAATTATATAAAATATTTATAATATACATATATTAATATACGCATAACAAATTCATAATGTACGGTTTTGTAAGTTTCATTTTGTAGACATTGGAAGTGTATGATCTAATGGGACTAGGGTAATAAGTTCATATTGAAGTTATACCAATTTTCACGGCTTAGTTTTAGAAATTTTTATCTCAAAGAAATTAAGGATTTGATACAATGGCATACTGAATATGTATTCAAGATAGAACATTTTAGCAGACATGTATGCATAAATTAGAATGGCATAATTTCTTGACCAATGCTATTTCGCACCATTACTCAGTCATGTCGGTAATATTGATATGCAACAAAACTATAAAATAGGACAGAATAATGGCATGCAGAGTGTCCAAATATAAAGATACAAACTCTACAGCCCTAGAAATAGATAATTAATCTTGCTTATCTGTAAATGCCGAATCAGGATGCTGTAATAATCATTTGATATTTTATTCTTCTGACATGAAAAATTAGCAGTACATAGAGCATAGAACTTTCTGTGTTTCGCTTTTGGTTTTCAACAATGACTATAATGCTACCTTGTGCATAAAAAAAAATAAAGTATCCTCTGATGAAGTTCAAGCACTGAAAATTATCAGCCATAGAAATAGCGCTAATTGATGACACAAATGACAATAATGATATTACGCTGTACGTATTTAACTGCAAACTATCTCGCAAACACATCCGATACCGTTGACAAAATTTGAAAAAGTAATAGTAAAATACAAATTTATGTAATAAACAAAATATTTAATAATAATTATATAGTCTTTAGATCACAAACATCACAGTTCAAATTATTTATCGGGCGTTCCTTCTTACGTTTTTTTTTTTTTTTTTTTTTCAGATAAGGTCTGCAAATAAATGAAATATTTTTAGTTTTTTTAGATTCTGTTGACTGAGAGGCCTTCTGCATAAAAACCGTAGGTGTCATTTCCTGGCTTGGTTACTGATTGTTTCAATTCATTGGCTATGTATAAAAAAGGAAGAAAAGAGGGGGATACCACTTCACTTAGCGAAAACTGTTTTTCATGTAGGATTATCCAATTTGCAATAGATTTGGTATACCGGTTTATTCTAATAAGACGTTTCCTTTATTAGATTTGGAGATTGATTGGTAAAGTATAAAGGAAGATTACATAGGCTACTCCATCCTTAATTTACATAGTTTATTTATGCCGAATTTTCCAATTTGTTTCAATTTTGCTATAAGGGTTTATTCTGTTAAAGCTATTCACCGATTAAATTTGGAGGTTTCTGATTTTAATGCAAAAGAAGGAAATGCAGTATCTAATCTCCCTCCCTTAACTTTTAATTTTTTTTTGTGGATTTCTTTAATTCTCAAGGGGAAGTATTCGTCGAAATTGAGAGTATAATGTACAATTTGTGTGAACAGCCGGTACGTTTATTGCCATCAGTTTGATTAGGCACTTTTAATTTCCCATTTCTCTTGAATTATTTACAAATATTGCTTAGAATTAAAAAAATTTAAATTTGATGTAAATGAATACATTAATGATAATGTTAATGTTTTAAATCTCCAAATAATAATTAATCGTATTATATTTATAAAGATAGCTTAAAGTCTGGAAAAGTAGATTTGTAATCATACATATTATATTTGATGCTTAAAGAATCTTTAAACTGTTCCTTTAATGTTAAACTACTTGAAGAGCCACATTTCCAAATGTGTGGCTGAAATAAAATTTCTGAATAATAGCCCTTTTAAAGCTAATTCAAATTTATTTTGAATTGTACTTTGAGATAGCTTTGAAAGTTGTTTAGTTGCGGAAATAACTATAAGTTAAAGTACAATTTAGAACTCAGGAATTATGCGGCAAACAGGAAAAAGAAATGCTGCATTCTAAACATAGCTAAAAATATAATCGTTTTCCTGTCTTTATTAAAACTACAATTTTAACCGCAATTTCAGTTTGAATTCTTTCGCCGTTATCATAAATATACTCCTAAACATCAGCTGCGGTATTCATTAATTAGAAACGCTATGCTTATTATTTTCAAGCAGATGTTTACATGCGATATTTTGTTTTCAAATGTTTGTAAAATGCGTAAATATTTCTCTTTTATGCATATAAATGTTGAAGTAGATCTATCGTATTGAATATCACACCGAACAGTTTTAAAGGAAGTTCTATGAAAATATAACGTAATTGTTATAAAAGTAATAGCACGCTTCAAACATAACTACAGGAATTCGTAAATACCAGATTTTCTCATTAATTTTTATTATCATCAGTATATTGTTTTCAATGCTGCAACTCACAATATGCCATGTAACAGCAATGTAGGATTTATATGGTTATTACAGTGATGTTGTCATTCAAGATAAAAATGACATACAATGTTCTAACATAATAATTCTGACATTAATAATATTATATAATTGTTCTATGATAAAATGTAAAATATGACATAGACAATTACGATATTGTAATGCAATGATTACAGTAATGTACTAGTATAATATATTATATCTTTTTTATGTCTATAAAGTTATATTAAACACTGTTTTTCTTTTAAGACTAATAAAATATATTTTTGATAACTATGTACTAAATATTAATCTCACATCTTTTATTTTTTTAAATGGAATAGTTTCATTATTATATCTCGCCCAAAGTATAATATATTCAAATAATAATAATAATTAAAAGAAAATATGTCATTTGTAATGTGAATTAATTCCATGAACAGCTAATTAACATTAAATTAACATTTTATTAAAGATTAATTTAAATTAAAACAAAAGTTTTTTTTTGTCTATTTATAATCCTGAATAAAATTTGTTCGGATAAAAACTTGCATGCAATCCCAGTTGATTTTATAAGCAATTACTTAACATTTGGTTAGCATTTATTTTAAATTAGAAACATAAACATTATTCGATTTTTTTTTTTTTTTTTTTTTTTTTTTTTTTTTTTTTTTTTTTACGATTATAATATTGGATACAATTCTGGTCAGTTATTATTATCATTTATGTTTATTAAATTAAATGCAAATTACCAAATTTGAATTTCTAAATAAATACAGATATTCTTTAAACTTTTAATTGAGTAATTTAGATTCATCAGAAATTCATTATCAGCTAACCCAAAAATTGATATAGATTTGTAAAGAGATATTTTCTTTAAATTTTAAAAATAAAATTAATTATATGCTTTCACAATGTGAAATATTTAGAGCGTATAGTAAATATGTATAAGGCCAAATCAAGATTTATAATTACGGATATGCATTTTTCAAGTATATCAAACTTCAATAAATTGCATTTTATGAAATGTGAAATATGCTTGTAGTATTTCATCGCAATTTAATTTTAAACAAGTCGGAAATTTCACATCAAGCGTAGCAAATAAGGAATGTTCGAACTATAAGGAAGTTTTAAAATTATTCATATCTTGATTCAATAGTGTATTGTATATTGGTTACAGTATAGTAGCCGGAACTGAGATTATGGTGGTAAATTATTACCTTTCCTGGGCAAAATAGGGGAGACTGGGGTACAATGGTCCACTTTTGTAAATTTTGACTGTTTACCTCTAAAGTATTGATTTTTTTTCTTTTAATCAAGTACATGCATGTTACCTATACATTAAAGTTTATACGGCATCAACTCAAAAATAATAATTATGCATACTTTTTTTAAATATTTTTTTTAAATAGCAAGTGACAAAGTGGACTATTGTACCCCAATGCCGGGGTAGAATGGTCCACAGCATGGGGCTCTATGGACCACTTGTAATTTGAATAAAATTATATCAGTGTAGTTCATTTTTTAACAATAAGAAAGATAAACTATATCATAATTTGTTTATTCACATTTTATTACTCATTTTTATTTGTTTATTCACATTTTATTATTCATTTTTTTGTTTATTCACTCTTTTAGCTCTAACTAAAGAGCATTTTTTTCTTCATTTTTTTTAATCATTAAGTCATTATACCGGTCGCAGATTGAACAATTAGGTTTATTATCATCCACAATACATTTTACAGCCTGTTCCATAACTTCATGTGGCACAGAACCTCTATTGGTTTTCCTAGGCTTGTTTATTGGCATTGCTAAAAGAAATATGAAACATAATATGTATCTTTTTTGTATAATGATGCCACTTAAAGTTAGATATAAACATTTATAATAAGAAATATATATATCTAAATATATGACTAAGGAAAAAATATAATAAATTTTTCCTGTCTACTTTACATCATCTGTAATTTTTTTTATGAATTTTACCTTATTTAATTATTATATCCAGATACAAACTAATAGGTAGATATAATTTTTGTTTTTCTCATTCTACTATTTTTTTTAAATCTAACTTATTATGGATGCATGTATGCATACTTGCAGGAATATTGAATTAACAAATTATATGAAAAAAAAAAAAAAAAAAACCCTCAAATGCACAAAATATTTTGTTTACTAATTTTTGGTGTTCAATTTGGGTTAATTTTTAAATTTGAAAGCTTATATTATATAGATAAATATTTAAAAAATGCATTTCACAACATGAATCAATAATTAATTCACACACAGAAATAAAATAATTTATTAATTCTTAATTTGGGCTAATTTTCATGTTTGAAAGCTTATATTATACAGATAAATATTTCAAAAATGCATTACACAATATGAATCATTAATTAAACTACACACAGAAGCAAAATTATTTATTAATTCTGAATTTCACATATATTATTTAACTTTTAAAAACATGGGATACAAAACTGGTGTACAATGGACCATGGTCCATTGTACCCCAGTTTCTGATGGTCCATTGTACCCCATATGGAAGTTTGACAAAAACTTGATGATAAAAAAAGAAATTTAGAATTCTATTATTTAAGCTATAATAAATATAATAACGTATTGCCTTACCTTTTTATTTTGCCACACAATGTCTTTCAAATTACAAATCTGTAATAAAAAAATGAAGATATGTTTCACTAAAAATATTTACTTTTTCCTTACTCCCCCTGTGTCAAATCAATTATCAAGCATAAAATGGCTAAAATATCAGCTATGCACATGGTTTCAAACTTCTTTTTACTACTTCATGACTGCCATCTATATACTAAATTATGAAGCTTTCAAAAACAGAATTAATATAAAAAATGGGGTGGGGACCATTGTACCCCGTGGTCCATTGTACCCCAGTCTCCCCTACTTGACTATTATGCATGGGTTGAAGTTTTCTCTATAACCTATATATTAGAATTATTATGGAAGTAAAGATAATAATTGCTTTGACAATTGAAACGCTTTTTCATGCTCCGTTCACTTGGCTTCACTCCAATTTTAACAGGAAAGAAGTTCTCCGGTGTCATCTGAAGAAGAGCGAAAATATGCATGTGTATTGTCATATATAGAGTCACAACCACGGATATGTTCAGTTTTATATATCGTCCATATTTCTAATTAGTCATTTGCACGCTTCTAACCCAAAAATAAATAAATAAATGGTCGTACAGAAATATCTTTGATATTTTTGTAAGATCAGAATATGAATTTGTAGGATCTATGTATAGAAGCCGGAACTAAGATTATGGTGGAAAATTATTACCTTTCCTTGGCAAAATAATTGATTATTATGCATGGGTTGACGTTTTACTGCTTTTATTTTGTTTACGATACTAATATCATCTTTCGTAATCAATGCAAAATAAATATCTTTGATATTTCTATATAATAAATATCTTTGATATTTCTGTACCCATTATAGCACCTTGAAACTTTTGAAGATGACATTACAATTGCATATCATTAATATTTATATTTTTTCGGTAACTTAAATATTAGAATTCTTATGAAAGTAAAGATAATAATTGCTTTACAATTGAAACGCTTTTTTATGCTCCGTTCACTTGGCTTCACTCCAATATTAACAGGAAAGATGTTCTCCAGTGTCATCTGAAGAAGAATGAAAATATGCATGCGTATTGCCATACATAGAGTCACAGCCACGAATATGTTCTGTTTTATCTACCGTCCATATTTCTAATTAGTCATTTGCAAGCTTGCTAGGCAAAAATTAAATAAATAAATGGTCGTACAGAAATATCTTTGATATTTTTGTACGATGAGCATGTGAATTTGTATGATCTATGTACAGAAGTCGGAACTAAGATTATGGTGGAAAATTATTACATTTCCTTGTGCAAAATAATTGATTATTATGCATTGGTTGATGTTTTACTGCTTTTATTTTGTTTACGATACTAATATCATCTTTCGAAATCAATTCAAAAAAATATATTTTTGATATTTTTATACGCATTATAGCAGCTTCAAACTTTTGGAGACGACATTACAATTGCTTATCATTATTATTTATATTTTCTCGATAACCTAGATATGGGAATTCTTATGAAAGTAAAGATAATAATTGCATTGAAACGCTTTTTCATGCTCCGTTCACTCCAATTTTACCTATAAATAAGTTGACCAGTGACATCTGAAGAAGAACGGAAATATGCATATGCATGTCTATTGTCATACATAAAGTCACAGCCACGGATATGTTCAGTTTCATCTATCGTCCATATTTCCAATTAGTCACTTGCATGCTTTTGAGGCAAAAATTAAATAAATAAATGATCGAACAGAAATTTCTTTGATATTTTTGTACGTATTACAGAACCTCCAAACGTATGAAGACGACATTACGCTTGATTATCATTAATATTTATATTTTTTCTATAACTTAAATAATATAATTCTTACATAATAAAAAAAAGAATTGCTTAATCAATTCAGATGCTTTTTTTATGCACCATCCAATTCGATTGTCTTCAATTTTACCTAATTTGATGTTTTCCAGTCACATTGGAGGAAGAACGGAAATATGACTGTCTGTTTTACCTGTTTCACTAAAAAATAAGTACTCAAAAATGAGTCCATGTATATACTCATTTCGAATTAAATATTTTTGGATAAAAAAATAATATTCGGCTTTCACAATATTAAAAAAATACATGTTATCAAAATAAAATGATAATTCTCTACACTGTAATGGGTTATTTCATTCATGGGGGCGAAAAAAAGTGCTTATTAAAATAAATATTTATTTATGCACAGTACTTAAAAATAATTTAAAAAGTCTTGGGAATAATACTGTTATAATAAAAAAATATATTCAATTTGAGTATCTTCATATTAATTTTGTTTTTCTTTACTGAATAAATGATCAAGGAAATGTTTCTTGTTACTGTTTTTACCTGGTAAAAATGTCAGAATATGTTCTCTTTAATTTGTAAATTCTTGTAGACAGCACATATTGATTAATATTTGAACATGCCTATGAAATCAAAATCGAGTACATGTGTTTTTCACATCTGGTTGCATTTTGTTTGGATGTGGCTTATTTAAAATTCAGTACGTTTTACTAATTTTTGAGATCACATATTTTCTATTGTTCGAGTTAGAACCGCGAATAAGCCCAATTTTACGTATCGTACTTAGTTATTTAAATGTTTGTAAGCGAATAAATAAATGAAATAATAATTTTAAGAAAACGTTAATTTACCTCATATCACACTGAGTGCAAAAAATTACCGTCTACCATATACTTTCTTATGCCGCATATTAGATTGAAGAATCTGCCATCTTCAATCTTAGTAATTTCTGATTTTCAAAACGTAATCATCCAATAAATGTATTTAATCAAATACAAATTAGAAATCAATTAACAATTCACTATATATGTGTGTTCTTGACAGCATACATAGAAAAAAGTTAATATTTAGCAAAATGTTTTTTTCCTTCTATTGCATTGATAGAATTGCATTGTTAGAATATTTATTATGAAAAGTAAATATCTAATTAAAATATGTGGCAATTTATATATATTTTCCCCTTAAAGTGCATTAAATGGGATTGCTCTTGTTGCATCTATTTTGAATAAATTTAAATAACTTAGATTTAAATAGATAGAAATTTTAATTTGAATATTCTATTTTGTAAATTAATAATCTTTATTAATAAAAATAAATACCTACACAAATTTATTTTAATTTTGAATTTAAAAGCTAAGTTAATATATAAGAATTATTTATACTTATGCAAAAAAGTGACACTTTCTTAACAAGCTAATTAATTTTAAAAGTACATATATTTGATGTAGAAACACTGGCTATAAATCAATTTACTTGTTAGTATCACAAGTACGCATAATACAAGTGGATCAATACATTTAATATTATATTTGAGATTTTTAAATGACAGCAAATCCTTAGAATATTCTAAAACATAAAATTCCTTTAAAACGTAAAATTATCTGCAAGATGATTATAATTAAAATCTCACTTTAATAATGCAGTAAAAAAGCATTGGTCAGTACTTTTAAGACAAATACAGTTGTTTATTTACTGTCAAACAACTGAATCAGTTATGCACATTGAACTGTTGATTCACCATGCAACTCATCGCAAATCTGTCATATTTGGATTAAAAATGTCCCTTGCAGTCAAATAAATTTTTTCTATGCTATTTACAACACCATATAGTAGTACACTTTTGAACGTTTTGATTCTTATGTCACGTTCATTTACAGCAACATTCAAAATAATTCAATCACATTATGGTCTGTAGCGAAAAGGCTTTTGGAGAATATTTGAATGAAATTACGTCATTTCAAATGTCTGAAACTGATATAAATCACCGAATATTACGATCACGTTAAAAAAAGCATTAATAAAACTTTTTATTAATTTACAGGGGCGCGCATAATAAATCGATTACAGTACTGTCTTTGAGTAATTGTCGGAGTGTTCTTTTTAAAATTTGGTATGCGTTTTTAAATATAATTAGAATTTTGTATATCACTCATTATATATAAATTATATTTCTCATATACAGGGCTACACAAAAGTATTCGCATACCATCTCAATTATTAGAGGAATGTGTTGACGGAAAATTATTAACTGAAATATATCTATCTTCTAAAAGAACTAAATTTTGAAATGCATGTTGTTAATAGATATGTCCTATACAGAGCTACTCAAAATTTCGGATAATTTTCCAATTGCACATGGGAGCGGGAGAAGTTTGATTCTGAAATGCATGTTCATTTCCATGTGGTGAAAAGAGACGAAATATTTTTTTTAAGAATGCACTTTTGTTACATTATTACGAATGAGCTGGAAAGTACTTTTTCCTTTCTTGTTAAAATTAGTGTGTGCCAATGAAAAACATTAACATTTCTTGCTAAGAAATATTTAGTACCATCGTAATAAAACGCAGGAATTATTTAAATTTTATTGAGAATGCAAGTTTTTAAATTTTATGTTGTATTTTGTGCTGGCAGTAATGTAATGTCAGTCAACGATGACTGACATTACATTTAACGTATTGATGTTATATTTTATTTTCTTAAATAGCAGCAAAGACATTGGATCATTTAAAACAGAATATTCATTTAAAACTTTAAATAGATAAGACCTTGTGTAGCTTGTGTGTCAAACAATAATATTAACAATAACACATTACTTGCAGAAACAATTAATATAATAGATAAAAGTGAAATAAATGCTTTGTAGCACTGCTCTAATTTATCGAAAGGCCAAAAAAATATCGAAAGTTTTTATTCTAAGCTTTGTTTCTTTGGAATTGTCGAACGTTTATTATCAGATCTGTGAAAAGATATATCACAGGTCATAAAAGTTGGCAAATGTCCTTTTTCCACATTCTACATCATAAAGTTTTATATATTGCTGATCGGATTTATAGTCTGACTAAATCTGAGTTTCAAAATAAATCTTATTAGTTTATGAAAAAGTCTTAATAATTTATCTCAGTTTTCACTTTATTATACTCTTAAAATATTGATTTTAAATTTAAAATACATGTAAATTTATCTTTTGCTAGTAATTCTGATACTCTGTTGATTTGGGAGGGTTTTAATTGTCGAAAAGGAAAATTTGAAAACAGAAAACATGGATGGTCGATGTTTGTAAAATTTGTGAAACATTATTGACCATTTTTAAGAAAATTGCATTTTTCTGAACTGTTTTATACAAATTGGCAGTAAAAAATTAGTTTAATAAGCAATGTTATTTTTGTTTTTCCTAAATATAAAATGTTCGTATGGTTTAGTGGATTATGTATATATATATACCGTATTTTCGGGTGTATTTCGTACCGTATTTCGGCCCGCACCATGTGTATAACCCGCACCCCTCAATCGAGCAGTGCAGTAAAAAATTCGTGTATAACCCGCAGAGATGCATCGGTGTATAGTGCGCGGGCTATACACCATTTACGAACGTATATTTCGACCAGGGTTCAAAATTAGAAGCCATTAGTCATAATTTTTAACACAAATTTACCAAATTTTTTCGTGATCTACAGTAATTGGGCTAAAAAATTAAGATTATCAGTACCATAATTTTCGGAAGAAACGCCGCGGCGTTTACGTGTTTTAAGATAAAATTTCAAGCGATGCGGCGTTTACGCGCATTTTTTTTTTTTAAGCGTGATATATTTTTTAAATTTTTCCGAAAATTAAAAAAAATCGATGATAAATTCAAAATTTCGGAAATAAAATGTATACGTATCTTAGGTCATTGGTTCCCAAAAGAATCGAATCCTCGGAATCGATCCGAAATGCACCAACTCCGATAAGGAACCATTCCTCGGACTCTATCTGAAATGAAACGTCTCCGGAAAAGTTCGATTCCTAGAACTCGTTCCGAAATAAAACGACTCTGTAAAGGAACGAATCCTCGGAATCGTTTCGAAAAAGACTGACTGGTCTGAATAGTTCTGAAATGACATAAATCACGCACTTTTTTTTATTCTTTGCAACAGGGTAAGGTACCAACTCCGAAAAGGAACGATTCCTCGGACTATATCTGAAACGAAACGACTCTGGAAATGTTCGATTCCTTGAGCTCATTCCGAAATGAAACGACTCTGTAAAAGGAACGATTCCTCGGAATCGTTTCAAAATGATATACATCACGCACTTTTTTTTGTTCTTTGCAACAGGGTCGGTAGATTATTTTTTTGTAAAATAAACTAAAAATGATTTTAAATTCTGAATTGTCGAGATTGGAAGGATTCCGGATTTTGGATTTTGTACTCTACAAACACAATGGCTATTATACATCTATCAGTGCAATTCTTGGCGAAAGTTGGGACAGTTCTTCCAAATCCAGAAATAACTGTATTTAAGGGAGACCCGTAAGAAAAAACCCAAAATTTTTATTATTGATTTTAAAGTAATGAATTTTGGTGTACTACTTAAGAATCTTTTTGTAAGGAATAATTAGCAAAAAAATTCGGTTTTTATTAAAAGTGTGTTTTTTATGGGGATTTATATGATATTTTTTTGTCGAAAAATACACTTTTTAAAATTACTACTCCTCATTTAATTTTCAATATTTTGGTATTACTAAAATTTCTTAAATAGTGTTATAATATATAGAAAAGAACTAAGGAGAGATATTTTTAATTTTCTATTTTAATCGGCTAAAAAAAATAATTAAAATAGGCATGGCAAATTTCCTTAAATTCGTTATAATTTTCATGTTTACCAATTTATGTAAAAATTTCAGAAATAGTTAAGAAAAATATCTCTCCTTACTTTTCTTGCAAATATTTTTAAGTTTCTAAAAACATAAACACTTTGTTTCTACATCGTTTTACCACAGAGCCTTAGTACTTTGAACTTAGGCAAAATATGAAAAAAGTCATTTTCAGGAAAACATGTTTTAAATGACCGCTTCTCCTTTAAACTCTATAGTGAGTACAATTAAAAAAGCTCATTTTCTACCTGTTCCAAGTGTCCCCGAGTTCTGAAATTTTGCATGGATATTCGAAAATATGTATTTTATCGTTTTCTGAGATTTAAAAAAAAAATTGAAATTTGGATGATTTTTGGCCGAAAATGTGTACGGGTCTCCCTTAAGCAGTAAAAGAAAGGCCTTTACAAACATGAGAAAACTCTCTAGATTTCAAGGCATAGCGAAAAAAATTTACAAATGTCGATGTTTTTTTTCAAAATTTTTAAGGTTTAAAAATTGTAGAAAAAATATCACGATTTCCATTAAAAAAAATCTTTGTATAACCCGCACCGTGTATAAGCCGCAGCGGCTTTTTGGGAGGTTTTTTTCATGTATAAGCCGCGGACTATACACCCGAAAATACGGTATATATATATATGCGTGTGTGTGTGTGTCTGTGTATTGCGAATTATTTTAAGAAACGCACTTTATTTGAATTAAATTCGAAATGCGAATTCAATTAACATTCTTTGATTATTCCATTTTTATCATGTTAGGTAGTGCAAATGTGCATTTTTATATTATTTAACAGGCGTATATAGAAGCTTTAAAAAATTATTGTGACAGACACAAAGAATTCATATTCGAAAATGTTCAATATCTGTTTACGATATGACCATAACAAATAAAGATGTACTGTATAAATAAGCCAAAAAAAATAGCCAAGTATAGATTGGCCGTTCTTAACTTATTTATTTCCCACTACCTTTATTATGGATGAAGTTGTGGATCTAGACTTCCTCATCTTGTAAGAGCTTTGAATTATTACTATTCATTAAATAAGCAATTTCGTTGATACGTAAATAAGTCAGTACTGATCGTTCATTAAAAATTAGAGACTTTAAAAATAACCATATTGAAAACCATTTTGAACCATTGGAAAATCAACATATATGTGTTCATTTCTCCCAAAAAAGAACTTCTCTTTCAATTTACTGGGGAGAAAAGATTAGTCGCTGAAAGAGAAGTAGATGTAATCTTCGTGTTATTTTGTTCTCATTTGTACTAAATTATTATTTATTTAAATTTGTATTTTGAAAGAGGTTGGTTGATGTTTTATTGACACAGTTGAATAGTTATAATTGTACGTTTTACACTTGATTATGTATTACACTTGATAAACTTATGTATTGCATTACTTGTTACACTTGGTTTCACTTTCACATTTGCATCGTAACAGAAATATTGTGTCTGATCTTATCTGTTTATAAATGATATGGTAAATTATTTTTTCCCTGCACCAGGGATGAATGATATCATGAAAAAAAATACTGCAATTACTTACTGATCAATATGTTTGGTACGCGACAGAATATGCATAACAAAATTCACTTGAATTTTGTTTGACGTTCTAAAGGACTAGCAATATTAATTGTGAGTATTACACTGTAAAAAAATTCAAGAGGTTACTAAAAATTTTTTAGTAAATTTTTATTCCACAGAATTTTTTAGTTACCATTACAAGCATTTTTTTTTTTTTTTGCAAGTGAAAAAAACATTTATTTTGTAAACTGAACAAAAGAAATTTTTGTGTAACTAACTTAAAACTTTTTTGCATGAGCCACCAAGCAAATTTTAGTAATAGCTCCAAAATTATTTTAAGTTAATTAAAAATTATATTTAGACTTCTGAAGCTGAAGATTTTCGGAAAACCACAATCGATGGCAGCACCAAACATTAATACCTCCCTATTTTGACATGTTTCTAAAGGGGAGGGAAAGTCCAGAGATCATTACCCATGGTATCTGCTGCGAAAGGATTTTTATAATCCCTTTATTTAGCGAATACTTACATTGCATACATTCAGTGCATATTTGATAGCGTCCAGCATCGAACTCGGGTACTTTCAGCCTGGAGTTCGGTGGTATGACCACTAGGCTATCACGGCCACTCCAAGTGTGTTTTAGTAATAGCTATTAAAAATGTAAAACTATTAACTCAATTCGTTGCTAGCTTTTTTCTAGTAATTCTTACAAATTTCTTGCAACCGAGTAACATTACTAATTTTTTTTAGTAATTACAAGGATCACTAAAATTTTGTTAGAAGATTGACCCTTTTTTTTCAGTGTAGGTGCGATAAGGATCTTTGCTAAAAGCTCTATTGTGGAGTTACAAAATCCTTTTGAAGTGAATTAGACACATACTCAGAAAGATTTTCGTCAGAGCCTTATGGGTACAGTGGACTCTGAAATCTAATTTTTTTCAATGAATTACTTTTTTAATTTCTAGAAATAGTCATAGTATATATATCTCTTATTTCACAATGTTTAAAAATATATATATTCAATGGTTTTTGAGATACAGATTTTTTTTTTATATATCGAAAATTGGCAATATTTCAAAATGCTCCAGGCGAAATCAGTTTTCATATAGTTGTTTAAAATTTTTCCATAACAACCCTTTCATACATACAAATACATGTTACTAAGCATTTTCAGCATGTTACATGTAAAACATTAAAAAATGATTTTAACTTAAATTTTTTGTATTTTTCGTTAAAAAATCATTAAAATTTCCATATAACTGAAATTTTAAAAATTTAAATTCATATAAGCAATTTTATTTCTAGTAACAATTATTTACATATTTATAGAGAGCATTTAAAAAAATCAGAAAAATTGGGCATAAAGAATTTCGCCTGGATCATTTTGAAATAGTGAAAACGACGAAAATATTCATCTGAAAAAAACAGGTTTTAGTAACTACAATGGTTATAATTGCTTAATATTTCCCTACTGACACAGTTTCAGTTATATATACGGGATATAACATCATTTCTAGATTATATGTAAGTGTTTTATGTTTTTATGGTAAATTCACATAAAATGTGTGGCCTCTATAGTAATTCATGCAAAGGACGTAAAATATATGATTTAAAAAAATATTCTCAAAATTAATTTTTTTTTTACTTTCTGATATTTTAAAAATGTTTATTTGGAAATATTCATGATATAAATACCTCCTATTGTACAATTTTTTAAAATATATTAAATCGTTGTTGATTTTTTTTTTCATTTTACGCTAAAAAGATTGGGGACAAAAAGCAATTCCTCTAAATTTATTGCAAAAAAAACGCTAAAAGAAACATTTAAAAGTTACAGTTAAAGTATTGTTTTGCGAAATCACAAAATTAATAAGTATTCAATGCAAAATAATAAAATTGAGTAAGGTAAAACGAAAAACTAGGCTAAGTTATACAACTGCGAATCGGCGAAAAAGCAAACAAAGGCGCGTGGCAGAATGAGCTGATTGGACAAAAATGCTTGTAACTCCATTAAATGTAGTCAAAATTGAAAAATTCTTTTTGCGTTCAATAGCAAGGCGTTCATATAATGTTATTATACTAAAAATGAAAAATCGATATTTTTATTACTTTTTGCGATTTTGAAAGTCCACTGTACCCTTTTTGTAAACCCCAATAAAACTTCACATTCTTCATATGGAGAGCTATTCTTTTTAAAAATAACTGTATATATAATAATTACTACATTTAGGAATGGATACGGAGACTTAGAAATATTCATTACGCAAGTAAATAATAATGTTCAACTGAATAATAATGCACATAAAGAAAACTAGCATGATCTTCTAACCGACTGGTAATATGGTAAACGTGAATAGCATATGAAAATTTCTGGACGAATTGAATATCTTTACGAGAGTTAGAACATGGTCAAACGAACCAAATTCATAACTATTTTTTCTACTATGTAAGAAAACGTATGTTTAAAAAATGAATTTAAAAACATAGTCATAAAGATGTATTTTTTTAACATAAAATTTTAAATTGATGTTTTGTGACACTGAAATATTTTTTATTGCAATGACTTTTTTGAAACAAATAAAATCAAAAATGTATTCGAATTATGCAACACTTAACACTGATATATACCGGCCTTTTAGAATATAAATTTTCGTCTATATTTTTTTTCAAGATTGCTAGCGAAGTAATCTAACAACATTTACTGGTGAGAGACTGCCGGCAGACACACAGATTTTTACACCTCGCTAACTATAAATATAAATTTATATATACAGGTCTGAAAAATTAGATTGTTTGTGAATAATTATTTGTGACTTACTGAAATAAAAAGAGCACAATCTTAACGATTTTTCGGATCGATATTGAAAAAATTGGTGCAATTCCTTATAAAAACACTGCTAAAAATTCGTTAAATATACGGCACTGCAATATTATTGCTGTGCCGTATTGCAAATTGCACTAAATTGAGATGTAATAAAGAAATTCACATCTAATTTTACTGCGATTTTTACGGCAAAAACTGCTGTAACGTATTATAACCGCAAAATTAACGATTTTGTGTCAGTGAATCTTTTTTACGATGTCCAACAAAACATTAAATACAAACCGCAAATTATGTTCTTGTTATTGAAAAGGACACAATCAAACATCATCCTGATAATTACGATAAATATCAATTTTTAAAAATAACATATAAAGTGGCACATTTTACCGAAATAACTGGGAAATAAGATAACTAACAAAAATATCAGAATTGTTATTATTTGTTAAAAAAAGAAAAGAAATATTTAATGAAATGTTATATGTAATTAATTAAGTTCGTTTTTCTCTCTAAAAATAAGTAAATGAAAAAATCTACGGAAAAAAGTTTATGTGTGTACATTTATTTATTTTGCATAATTTGATATTTTAAAAATCATCTACATTAAAATAATTGTATACCAATACATTAAAATAAATATATTAAAAATATGTATCGTTAATCCATCCCTGTATTTTTAATATTACGTAATACATATAGAAATTCGATATTTGCTTATTCAAAAACGACAACTTTATGATTCGCCTCTGTTAGTATACGAAGTCGCTTTCATATTTGTGTATATTTTGTATTCTGTTTATCTGTAGAAATAAAAAGGTCCCAAGAGAGTAATACGGAAAGAGAGACTCAATATTTTAGATGAAAGATATGTTTGCTTTAAACTTTTGCAGTATTTTATAAAGAAGTACAGTGTAAACAATTTATCACGACATGTCTTATTAGTTTTCAATATCTGCGGAATAGCCATTTAAGTATTTTACGGTAACGAGCATTATTGTACCTATTATTAATAATATTACTATGCATAATTTCCTGTCATGATTGGCTATATATTTGCTTATATTAATCTCCTTTTTTACAAAATTGTAATTTATCGGTTGCATTATAGTAAAATATAAATCATTCAAAGCTGTTTTTTTATTTAATTTATTTATAAAGTGAAGAAATCTAGATAAATACTAATAATTCAAAAGAAGGCCTAATTTTTTACATCCCTGTATATGTATACAACAAAAATAAAATAAAAATAAATAATACATAAAAAGGTACCTTTTCAAATTATTTATAATTTCTCTTTTATAAATTATGTGGTAAACTATATCAAATATAATCCAGAAAATATTTGAGAAATGAGATTCATTGAATAAGAGTAATTATTTTGTACTTGCTGAAATAAAAATAGAGCATTGTTACTGATTTTATAGATAAGAAATAATGATTTTACTGTGATTCCCTCTAAGAATGTTTTTTTAGAATATACAACTAAACATTAAACACAACCCTTAAATTACATATTTTAGTTATTGAAAAATACATAATCTAACACCAATCTGATTATGACGATAAATATCAACTTATGAAAATGCCGCATAAGGTGGCAAACTTTGCTGTTGATCACGCAATATTTCGAAAATAGACAAACAGCAGAGATGTCAGATTTTGTCATTGATTTATCAGAAAAAGAAAAAAAATATTTAATAACATGTTATATATTATGAAGTTTTGTCTACAAAAATAAGTAAATGAAAAAAAAAATCTATTGAAAAAAAAATATGTTTTTAAATTTATTTATTTTATGAATTTATTTTACTTTATTTAATGTATTAAAAATCTTATACATTAAAATAATTGTATTCCAATTCATAAAATAATTATATACAATTTTATGTAACGTTAATCAAGACCTGTCTTTACCATGTTACGTAATATGAATTGCAATTCGATATTTGCTTATTCAAAAACTACAACACTATGATTCGTCTCTGCTAGAAAGAGAAGCGTCTTATATATTACATATATATATATATATATATATCATGTCTTCTATTTATCTATAGAAATATAAGGGTCCCAAGGGTGTAATACGGAAAGAGAAACTCAATATTTTAAATCATATATATGTTTGCCTTAAACTTTTGCAATATTTTATAGAGCTGTGCAGTCTAAATATTTTGTTACGATATGTCTTTTAAACCCAGTATGTAGAATATCTGCAACATGGTCCTTCAAGTATTTTACAGTAAACAGCGTTAGTGTATCTATTATTTTAATATTATTACTATTGATAATTTCCTATCATAAGTGGTTGTAAAATTTTGTTCACCTTTTTTGACAAAAATTGTTTTTTTTTTTCTTTTTTTTCATGCAAACATTTTATTACTGAAATATACAGATTCACACACACATATATATATATGTATACATAATACAAAATTTCAGCAATAATAAAAATTAAACAAACACAACATTTAGTGATGAGAGATTACCGGCTGGCGCTTAAATTTGTTATTCCACTATATATGTATATTATAAAAATAAAGTTAAAATATGTATATATGAACTAAAGAAAATAAAACAAATAAATTTTCTAATTGATTACAATTCCTTTGAACAAATTATGTGGTAAACAGTGTCAAATACGACCCCGAAAACATTTGAAAATTGAAATTTATTGCATATGAGTCATTCTTTTGTACTTGCTGAAATAAAAATAAAACATTCTAACGGATTTTGCGGATCTATATAGAAAGGATTAATGTAGTTTCCCATTAAAATGTTTTCTAGAATTTCTAACTAAACATAAAATACAATCCGTAAATCACTTATTCTTGTTAATGAAAACTACACAATCAAATATCATCCTGATTATTTGGTAAATTATTATTATTTTTTTTTTGAAAAGGACGTATAAGGTTGCATACTTTATCGTTGATTACGCAGTAATTTGGAAATAGATAAACAACACAATAATCAGACTATTGTCACTGATTTGGTAGAAAAAGAATATATATATATATATATATATATTTAATGAGAAGTTATATGTAATTAATTCAGCCAGCTCATTTTTTTTCTTTGTCGCTAAAAATAAGTAGATAAAAAACAAATATAGTTACCAGATTAACATTATGCCATATTATTTTCCCCTTTTATAATATCCCATACATTTTTCGACTTATTAATTTAAAAATCTTATTTTTGAACTAATCTATCATCGTACATGAAATCGTATATGGAAGATTAAAAATCTCAATCCACCTAAGATATTCAGTCCATTTTCCTTAAATCTAGAAAAAAATGGCACTAATCGATTATATTTTTGCATGAAACTTCTTATTATTTTTATTCTTACAAGGAAGGTCTCCATACGGGCATACTCAGAAAAATCTGAAAAAATTACAGAATGTTCTTCTCATATAGTTATATATGTTTATAAAAAAAATTTCGGCGGAACCTTCTTATAACGTCCGTAAAAAAATAATAAAAATTTCGTTTATTTGGCGATTTATCTCCGGTTGGCGAAAAACGAAATTTTGAAAAATACGCTTTTACACTTCGAATACTTTTTAAAGAAAAAACTTTCTATGTTCAATTTATTTAAATAAGTTTAGTTTAAGTAATTTTAGTTTTGCATTTTTACTTTACTTTAAGTGTAATTTTGTCATATACGTTTATATGTACTTATAACAAAATGAAATTAATATATGTTATCATTTAAAACACAATTTAAATAGATTAAATTGTTCCAAATTGAAAAATACACTGTTAAAAATCTGCTGCATTTTGTTGCAACGCACTCCCTTGCTTGTATAGAAAACGGTTACTTGGCCGTGAAATAGAGCTTTCTCATTGGTTGGAATAGAGATATTATATACAAGCGGTGGAGTGCGTTGCAACAAAATGCAGCAGATTTTTAACAGTGTAGACACGGTCAATTCACCGTGCTATGGAATCATTCTCATTGGTCAGAAGAGAGATATTCTATAAAAGTAGTGGAGTGACATTGCAGTAAATGCTGCAGATTTTTAACAGTGAAGTCAATTAACCCGTCAGTAGTCGCGTGTCGGTCTTTTCGCCGCCCGTATAACTTATCTTCTCCTAACTTGTATCAGATTACAAATACAATGGAGATCTACCATGTAGCTGACTTTGAAGCTTTCTCGACCACCTTAGTGAAGTAACAGGACACTTCTGTTTTTCTTTCAGGTATATTTTTAGAAACAAAGTTGAAATTGGCGAAAAAGTCTACGTAACAATCACTAATGTCAGTTCATTTTTACTTTTTCGAATTACTCCATATCTCATGAATAAAATGCATGATTTAAGAAAACTGCAAATTTATATATTCAATGAAATGTTATCTTCATATATTAGGTGAACAATATTTCTTCTTTTACATATTTGGTATGCGAGGGGCCAGCGGCGAAAAGACCGAGCGCGACTAATGACGTTGTGGAAAAAGTCGCGACTTCTCGCGGGTTAAAATCAATTTTCAGATTCGTTAAAATCGTCTGCTTTTGGCGAGGAAATGCACTGCTTGCCAAATCCCGCGTCGCTTTCAGCTTTTCACGCCAATTATTCCAAAATTATTTTATTTTTTTACATGTCTAATAATGTAATTCCGCCGCTAATTTTCACTGATCCTTTATTCCCTACATGAGTAGTTTAATTCGTATTTTTTTCAAAAAATTCTGAGTATGCCCCCAATGGAGACCTTCCTTGTTAGTATAAAGTTAATAAATAAATTACACTAGTTTACACGGTTTTTATACCCCAGCTGAAAGTTGTTAATTTATTATTTATTTAGATAGAGTTATCCAGAAAAAAAATAAAAAAAAAATTATGTCACGTCTGGTTTAAGAAATATTTATTTACTTAACTTGATTAGATAATTTTGGTATTAATATTTAAAAAAGTCAAAAATGGCTAATTTTGCCTTCTTTTTATAGTTATTTGGATCGGTTTTTCTTATAATGGACCAACAGTAATCCCCTAGCATGTTTTCATACCAAAATATCTGACGTCGTTCTTCAAAAACCTTTAAATCTTCTGGAAAACGCTCCCCTTGTTCGTCACTGATACTTCCTAAGTTTTTATGAAAAAACTCAAATGCTAATGCAGGAAATGAATCTTTAATGACATGTTTACTCCCATCTGTTGAAAAATTTCCAACGAATCGGCAAAAATTTCTTTGTAATTTTCAATTTTTTTATTTCCCAAAAATTCTTTGACAACCATTTTAAATGACTTCCATGCGGATATTTCATTGAGAGATAAAAGAATTTCAAACCGAGAATCTATCACAATTTTATGGATCTGTCGGCCAACAAATATCCTTTTTTAAGTTGTGTCTCTGTAAAGCTTGGAAAGATTTTTTGTAAATACCGAAAGCATCACTGTCTTTGTCAAGCAACTTCACAAAGTTTTTCGTGAGTCCCAATTTGATGTGCAAAGGGGGTAGAGTAATGTTATTTGGATCTAGCAATAGCTCGTGTTTGATGTTCATTTTCCCCGGAATATACTCCTTCCGAATTGGCCATTCTTTTCATACATAATGATGTTGTTTTGCTCGGTTGTCCCACAAACAAAGGAAACAAGAGGATTTTGTGTAACCACAATCCAATTCCAATAACAAACCGATGACTTTGAAGTCATCGTACACTTTCCATTGATGTTCTTATACTTTATTAAATTAATTAAAGTACACATCGTTTCATAGATCTCTTTACATTTCACTGCGTGTCATATTGGTATAGACGGCTTCTTATTTCCATTATGTAATAAAACATCTTTTAGACTATATTTCGAAGAGTCTACGAATAAGCGCCATTCTGTTTTATTATAGTTTTATTTAATTGTTGCAAAAAGTCCCGGGATATCAGTGTAATAACAATATTCACCTTCTTTTTTGAAAAATTCTGAGTAAACTTTGTTTGTAGCCGACGGAACTTTTGTGTTTGGTGTTAATAAGTTCCATTGTTGTAGGCGAGAGCCAAGAAGCTCTGCTTTAAACTTTGACTTTGTAAATCTCTTGACTTTGTAAATCTTTAATTGTAAATCTCTTATAAGATCATTTAATTCGGCTTGTTTTATTAAATGTGGAGTCTTTTCTTGAGGAGAGCACTCGTCAAAATCAAAAGAAATCGATTTGAATTCAACATTACTTTCATTGTCATCTCCAATTATATTTACACTCGAATTACCGGGACAAACTGGACGTGGTAGATCTTTCGAGTGTAAAATGGGCTTTGTAACAGACGGAACTTTGGCATACATAATAATCGCATTATTTTAGATATTATATCCCACTGTCTTCGTAACACAAAAGTAACAATCATTTTTTATGATTATTAGGATTTCTCCATACCAATTGTGAAGCAAATGAAGGTATACGTTTTCTCGTGATGACCGCTGGAGTAAAACGATTCTACAGCTTTCGCAAAACATATGAGGTACCCACTTTTTATCTTGGGTTGCAGCAGGAAATCCAAAGAAAATGAAGAGATGCACTTTTCAACGAATTTACAATGGGTCTTCTTTTTTTGAAAATATAAACTGTCCACAAAGATAGCAAAAGCGATCAGAACTTTATTTTCACTATCTACTCGACATTTTAATTCAATCCAAAAAAAAATATTTGTTGTTTCAAGCGAACGAATGAACATTAAACTGTCGTCACCACGTTGGGTAGTTATAAAAAAACAATTGACTGAAAAAAAGAAATTGTGACATGATAGAATATTTCTGCTGACACTTTTAGGTTTAAGGAAAGTAGACTAATACATTTATATACATTTCGTTCGGGGTATAAAAAAAAAGTTGAAATTTGTAAACTAGTGTTATCATTGCTCATGCGTAAACGCTATCAAAATTCCAATTGCATATTGTGTTAGATAAATGTATCGAGCAACTTCTGTAAAAATATCAAGAACATAGCTTGATCCATTTATCAATTGGTTTGTGTCAATATAGAATAAACAATATGACACGTACTATATTTGGATACGACCCATCATTTTTTGTTTCCTTTTGGGAACAACGGATTTTGAGCTTATTTTACCTACAATCAGTTTAAGAATTTTCAAGCTATATTTTCGAGATTTATACTACATTTAGCTAACACAATATGCAAATGAAATTTTCATACTGCTCACGCATATCGCAATGAAACATTATTTTGTAAACGTGATCATTTTTCATGCAATTTTTTTTTTTTTTTTTAATTTTGATCGTGTTGATATCGTATTTTTTTAATGTTTAAATGTGTTAAAGTGTAATATTTTAGAGTTTTGAAAATTCTTCCATATGAATAATTTTATTTTTCGTTTCCTTTAGTTTTATCATCTAATAACTTAAAAACTACTTTTTATAACAATCTAATTCTTAGAACTTTTCTTTCGTTTACACTTTACGCAAATGTGTCGAGATTTTGAAAAGTTCCTAAGAAGTTTTTGCGTCATCAAAATTGACGCATTTGTAAATTAATCCACCGTAAATAAAGTAGAAATCTTTTTAGAATGATTCGGATTTTTTGGGATCTTACGCTAGAGAAAAATTAAAAATATAGATTGTCCTTCAAATAAAATGGACTTTAGAAATGCAACGTAGTGTTAAACTGGATGTTTGTATGGTGCTGAAAACATGTTGTTTGATCATCGTTCGGCTCGATATATAGGATTTTTTGTCCAGTTCAAGCTATACGAAAATTTGAAGCATTTATTTGTGAGAAATCTTTTGGAGAATAATAAAGCTTGTGAATTTTTCAATTTTTTTACTCTTTATGATCAAAGGTGACCGGCCACTTTTTAAACAAATTTTAGACACGCAGTTAAATATCAAGAAACATACATGAGGAACTATCCTCAAAACTTTAAGTGAGTAAACATAATAAGCATTTTATTTAAAAGAAATTTATTTTTTCAATATGATATGAAATACTTGGTTTTACAAATATAGAAACCTACACATATTACTCTTTCATAAAATCTAGCATTTTAAAATACATAATATTTTAAAGAAAAATTTTGTATACTGATATTGCATAAGACTTACATAACTATATCGCTCTTTTGAATAAACAGGCATATTTCCTTTCAGATTTATTCTTGTTTTATTGAACTTAAGAAAGCAAAATTATTAAGAGAATAGTATGGAATATTATGCAAAATTATGACTTTTATATGCATACGATTGATGTAACATTACGCATTTTTTCCATAACCGTAAAGTTCTGAACTTACATTATCCCTATGAAATTCGATAGATATGAACTTTGGAATATATAGCAGATGTTTCTTCAGATATGAAACTGTCGATTTGTATAAAGAAATTCATATGCAAAATTTTGTGGCAAATTTATCAGTGATTTATTGTCCACCGCTGAAAATAGTAGAGATTGTTACTTTTAATTCAAAAATGACTTAATCTTAAACCGTGTTAATTGTTTGTTTAATTACCATCGGTAGAACTTATACTATATTTTGCGTCTATGAATTTTGTGAGAATAAAATATCATTTTCTATTCTGTTAAGTGCGTCTGCTTTAATGTAAAAGTTTCATGTAATTTTAATTTTCTAACTATCACACATAGTTATTGAGCATTTTGTATAACTGAAGTTATTCACGCATTTCTGGATGGAACTACTGCTGTGCTTCTTGACAGGCTTTCTACTTTATAATAATTTACATATTTATGTATGCATATGAGCACAGTCATGCTCAATATTTGTCATCCAACTGCACCATGCATGAAACCTTCGTAATCATGCACCTCATATGGGCGGGAAGAAATTTTGACAGCTAATAATTCAGTAAAATTAAATTAGTTTTATAAGAATGTAATAAACTTAATTTGATATTGGACAAATATTTGTCCGCATTAGAGTATTTAATAGCGTAAACTTATATTGATAATAAAATATAATTTAATTATAGTAGTAAGTATCACTTGATTTTAATAATTAATTTTTATAAAATATTAATAAATAGGTTAATATTTTAAATGTTGCACCGTAGTATAATTATATCATCGCGTTTATTTTTTTATTAAATTCCAATAGAATAATATTTTTAGGAAGTTTTGGAAAGTTAAAGTATTAATATATTTCTAATTTTATAAATTGCTATTCATTTCAGCCACAGTTAGTTTTCATACGTAACGGATTATTAATTTTTTTTTGTAAGATCAATCATTTAACCAATTTTATAAAATGATTAAAAAATGATCGGAAATAAACAAAAAACATTTCTTATAATATCATGTATATTTCATATAACATTCATGTGTATAATTTGAATGCAAAAGCAAAAATGAATTTTCATAAAAAATGATTTAATATAAAAATTAATGTTTATAAATCTCTAACGATTTCATTCTAACTTTTAAAAAGTATTGCATTTAGATATTCATTCATTCAAATATCACTTCTTTATGACTCTTTTCGATACACATGCGGCGTTGCTTTCATATTTATGCTCGTCTGGGATTGAATTTATCTGCTTAGAAATAAACAAGTCCCAGGTGAATAACATCGTTCGCTATTCTCTATATATTTCTTTCAGTGATATATTTTTATATATATTTTTTACATTTATAAATATATTATAGTGCAGTGATTTTCAATGTCTGATCAGATTAGAATCAGCACTTTTAATTTAGATAAATATTACTTTACAACTATCTAAAGTGTATTCCACAAACTTAAAGCATTTTTGGAGTTAGTTTTTATATGGAACAGATTATTACTTTATTTTTGTATGAACAATCATTTAAGCAATTTTGTAAAATGATTAAAAAATGATCGGAAATAAACAAAAAACATTTCTTATAATATCATGTATATTTCATATAACATTCATGTGTATAATTTAAATGCAAAAGCAAAAATGTATTTTCATAAAAAATGATTTAATATAAAAATTAATGTTTATAAATCTCTAACGATTTCATTCTAACTTTGAAAAAGTATTGCATTTCGATATTCATTTATTCAAATATCACTTCTTTATGACTGTTTTCGATAAACACTTGGCGTTGCTTTCATATTTATGCTCGTCTGGGATTGAATTTATCTGCTTAGAAATAAACAAGTCCCAGATGAATAACATCGTTCGCTATTCTCTATATATTTCTTTCAGTGATATATTTTTATATATTTTTTTACATTTATAAATAAATTATAGTGCAGTGATTATCAATATCTGATCAGATTAGTATCAGCACTTTTCATTTAGATAAATATTACTTTACAATTATCTAAAGTGCATTCCACAAACTTAAAGCATTTTTGGAGTTAGTTTTTATGTGTAACAGATCATTACTTTATTTTTGTAAGAACAATGATTTAATCAATTTTGTAAAATGATTAAAAAATGATCGGAAATATACAAAAACATTTCTTATAATATCATTTATTTCATATAACATTCATGTGTATAAATTAAATGCAAAAGCAAAAATGAATTTTCATTAAAAAATGATTTAATATAAAATTTAATGTTTATAAATCTCTAACGATTTCATTCTAACTTTAAAAAGAATTGCATTTCGATATTCATTTATTCAAATATCACTTCTTTATGACTGTTTTTGATAAACATGCGGCGTTGCTTTCATATTATCTGGGATTGAATTTATTTGCTTAGAAATAAACAAGTCTCAGGTGATATAGTGATATATTTTAATATATTTTTTTACATTTATAAATAAATTATAGTGCAGTGATTTTCATTATCTGATCAGCTTAGTATCAGCACTTTTCATTTAGATATTATTATTAGAATATTACTTTACAATTATCTAAAGTGTATTCCACAAACTTAAAGCAATTTTGGAGGGTTGTTTGTTTAATTTTGATCAGGGATTTAACTGCCGTTCTCCATTTCGCCAAATCGCGAAAAAATGTTTAATTTGGTGAGTTAGAGAGCAACCAGACATTCCGAATTGCTAGTACTCCGTTTTTTATCATTTTCTTTGTGTGTGTATGTGTGGGCCAGCACAGTGGAGATTTCTATCCACGTTGCTGAACGATTAGATGTCGTTTTACGTGTTCAGTTTCCCCGTGCCATTTTTCCTTTTCTGTTAACAGAGATACTGATTCAGCACCAATTCAGCTTAGCAATAGTCGAAGACGGGAAAGATTATGCGATATACATTTATCTATTGTCCGTTAATTATTATCAATGTACAATAATATACTCTATATACCGTATCAATTTAAACTCTAAAATGAACTCTGTTCTGTAGATATTTTAGTATTATTATAAGAATAAAAATATAAAATCGGGATTGATTAATTGTTAAATTTTAATAAGAGGATCTGAATGGAATTTACAGAACAAATTTCTTACATTTCTATAGTTGTGTTTTTCAAAGGCATAGCAGGTTTCATAATTTTTATAATTGTAGAAATTGTATACATTACATCAATGTCAAAAATTAAAATCGTTGACTGAAAAAAAGAAAGAAAGACGATAAAGCATTCTGCCATTTCGTTTTCTAAAAATATAGCTCTTTTAAAGTATTTATTTTTAACTTTAAGAGTTTTCTTTGTATTTTTACAATCAGGAAATGCCTAAGATTTAGAAATTGTTTCTATATGTTTCTGGAATACTTATTTATCTTTCGGAAACATACGCGGATTCAGAGTTTGAAGCAATATTTTTCACCACCAAAGAAAGGAAAAATTTTATTAGAAAACATTTTTAGATTTCTTCCCAATTACAAAAAATTGAAAAAGGTATTTCCAAGCAGTAATATTCTACTATAGAATTAAATACTGGTAGTATCCTACAAAACATAGCTTTTAATAAAAAGTGACGATTACGTACTGTGTACGGTTTTTATCAGGTACGTTCGTAACTATGCAAATACGTAGAATCTATAATCGTCATTCAATCCGTCAGTCCATCTGTCCGCCTATAACAAAGCAAAAACTTACCAACTAAATCGTTTGAAATTTAAAATATATATTTGTTGCATAATTTTATCGAGTCACTTCATATTCTATGAAAATCGGATGTATGTTAGGACCAATGGAATAAAATAGTTCCAAGTGCATTCTAATGATGTTACACTCGTTCGAACATATGAAAATTGATATGCATCTAACAATTATATACTAAAATGTATACTCTCTAAAATCTGTGGTGCTAAGAATATTTGTTATTAATTTACAGGGCCACCTAAAAGTATCGTGTAGGGGGAAACAATGTTTCGGGCGTACTTTAGTTACATTATACTATTTTAAATTTTTCGAAATCAATATATATTACTACGATTTACTGGAAGTTACTTTTTGCAAAATAGAAAGCAGGCAGTAATTACGGGGAGACATAAAAGATTTCGGATGCAATACTGCTTCCGAAGTACTGTGTGTTATTACACCAAAATCTGAATATTATTAAAACTTCCATGTTGTACGAACACGTCTCATTTTCAACGTTTTGCGTTCAATTTCCGACTTGTTTGTAGTCAGTATGAAAAATTAAAAGTCCCATTTTAGGTTTAAATTGCCTGTATCACCTTATTTACGAGAACAGAAGTTTTTTTCTGATTAAAGCTATGTACTTATTGTTAATGCATCAGATAATTTCTCCTTTCAATGCTTTTGCTAATAAAATTAAAATGAAAATTCCACCCAATTATATATTTTGAATCTTAAAACGATAAAATATTTTTTAAATGAAATTAATTAAACATCGTCAGGATTAGGGGTTTAAATTACTTACCATTATTGTGCGAAAGCCTATTTTATGTAATACTTTTTTTAATTTCATTTCCTGAATCTGAAAAAGTCAAACATGGAATATTTCTTTCTCACTATATTTGTACATATATACAGGGTGATTCTAAATTTTATTTTTACAAAAAAAGAAGGCTGATAGTACATATCAAGACAAACAATACTAAATAGGAAACCAAGGGTCCCAAGCGTTTTCCGAAGGAGATAGCCGGCAGTAAATTTTAGGATCCGAAATTTGAAATAAACATAAAGAACGAAAAAATTAGTCAATTGATTTGCAGTGTTCACTAAAACTATTCCTTGTCAGTATTCTCTAGAAAATAAATTAAAAAGATAAATTTCAAAAAATGCCGATAGAGTGTGCTTTAGAATTTGGAGTAACGAACAAGTATATTTTACCGTTATTTTTTGCATCTCATTAAATATTTTAGAAGTTTAGACAAAAACTTAAATTTTGAGCTCAAAAACAAAATCCTTGGGAGTGGTTTAGAAACGCAAACTGAACTGAGGTAAAGGGGGACAGGAAGATTCAAATTTAAATTATTTATAAAAAACGGAAAATTTTGTCAATTCGTTTGCGGTTGCGGTTTTCGCTATAACTATTCTTTATCTATGTATTGCCTTGAAATTAAATTTTAAAGGCAAATTTCAAAAAATTCCGTTAGAGGGCAGTCATTTTTTGTATCTAATTAAATGCTTGCAAAAGCTTAGACTTAAATTTTGAGCTCAAATTCTGAATCATTGGGATGGGTTAAGAAGCGCAAACTGAACTATGTTCGAGGTGGGAAAGGTTAAATTTCAACTCTTTGAACACTAAAAAAACCTCCTTATAAATAATTAATGAGATGCAAAAAAATAGTTGCACGTTGCTCCAGAGTCTAAAGTGCGCTCTACCAGCATTTTTTGAAATTTATCTTCATAATTGTTTTTCAAGATAATATTGACATAAAGAATAGTTTTAGAGAAAACCGTAAATCAATCGACCATTTTTCCGTTTTTCATGATTATTTGAAATTTTGGACCCTAAACTTTAATGGCAGCTAACTCCTTAGGAAAACATTTGGGACCGTTGGTTTCCTATTTAACATTGTTTGTCTTGATGTGTACTATCACCCTTCTTTTTTGTAGAAACAATATACAATCAACATACAATTCTCGTCTTCCTAGTGCTAGTTGCCATACTACTCTGAAATGGCTTAATCGATTTTTATGAAATTTTATAAGTATATTCAGCAGGTGTGAGAATAGATTGTTATTTACATTTTATACCCCAAAGTAATAATGGTGGCCCACCCCAATCGTGAAAACAAACCGTAAACAAATGGTAGGGCCTCCAATTTACATACTATGACGTCATAAAGATTATTGCCCATGTCCAAGTCATTGTTGGGGTGCTTTGCAAATTATTATCTTCGTGGTTTAATATTTGTTACCGTTCTTGCGAATGAATCTCTTGCATTTGTTTTTCTTAAGAAGTCGGATAGTAAGTTGTCAACTTAATTTGAATTGAACTTATCGTAGAATATATGTTTATTAGAATGTTAATTAGAATATTTAATTAGAATGTTAATTAGAATAGTTTAAATAGAATATTTGGCACAGATACCATATACACATAGGGTTTGGCACGATGTTTTTTGTAACATTTTGGCAATAACTTAATTTTTGAAAGCGGAAATAATAATTAAACGATATTTTCTACAATGATTATATAGAACAAACCTATTTATGTCCTTATAAAAAAGAAAACAGAAAATTTCTCAGTAAAAAAACAACAATAACCAGGTCATCATGTCAGGCAAAATGATGGCAATTAGGTATCCTGGTGCGTATATGATATTTGGAAAAAAGTTCCGTATCCTCTTCTGTTGGCGCGACTACGAAAAAATCGAAATTGGCAACAAAAAGCCATTTTAGCACTTTACCAGATTTCTCAAGATGGTGGAAAAACATAATTTAAATGGTTTATAAAGACATTTATGTAATAGACATTATGTATGTCACTTGTTAAAAAATATACGATGTTTATATAAATGCTTTAATCATATTTCTACGTGTACGTAATTATATATAGCGATATACATATATAAATAGATAATATATATTCCTATAAATAAATACATCTATACACCTATAATGTCTATATTTATTTAAAAATAGTTTGTTCTGACTGACTGATAATCAAGAGACAGGCCAAACTAATGAACCTAAAAGCATGAAAATTGGAGAAAAAATACTTCTTATGATGCAAGCGTGCACTAAGACGGGATTTTTGAAATTCCCCCCCCCCTAAGGGGGTTAAATGGGGGTGTCGGACATTTTTTAGCAACTTGCTGTATCTCAGCAGTCGTTATAGGTAGGAAAGTGAAATTCCAGATTATAAATGTACTAAAAAATAATTGAACACATATTTCAAAAATTTTACAAATTACCCCCCATAAGGAAGTTAAAGGAGTATCGAAAAGATTAGAGCATTAGGTACATCTCGGTGACCATTTTAAGTGGGAACGTGAAATTGCAGAAAACAAATCTATTATAAAAATAATTAAACATGTTTTTCAGCGATTTTAAAATTTCCACCCCAGTGGGGGTACTAAATTGGGGGTCGAAAATTTTGAAACTTTGTTTTGGGCCCGTCATGTGCTATATCGTTTTAAAGCATTCGGACCACTCTTTCAAATTATGGATCTGTCGTTCTTCCTCCCCAATTTGGACCCCCAGGCGGGGGCAGTTTGTGTACTTTTTTGAAATTTGCATTATTTTTATCATTTTAAATCGAATTTTTTTCCAGAACCCTCTGATTAACATTATTTATAGTACATGAAAATTTTAAAGAAAGATAAGCGGGTGTTTTTCAGGGGAGGGGATCACGATAGTTGGAACCCTGGGATTTTTTTTACGTTTGCCAACACTAATCATGTGACATATCATTGTAAACTCTGTGATTAATATTTTATGTTATATGCCTCCCAAATCCCTACCCCCACTTTGCCCCCAAGGGAGCATTTTTCTAAATTTAGCCAACACCCTTCATGTGATATATCGTTGTTTAGCCCTATGACCACTTATTCATATTATGCACTTCCCTTCCCCTTCTGGGGGTTACGTTTAACGTATTTAAGAAAATGCCTTCTAATAGCAGTTAAACTATGGAGCTGAACTTAAATAATAGAGAAAAAAATCAATAAAAATTATTGATCCCATTCATCATCCTTTTAGTTTTTGTTTTCGCCACAAGTGGATCTTTTAATTCTTATTTCTTTGGCTGTTTTGGTATTAAATGCCAAAAAATTCTAATTTTTGTTACTTAAACTCCTTTATCTTTTTCTACACTTACTTGCGCCTTTCCTACTTTCTACAACGAGATAACAAGTCTCATGACTTTTCCCACTAATATGGCTGCCTTATGGCTACCATTTGGTTTGTTGTTTTTAATCCCCTCTGTTTTAAGTTCCCATGTATTTATTAAAATCACTATGTATTTTATAGAAATTCCGCCCCTAAGAGGATTTAATAGATGGATGTACTTTTAGGACATTTCGATACATCTTTGCAGCGGTTATAAGTAGAAGCGCGAAATTCAAGATAGCAAATCTTCTAAAAATTGTTAAACATTCGTATTTTATGTCGTCAAAATATATTTTGAACCGGGTAATGTGAGATTATATGATTAAGACAACGATTATGACTATTTCATTAGGTATTAAGTTTTTAGCCGTCACTAGATGCATTTTGTTTGATACAAGATTATTTTAAAGTAACCGACCAGCGTAGTATACTTACAAAAATTATAAGTTACAGGTCTAAAATTTAGATACATAATATAAAAGGAGGATAAAATATAATATAAATGAAGCTAAATATTCAGATCAATTCCAAACCTAGTTTGTTGATATTTTAGTATTTTAATAAAATCATCAAAATATAATAAAACTTCAGAAGATATCTCAACCCCTTGAAGTGCCGTGGTATTCCTATTAAACCTATTAATTTTAATTACTAAAAGCTACATTGGCACCTGAATTATAGTAAAAAAAAGTATTTACTAAATACGTGCCCTATAACTTTTTCATTTGTATAAATAAAGTTATTTTCTAACTCCGGTCATTCATTAATTTCAGCAATCAAGCAAAGAAAGTGCTCATGCGCCGTATAAGAAAGAAATAACATTTTAGAAATTTATCCTAGAAATCCTAAATTAAAAATACATTTATAAGCAGTTAACTGCATTTATTTATGGGAAACAATATTTCTTCATAATTAGATTACGAAACTAAAAGTCCCATTTTATAATTGCTATTTCAGGGAGAATTTACCGGTGTTTATCACTTTCTTGAACGTAACTAAGTAAATATTTTTAATGGCATAAAATAAACCTTACTTTCAAACAAGATGCTTGTGATAGTGAAATTAAATTTAATATTTCTTCCGCAGATGGGATATTAAATTTACGTAGATATATTTACTTGCTAAAACTACATATATATATATATATATATATATATATACATATATATATATATATACATATATATATATATACATATATATATATATATATATATATATATATATATATATATATATATATATATATATATATATATATATATATATATATATATATATATATACCGGGTATCCCAAAAATGACTGATGGATTTTAAAATTCAATAACTTGCAAACGGCGACAGCTATAAAAGAAATTTTTGCAGGGGGCTATGTATAATGTCAGGAGTTTTTTTTTTTTACCTCAAATCTTGATTTTAGTTCGAATTTCAAACAACAGATGGCGCAGATGGCGGTTGGCGGCCAGTCGACGCCGAAACTTACTTCATTCAGCTTTGACGGAAAAGGAGATTAAGGCTATGGGGTACGTCTCATTCTACAAAACACTCTTACTCTCAGGCCCCGATTCTGGACTCATTCGATATGATTTCAATGGAATGCTTTGTTGCCATGGAAATAACAGAATGTTCTATAGTGGAATACAGCGTTCAGAAGTGCGCATAAATTTCGCAAGCAGTATTTGAGTTTGCAGAAGATTTTCGTTTAGGAAATTTTATTTTTCGGGATTAAATTACTTTTTTATGGCACGATTTAAAGAATATTTTGTGCATCATATTTTAAAACTAGATAAAGAGATTTTTTCAATTTGATGATTTTTGTTATATTCTTAAGAAATTTTAGATCTTTTAAGAAAATTCGTCAGTAGATTTTTATGAATGTTCAAAAAATAATCATGAAAACTGTTGATAGTACATTATTGTGTAAAATAACTACCAGAAACAAATATTATAAGTTGCCTTGTTTAGCCCTTTTCAATAGGATAAGTCTATCGTTGCATTAAAATAGAAAAAATAAAATAAATGTGAGTTAATTAAAATTTACCCGGATTAAATTACATTTTATGACATGATTTAAGGAATATTTTAGGCACCATATTTTAAAACTACACTGTTAAAAATTTGAAACCTTTGCTGCATCGTCACTTCTCCACTTTTATAGAAAGATATTACTTCACTGTATTATGGAGCATTCTCATTGGTCAAAATAGGGGATATTCTATAATAGCAGCGGAGTGACGATGCAGCAAAAGCTCCAATTTTTAACAGTGTAGGTAGGGATATCTTGCTCTTACACTGCAAAAATCTGCTGCATTTTGTTGTATACACACTCCGCTTGTATAGAAACGGTTACCTGATTGTATTATGGAGCATTGTTATTGGTCGAAAAGAGATATTATATGCAAGCGGAGTGCGTATGAAGCAAAATGCAGCAGATTTTTAACACTGTGGGGCCCGATTCTGAACTCATTCGATAGCCGACACAGTGGCGTGGATGGTAGCGGAGGCTACTTCCACACCGCTGGTCCCTGGTTCGAGTCCAGCTAGCGGCATGGGTGTCTGTGTTGTCCCTGTGAAAATGTATGTACTGGATATTCTGTAATAAAGTGTTATATATTGTTTCTTGTGATCATTGGAGATTAAGCCGGCGAATAGTTGTAGCGCCTACCTCAAAGCAAATAAATACAAATAAATACTCATTCGATATGATTTCAATGGAATGCGTTTTTTCCATGGAAATAACAAATTGTTCGATAGTGGAATACAGCGTTAAGAAGTGGACATAAATTTCGCAAGCAGTATTCGAGTTTGCAGAAGATTTTCGTTTAGGAAGTTTTATTTTCCCGTATTAAATTCCTTTTTATGGCACGATTTAAAGAATATTTGATGTATCATATTTTAAAACTAGATAAAGTGATTTCTTTAATTTGATAATTTTTATTATATTCTAAGAAATTTTAGATCGATTTAGATTGTTATATTCATGCTCAATTTTGAATATTGTATTTTTTTGTAGAAGAATTTGTTATTTCCATGACAACAACACATTCCATTGAAATCATATCGAATGAGTTCAGAATCGGGCCCCACAGTGTTAAAAATCTGCTGCATTTTGCCTCATACGCACTCCGCCGCTTGTATATAATATCTCTTTTCCAACCAATTACAATGCTTCATAATACAATCAAGTAACCGTTTCTATACAAGTGGTGTGCATATACAACAAAATGCAGCAGATTTTTATACTGTAAAAGCAAGATTGTAGCAAGATAGCTTCACCTACACTGTTAAAACTTGGAAACTTTTGCTGCATCGTCACTCCACTGCTATTATAGAATATCTCTATTTTGACCAATGAGAATGTTCCATAATACAGTGAAGTAATCTCTTTCTATAAAAGTGGAGGAGTGACGATGCAGCAAATGTTTCAAATTTTTAACAGTATAGTTTTAAAATACGGTGCCTAAAATATTCCATAAATCATGCCATAAAAAGTAATTTAATCCGGGAAAATAAATTTTAATTAACTCACATTTATTTTATTTGTTTCTATTTTAATGCAACGATAGACTAATCCTATTGAAAAGGGCTAAACAAGGCAACTTATAACATTTGTTTTTGGTAGTTATTTTACACAATAATGTACTATCAACAGTTTTCATGATTATTTTTTGAACATTCATAAAAATCTACTAACGAATTTTCTTAAAACATCTAAAATTTCTTAAGAATATAACGAAAATCATCAACTTGAAAAAATCTCTTTATCTAGTTTTAAAATATGATGCATAAAATATTCTTTAAATTGTGCCATAAAATAGTAATTTAATCCGGGAAAATAAAACTTCCTAAACGAAAACTTCTGCAAACTCAAATACTGCTTGCGAAATTTATGCCCACTTCTGAACGCTGCATTCCACTATAGAACAATCTGTTATTTTCATGGCAACAACGCATTCCATTGAAATCATATCGAATGAGTTCAGAATCGGGGCCTGAGAGCAAGACTGTACTGTAGAATGAGTGCTCCATAGCCTTAATCTCCTTCTTTTGCGTCAAAGCTGAATGAAGTAAGTCTCGGCGTCGATTGGCCGCCAACCGCCATCAGCACCATCTGTTGTTTGAAATTCGTACGAAAATAAAGAATTGCGGTAAAAAAAAAAAAAAAAACTCCTGACATTATTCATAGCCCTTTTGCAAAAAAATTTTAATAGCTGTCACCGTTTGCAAGTTATTGAATTTTAAAATCCATCAGTCATTTTTGGGACACCCGGTATACATATATATAACGGCTCAGAAGTCAATGGGTACAAGTGACAAAATTTCAATTTGGAGTAAATTGAGTTCAAAGATAACTGACGTTAAATTTGAACATGAATAACATTTGACTGAATTGAAATAGGTAACTGCTGCATGTTTCATTGTAGTCCCTTATTTCAATAACTGTAAAAAAGAAGTAGAATAAAATTTTCTTTAAATATATAATTAATCAGTACGGATTACTATTCAGCAAAAATGGTTTATCTCTGGAAAGCAGCACACAATAAAAAATTACATGTATTTCTTTACCTGAAAAGAAAAAAGCAAGCATATTTCTAGGTCGTCCAGGTTCTCTGCTATTAGTCATTTTTTTTAATTTCAATCCTCGTTGATCGTGGGGTCCTCGTAAAGACAAAGAGTGAAAAGAAATGAAACGCTGTGGATGACGCACAGAAGGGCAGGAAGTCTCTAAAGTTGGCCAAAAAATAAGATTTACTTTAAACAAAATTGCACATACCATATAGCACAAAAGCGCCTCAATACCTCCCCAGGAGCTCCAAGTCATCCCACATTCCTCCTAAAACTAAAATGACAAGATCAGGACGTCCCGGGGAAGAGTCTTTTATGGTGTCCTCAGGAATGAGCTCCCAGTAACGTCCCACGAAGCCACTTCCCAGGGACGCTACTCCTGAGGAAGTACCTGGGAAGTCACAGTGCTGGCGCCATCTTATGAATGATTCTGGAGTACAATACTCAATGGTTTTTTTATTAAAATGTTGAATTCAATTTAATCGGTATCGATTTTAATGAGTTAATTTTATTTTATTAATTATTCGATTACTTATTTTTAAGCAAATTAGATAATTGTTATTAAATTTTTATAATTTTTAATTACTGCTATAACTTTTAATCTTTTTTAGTTAAGTTAAAAATTTTAATTTATTATTTAAATTAATTCCTTTTTATATACTAATTACCTTATCTTCTAATGTATCTTCTAATGTATACGTTATCTTTGTATCTTCTAAATGTATCTTCTAAACCAAATTTGGTTCATTAATCAATATTTTATTAATATTAATAAATAACCTATTGCGTTTTCGTTTTATTATTATTATTCCTTTTTTATTAATTTAGAAATTAATTTAACTTGTTTAAATGAACTAAATAGTAAGTTTCTAAATTAATACTCTAAAATTTTTAAATCGAACACAATTCTAGTTCATATATTTTTTCTGAAATTCAGAGGTAAAGGTATTTATGGAAAGAAAAAAAGGGATTCTCAACATAAGTTTGATCATAAGTACCTGTTTAAAACTTTGTTATGAAAATTATCTAAATCGAGTTCTGATGCATCTTAATATCAGATATTAAATATTTATTTATACATATACATATATATATATATATATATATATATATAATTAGCTAACATACTTACTAAACCCTATTTAAATAAATAAATAAATAAATAAACAAATTTGTCGCGACGAAACTAGATATTTTTATCCCAACACATAACATCAACTCAAAGATCCCGCGACAAGTGATAAATATCCAAACATCTGTAACTCGTACCGTCGTGTAAGAATTTCATAAGTAACGAATTTGATTTTTCGTTAATAAATACTCGCCAAAACATACCTAATCACTTTAAAATGTGTTTGTTCATTGGTTGTATTTATGACGGCCAATTATCAACATGAGGGACGTATCAAGGGAGGGGGGGGGTTGTCCTCAGTGAAGGTTTTTCTAAAGGAACCTAACCCTTATTTACGCAAGGAAATCCAAGATTCGAAAAAAAACCCGGGAAACTCCGAACGATTAGGCCGATGGGTGCGATTCAGAACCTCCTATCTACCAGTTTCGAGAGCAGAATCTCTTTATTGCTAACTATGAAACTAACTAGGAAGTAGCCCACTAGGAAAGAAAAGAAAAATTTATATATATATTTTCATAAATTTGTATAATAAGAGTACATTTTACCAAGCGTAAAAAAAAAAAAAAATCGATAAAAATTTCTGTTAAAAAAGTAAAAGCGAGAGACAGCAAAAAAAGTTTCATTTTTGAAAGGATTTACTTAGATTTTATTTGTCAATCATTAAAAAAAAAAAAATCAAGGGACACATTAAGGAGGAGGGTTGCTGGCTTTCGGAGGGTCTTTCTAAAGGAACCTAACCTGTATTTATGCAAAGAAGTTTAAGATTAGAAGAAAACCGTGGAAAACTCCGAACAATTAGGCCGACAGGTGCGATTGGGTACAAACTCAGCACCTCCCATCTACCAGCTTCGAGAGCAGAATCTCTTGGATACGGTGGGGTTCTCTATGAAACTGAAACAATGAAATATTTCAAAGAGTAAAAATTAGGAAAGAAAAGACTAAGCAAATTTATATTTTTTTCATAAATTCATTCAATAAGATCACCAAGAGAAAAAAGCAAAAAAAAAAAAAAAAAAAAAAAAAATCGATTAAAATTTCTGTAAAAAAGTAAGAGAGAGAAAGAGCAAAAAATTTTATTTTTTAAAGGATTCACTTACTCTTTATTTGTCAATCATAAAAAAAAATCATAATTTTAAGGAAACTATGTGTTTTAATCTCTTGCTATTTTAATCTCTGGAAATAATATTTTTACTAACTAAAATTAAATTTTATAGAGGATATCATCAGAAACGTTTTACATCATTCGTTGTGTGTTAAAATATATAGTTCATAATCAATTTTCTAACTACAGAACGATCTTTATGGATTTGTAGTATTAAAAGATAAAAGGATATTTTTATCATTTAAAAATAAAATTTCATTTAAAAAATTTTACTTTCGAAGACATTATGTTAAAGCAAATAATTATTGATAATTTATTTAGAGTTATTTATTTAAATTTATGTCGAATATATGAAAAAGGCACGAAAAATGAGGACATTTCCTGGTTTTAAGTTTCAAAAGCGGAGTAAAAATGCATGTATACCTTAGAAATCTTTATTCCTTACTGGCCCTACAGCACAACGGTCAGAGCGCGCGACCCGAATACCAAGGTATTTGGGTTTGAATTCAGCAGGAAAAATGAAGGTAAGAAATTTGTTACTGACTAATCTCTGTTTATGTAAATCCGTCTGAATAAAAGAAAAAAAAGCATTCGTGTTTTCTTCTAAAAAAATTTAAATTAAATCATAGCTTTAATTTAAATTTTTTTTTTGAACATATTAATGACCTTGAAGTTTCACAAAGTCCTCCTATATCACTTCATCAAAACTTCCCCAGAACCTCCCGGGGAGGACCCTGAAGGAGGTCCTGGGGAGCGTGCCATGATGCTGTAAAGCGGACATTTTTTGTTCCTGAGGAACTCCTGGTGACAATTTTCTGCATCCTCAGGGATGCCTGGTGGATGACGGTCCTGGGATGTGAATCCTCCCCAGGATGTCCTGGGGAGGCAAGTGCGCTATATGGGATTATATATTCTTTTATAGACTTTACGTAGTAAATCTTAAATCTTTTACGTATGCTATGGAATAATTTATTAATGAGTTTACAAACCTCTTTCGATATTTTCTGTACAAAAATTAGTTAAAAACAAGAATTTAAGACAATTTTATATATATTAAATATTTATCCTAATATCGGATCCATAATATCACATTTAAAATGCAAAAAAATGTATTTGCAAGAGAAACTAATGATTTTAATAATTCTCAAGCTCATCTTATAGTGCATGTTAGTGACTCGTTTTGAAGAAATGGATCCACCTTTCTCAAGCGAAATGTATGCACTACTTTAAAGACACCAGAAGATAAACTTTTCTTCTGTCTTAGTAGTAGCATGTCCTTTTTCTTTTCCTGTCTTTCAGATTTTAAACTCGTACATGTTACGTACACTAACGCAGATGTAGAACTAGAACCGCGTAACTGTTTTGATTTTTATCTTTTTGATCTTCGAGAGCATTTATCTAACGAAATATGAGGACGGTTTTATAATAACGCTTCTGTTTATTTTTCAAGTCGAGGACATGAAAATGATTTGTCAAGCCATTGCTTATTAATTCTAAAGTCTTTCCCTTTTCTTGAAAGTATTTTACACATCGGAATTTGTTTTAAAATATAAAACAGTTTAACTTATTTTTTTAAGACTATAGAAGTACTTATTTGTAGTGTCTCCGATTATGGAAATTTTATACCAAAAAATCCTATTGCTTTTCAAAAGTTTTTCTTTAAAATGTTCCATGATGGTCAGTTTATTTAAATACATTATTTTGTAATAAGTAATGTATTTATATTCGTCTTTAACAAAAAAAAAAAAAAAAAAAAAAAAAAAAAATGAAATGAAAAGAAAAGAAATATGTAATTATGTTTGGTACACCCATACACTTAAATAAGGATAAAATTTACCATATGCATAAAACAGGATCAAAAAATAGGAAGGTTTTCGGAAATATTTACAATCCTAAAACTCAAACCTAGTACAAACAATTATAGTTAACACTTACTTCTCTTTAACTCATAACTAAAATCTCCAATATTTGTACACGCTATTAATTAAATGTATATATATGTAAACTAACAAAGTAATGAATTACAGATTTGGTATACTGGATGCCATACAAAGGATGTTATTAAATATTGAAATAAACTGCACAGTTTATCTTCGGATATTCTTTTTATTAATTAATCCAAAAATTCTAACTGATTAATTACTTTAAGTTTTAATAAGTGAATATTGAATCGAGATTCTAGAATAATATTTAAAATTTTCTGATGCCTTAAAATCTAAATTGCGAGTTTGAAAATTTTTATAACTTTATTTCTGATAACTTCAACTACTAAATTCAAAAAATAAAAATCACGGACAGAACTTATTTAAATATCCTGCCGTTTCATTTCCAGAAACTAGTATTCTTTCAATAAAGCATGTTTAAAGTTATTTTATGAATTTTCTTTATTATTTTTACAATCTAGAAGTCCATACGATTTAAAGATCGCATCAATATCAATATCTTTCAGTAACGCTATTTATATTCAGGACATGTACACTAGTATAGAACAGTAAAGCAACATTTTAAGCGCCTTAAGAAGTTGAAAACTTTATCATAAAAATGTACATTTCTTTCCATTTACAGAAGTATTAAGACGATATATTTAAGTGGAAACTGTCTATTTTAAAATTAAACACCGTTCGGTATCTTATAAAGTATTTCCATTATTGAAAAGATGTTTATATGCAGGTTGTGGTTTTTAGGTGCGTTCGTAATTATATAATACGTAGCACCTATAGTGATCGTTCAGTCCGTCCGTCTGTCCGTCCGTCTGTCCGTCCGTCCGTCTGTCCGCATATAACAACGCAAAAACTACCCAACCGAATCGTTTGAAATTTAAAATACATAATTATTACATAATTTTGTCGAGTCATTTCAAATTTTATGAGAATCGGATGGATAGATCAATTACAGGGACGATCAAAAGTATTCCATTACATTACGGTCAATGGGGAAAAAAGTTTCAAATGCATTTTAATCGTTTGAAATTTAAAATACGCAATTATTACATAATTCTGTCGTGTTATTTCAAATTTTTTGATAATCGTGTGCATAGATGAATTACAGGGACAATCAAAAGTATTCAATTACATTATGGTCAATGGGGAAAAAGTTTCAAATATATTCTATACGTTTGAAATTTAAAACACATAATTATTACATAATTTTTTCGAGTTATTTCAAATTTTATGAAAATCGGATGCATAGATCAATTACAGGGAAAATCAAAAGTATTCCATTACATTACGGTCAATGGGAAAAAATGTTTCAAATGCATTTTAATCGTGTTACACTCATGCGAACTTAATAAAATTTATATGCAACTATAAAGTACATATTATACTATACATCTTACATAATTTGTGGTGCAAAGAACATTTGTTATTGATTTACAAGGCCACACAAAAGTATTCCATTACATAATGGTATAGGGAGAACATTGTTTGATGAGCGTTTTAATTGTAATTCACTATTTACAATGTTATGAGATTGATATATGAAAGTAATATTTTTAAAACTTCGTTATCGTTCGAACGCACCTAATTTGCTACGCTTCACGTGCAATTTCCAACTTGTTATTTATGGGGGCACTCTTTTTTTCATAATTTGTATAAAAAAATAAACGTCCCATTTTATAGCTTCTATTGCCTAACTTATTTACAAGTAAATACCAGATTTTTATTTATGGAGAACAAATTTCTCCAAATTATAGATTTACAAAATTAAAAGTCAATTAATTTTGATTAAATAAGTAAATATTATAAAAGCGTAGGATAAATCATCTTTTCAAACGATGCTTATGATATTGAAATTTAAATGAAAATCTCACACACATATATACACTGCTCAAAAGAATTAAAGGATATTTGAAGTTTTATATAAAAGAAAGATATAAACTAATTTTTTTTCCGAAAATAGAAGAAGAGAATTACAAATGCAAATTTTTCTGGTTTTCAAACTGTGGAGTATGCAAATTTTGAGTTCGACGTCAAAAACGTCGCTTCAGCGGCAGCGAATGAAATTTGACTTTCAACTGGATAAAAGAGAATGAAGACAAGGATAATAGGCATTCAGTGATTGCTTTGTTTCGATGAGTACGATGTCTCAGCGAAGTCATTTTATAGATTCAGAAGCTTGGAGAATTGTTGGTAGGTTAGAAGGGGGCCAAACTCAAGCCGAAGTAGCGCAAGCCATTGGAGTGTCACAAAGTGTCATTTCCAGGATCTGGAACCGTTTTTTGGAGAGTGGATGTGCAGGTCGAAGACCAGGGCAAGGTCGTAAACGGGCAACAACGCCCAATGAAGATCGGTATTTAGCATTAACAGCTCGGAGACACCGAAACATGAACGCTACTCTTCTCCAACAACACCTTCGCACGGCTACAGGCACCACGATTTAAACTCAGACTGTCCGAAACCGGCTCCATGCTGTAGGTCTATATGCTCGCCGACCGATGGTATGCGTTAGATTAACATCAAGGCATCGTCGCGACCGCAGGGAGTGGGCAACTGAGCATGTCAACTGGAGAAGAAATGAATGGAGCAATATTCTGTTTTCTGACGAGTCCCGTTTTTCTGTGCATCCGGATAATAGGCGTATTTTCACCTGGAGGGACCGTGGCAGTAAGAATAATCTTGCGTTCGTGCACGAAAGTGTCAGATTTGGCGGTGGAGGAGTGCTGGTGTATGGTGGCATCTCCACTGACAGGTGCACTGACCTCTACATCATTCGAGATGGAACTCTGACTGGTCGCCGATATAGAGATGAGATCCTCAGACCTATTGTAGTCTCTTACGCTGCAGCAATCGGAGATAACTTCATTTTAATGGACGATAACTGCAGGCCACATCGTGCAAACCTGGTGGAGGATTTCCTTTTCGAGGAAGGAATCGTTCGAATGGAATGGCCAGCGTGTTCTCCAGACATGAATCCAATCGAGTACGTTTGGGACGCTCTAGGAAGACGAGTTTCTGGCCGCCATCAACCCCCACAAACTCTCCAAGAATTGGAAAGAGGTCTTCTGGAAGAGTGGGGCAGAATACCCCAACTCGTCATTAATAGCCTCATTGAGTCCATGCCTCAAAGGTGTTCAACGTTGCTGGCCGCCCGTGGAAACCATACCCCCTACTGAAAATGATTTCTTTGAAGAAAACACCTTTTCTTATTCTTTTTTCTCATATGCACAAATTGTGTTTTTTTTTCCTTTTGTACACAAATGTGCAATAAAATGCATTTTTTTCTGCCAAACATGTGTAATTTATCTCATATAACCTACTATGTCTGTCGACCATGTATCAATCAGCTAAAAAGTTTCAAAGATACGAAATCCACCTAAAACTGCAATATCCTTTAATTGTTTTGAGCAGTGTAGTTGTATCCGATAAAAATAGTATAAAAGTATGCAATAAATAATTTTGTATAAAAAAATGGCAATGATTTTTTTTCAAAATCTAAATTCTAAGTTTATTAATTTTTATAAGTGTGGTTCTTTTAAACTTCAAACATTAATTTCATAACATAAAAATCTGAAAACCAGAGATACATCTTTAAATATTCTGCCATTTCATTTTCGAAAACTAACTTTCTTTCAATAAAGTATGTTTAAAGTTATTTTCAAAGTGTTTTTTTTTTTACCCTGGACATGTATGCTAATACACAGCGGTGCAGCAACATTGTAAGTTCCTTTAGAAATTGAAAACTTTATCATAAAAAAGTATAGCCGGATTTCTTAGTAAAATATGCCCTTGACCATGAGGTATTGGCCCTAAATGCCTGTTTTGGAAACGAGCGCATTGTTACGAATCTACTAAACAGATTTCAACGAAAAAAATAAGGGATGTAAAAAACCACCATAGAAATGTTTGAGAATTTTTTCAGATTTCTTTAAACAAAAGAACAAGTTTTCTAATATTTTTCCTGTTTTTAAATGTACATTTTAATTAAAAATATACTGAAATTTCTGAGTGACCACCTTAATTTTTTTGCATGAAATACTATGAGACATGACGCATATTCACTACCAATTTCAACTTTCTACGTATGGTGCATCATATTTAAAAAAGGGCAAAATCATATTCCGGCGGGATTGTAGGGCGTGTCTCGGACAAATTTCACGCCTTCTTTTCAAATCTCACATATTAATTCAAACGGTGTTTTTTAAAGAAGGCGTGAAATTTGTCCAAGAACACCCCACATTTCCACCGGAATAGGATTTTGCCCTTTTTTTCAAAATGATGCACCATAAGTAGAAAGTTGAAATTGATAGTGAATATGTTGGGTCATGCCCAAGCAGTTGTGGAGATAGCACAAGGGGGTCTGACTAGAGGTCTGCACTGGCCGGGCTCGGGCTTTGCTTCTGAAAACTCGGGCCGGGCCTGACGGGCATAGTCACTAATCTTTTCGGACCGGGCTCGGGCCTTAATTTTTTTTCCCTGGAGTATCGGGCCGGGCCGAGTCTAACTTATTTTTTCCGTAACTAATTTTTTCCGTAACTAGCGTTGACTAATTTCGTTCTTCCAAGTCTTCACGGACCTAAATAATCAGTTCCTGTTGAATCTTCCACTATAAAAGTCCTTTTCTCGATGTGGAAAAGTCTGTTCATAAATCAGTAAAGTTTGGCTTGATCCAAAAATTTTTGCAAAATAGACATATACTTTTTACCCTTTAACGTTCATTGGTTTCGCCACGAAACCACAAAATTTCAGTTCCGATATGCAACACTGATACCGGTATTTTTATCTAAAAATATCCCTTTTATTATGTATGTGAAAAATCATGTTTTCTTACTTAGGAATATATTTGTTTTTAATTACCGGTGTCAATCATTTATTTCGACATCTTAGCAATGAAAATGCTTTGATCGTTAAAAGGTTAAGTCGTCATTATTCTACAATTGAACATTAGAATTTATTCTTTTTAAAGAATCGTAGATCACTAGGCCTTAAAATAGAATTAAACACACTAATAAATAAATAAATAAATAAATAAATGATTATGACGGAATTTTTGTTTAAGCTGAAAACTGCAAATTTCTTTTAAACTGTTCATTCATGCAAAATGAATACAATAATACGTGAAAAAAAATAATATATATTAAACATTTACATCTGCTAAGTCATGTCTCATAGAATTTCATGCAAAAAAATTAAGGTGGTCATTCCGAAATTTCAGTTTATTTTTAATTAAAATGTACATTTAAAAACAAGGAAAATGTTAAAAAACTTGTTCTTTTGTTTAAAAAAATCTGAAAAAATTCTCAAACATTCGTATGGTGGTTTTTTACATCCCTTATTTTTTTCGATGAAATCTGCTTAGTAATTTCGTCACATGCGCTCTTTTCCAAAACAGGCATTTAGGGCCATTACCCCCCATGGTTTTGAGATACAAATACCCCCAACTGGGGAGAAATGAATTTCTTTTTATGGGCTATCGATCCATGTAGGACTCGATGTGGTTGACTCAAGGGCATATTTTACTAAGAAACCCGGCTATACCCTTTGTACATTTATTTCCCTTATAGTAATACCAAGACGAATACTTTTAAGTAGAAACAGTCTATTTTCTAATTAAACATTGATTGTGTCCTATAAAACAGAGCTTTCGTTAAAAAGGCGTTTATATGCTGGTTGTGATTTTTACTTATCTGGACACTTTTTTCTCATAATTAGTTTGAAAAATTAAAAGTCTCATTATATAACTTGTATTGCTTAACTTATTTACATGTAGATGCAAGAAGATAATTACAAAGAGATAATTACAAGAAGATAATTTTAACTAGTATCATTTTAATTTAAAAATAATCATTCATAGCACTTCAGAAATCGTAGCTTTTCAACTAAAATATGTGTTATATGTATTTTACAGGGTTTCTTTCAGTAAAATTTCTCCTCTTAATAAACTAATTAATTCAAAAGTCTCTTAATCTTTGTAAAAACTAAGTAAATAGTGTTAATATTGAAGAGAAATCTTCTTTTCAAACGATACTTGTGGTGTAGGAAAATCTCACATACACATCTAGTTGTATCCGATAAAAATGTATAATAAATCGATAAAAATATGGAATAAAAATATTTCGAAAGGTTAAAAAAGTAATAATAAAAACTTACTCCGATGATTTAGTTAAGTACCTATTATTAAGTGAAAAATTATATAATTTAGCACTATTTTGTTTTCCTTATTTTCTGAATTTGCGTGAAAAATGAATATGAAATATGCCTCTCTCATTTATTACTCAATCAAGTTAACAAAACAGTAAATTACTTATTTTATATACTAGATATAATTCGAATGAAGTTAAATAATGAAATCGCAGCTGATTTTAATTTTTTATAGGTTAATATAATCATAAAAATATAAAATTTGGACTGGATAATGATCTGATATTTCAAAACGTAAAAGCTAAATGAATTTTACAAAATAAAATCTTACATTCTCAGAATTATTTTTTATTTATTTTTTTATCTGAATAGCAAATTTGAACTGTAGTAATAAAACTCAAACATTAATGTAAAAAAAAAAAAAATCTAAAATATTCTTTTATTTCGTTTTAGGAAAATAACATCTTTTAATAAAGTACTTTTCAAAATCTTTTGGAGGTTTCTTTATCATTTTTTTAATCTGGAAAAGTATAAGATTTAACGAATGCTTCACTATCTTCAGGAATGCCATTTATTTTCAGGGAATGCATGGGGATACAGAGAGCGGTGAAGCAAAAATTGTAATCCCTTTAGATGTTGAAATCTTTATCATAAAATTTTTAGATGTCTTTAAATTTAAAGAAAAGAAGTGATATTATTAAGTGGTAGCATGCTGTGTTAGAATTAGACTTTATTAGCCCACTAAAAAACTTAGCTTTTAATAAAAATAAAAGTTTTTTTATGAGGAAGAGTTTTTCCTAATAATAAATTTACAAAATTGAATTTTCTCATTTTATAATTATCATTACCAAATTATTAGCGAGTATACTGTACATTCTTCATTGAAAACAGGAATGTGTTGTTAATACATAAATTAAATTCTCATTTCAAAGAGTAGCTTCTGGTACTGAAATTAAAAGGAAAATCCCAACTACATATATATATGTTGAGTAAACAAATAAAAATTTTTTGATAAGAGAAAAAAAATTAAACTAATAACAGAATATGAAAATCGGAAATTTGGTTAGTAACCATTATTGCCTGAAAGGTTATTTAATATGCTACTTAAAAAATTTATATTCTTTAGACTTTGCATAATAAAGGTTATATATATGTAAAAAATATAAAAAAAATAAAAAGTAAATAAAAAATGTAAAAAAATATTAAAAAAAAACATGTATAAGAGATGTATAATAGGATGGCTGGATGGGTAGATGTTAGAATACGGAGGAGGGCGGTTTTGTCTGGATAATACGCAATGGTTAATAATTATATATAAATATTCTACTTAATTTTACACATGGAATTAAAAATTATCTGTTAACCTAAAATTAAAATACATAACGTAAAAATGATCAAGATATTGTTATAAGATATGGTTGTTAATTGTATTTGGCTCAAAAAACTACTTGTAAAATTATAGGAATAAAAATTATTCTACAAAGACTCTCACGATTTTAAAATAATTTTTATTTTATTTAAAGAATATTTCTCTTATATTTCATAATAGACTGCTGCACGAATAAAATAATAGTGAATAAATTTTTCTAATACATGGTACCACTAATGGTTTTTATGCATTTAAAGTAGAAGTATTATTTTTAGTTAAAATTGAAACAGTATTATTGATAATTGTTCTAAAAATTAATGACTTTAACAGTACCAATTGCCGATTTAAATTATAGAATAAGTAGCATTATTTAATGTATGATCTACTAAGTTTTAATATAATAATTACTGTTACTATTTTAATTATTTTATCTACATTTGTGGTGATAACTGTAACTTTTAACCTCATAGTGAGTCACATGTAATTTTAAATCTGACATAGCACATGACTGCTTCAATTATCTTGATTTATTGCTCATTCTAGATATATGTTTGGTAAATATTTTAATATATACATACATACATACATACATACATATATATATATATATATATATATAATAGTTATTTTTTAATATTGTTATTTCTTTGAATTCCTTATTTCCTAATTTGAAACAGTAAATTAAATCCAACCAGTCGGGAGCATTATGAGTCAAATTTCTTAGCTTATAGCACGACCTATAACAGAAACTGGTTGGTTGTTTTGCTTTTATATTGAACTATGCAAATCTGATGAGTAGTTTATTAAAAAAGACTTCTACTGTCTAATTATCTATTTGCCTTTCATAATTTTGGTAATCTGCTTTTTATACCACCTTAAACTTCAAATGGTTTTAATAGGATGACAGTATAAATACTGATTTCATTGGCTTATTGTTATGGTATTATCTGAGTTACTTTGGTTTTATTTGTAAAAGTATATATATATATATGTCCATGTATGTATCCCTCATTTTACATACATACATACATACATATATATATATATATATATATATATATATATATATATATATATATAATTAACAAAATTATAAGTTACTGATTTAATACTCTATATGCCATGTTAAGGAAGATAAATAACGGAATCAATTGCACAACTTATCTGGAGTTACTTTAATATTTTTATCTAAACAAAAGAATATAATATAAAGGCTGATTATAAAATTTTAAATTTTAATAAGAATATGCTGAATGGATACAGTTAGAATACAGAATACAGTTTTTATATTTCTCGATTTTTTAAAAATTGAAATTGTAAGTTCAAAAAATGTAGTTCTTTTGAATTTGAAACATTAATTTAAAAAATCACATTCTGAATATAAGCGAATCCTTTTACAGAATTTCCAAAACAATGTTTTCAGTAGAAATATTCTATTTTAGAACTAAAAATTATTTGTATCCTATACAGTAAAGATTTTATTGAAAAGACTTTTATATGATTGTTGTGGTTTTTACTTATGAGGAACACTTTTTTCTAATAATTAATTCGAAAAATTTATAGACCCATTTTTAGTGCGTTTATAACTATGTAAATACGAAGTACCTATAATCGCCGTTCAGTCCGTCAGTCTGGCCGAATGTAATTGAGCAATAAATACCCAAAATAATAAATATAACAAATATATAATTTTTAATAAATAATAACAATATATAACAGTAAAAGAATATATAATAAGTATAACAGTATATAATAATTATAACAAAATATATAACTGTTGTACAATTTTGTCGAGTCATTTCAAATTTATGGAAATTGGATGTATAGTTTGATTACAGGGACAGTAACAGTTTTTCCGTTACATTACAATCAATGCCAGAAGATTCTTTCAAGTTCATTTTAATAGTGTTACATCCTTTCAAAGGGGATAAAATTGATATCAATTTTTGAAGTGTACTGAAATATTATTCTGTGCAATATGTGGAGCAAAAAATGTTGATTATTCATTTACAGAGCTAATCAAAATAATTCCTTTACCTGAAGATACAGGGGTTGGACAAAAATATGGAAACACCTTTTGAAATGCATGTTTGAAAAGAAAGATTGATTATAATAAACTATGTAGATGGCGCTGGCGTTTTCACCTACTGACGCCACCTATAAAGCTTCGTAAAATCGCTGCACCGTTCTGTCGTTATTGGAGCACAGTTATGTTAGGTTGTCACTGCATTAAGACAGAGTTAACAGACTTCGAACGTGGCCAAATTGTTGCCGCGTGCATGGTGGGTGCTTTCGTAAGCAAGGTAGCCGAGGTTTTTAGTGTTTCAAGAGGTACTGTGTCGAAGATTTATTCCGCATATTTGAAATGCGGAAAAACACCATCCGCTAAATCACAGCGCGGGCGAAAGTGTGTTCTGAGTGATTGTGACAGAGGATCATTAAGGAGGATTATCGCGAAAAGTAAGAAGACCTCAGCTGCAAAAGTTACTGCTGAAACGAATGTCGTGTTACCAAACCCTGTGAGTACCAAAACAATTAGAAGGGAGCTTCATAAACAGAGAATTGCTGGCCATGCTGCAATTGAAAAGCCATTCATCAGTGATGCTGATGCCCGTAACAGGAAAAAGTGGTGTTTAAGTAATAAAGCCTGGATTATAGAGCAGTGGAAGAGTGTAATATGGTCTGATGAGTCTTCTTCCACATTGTTTCCCACTTCTGGCCGAGTTGACGTCTGGAGAACGCCATCTCGAGCCTATAATACAGACTGCTTGTTGCCAAGAGTGAAACATGACGGGGGTTTGGTGATGGTTTGGGCAGCCATATCGTGGTTCTCTTCTGGCCCCATGATAACTCTGTCAGGGCGTATTACTGCTCAGACTTATGTGAACATTTTGGCCGATCAAGTCCATCCAATGGTACAAGCTTTGTTCCCCAATGATGATGGTATCTTCCAAGACGACAACGTCCCCGTTCACACAACTCACCTTGTCCAGGACTGGTTTTCTGAGCACGAGGATGAATTGTCGCATCTCCCCTCGCCACCACAGTCATCAGACCTGAATATTATCGAAAATTTGTGGTCTACATTGGAGCGGAAAGTGCGTTCACGCTATCCACCGCCATACATTGTAAAACGTTGTTTTTGGCGTATTTCAATAATGTTACATTATTTCAAACATATTGAAATTGATATACGTTGCTTAGTTTTAGGAAAATTTTCTTGTATTATAGAAAGTTCTAACAGTATATTTACAGTGACTCACAAATGATTTCGGATACTATACTGTACCAGAAATACTGCATGTTAGATATTTTTACTTGAAGACTTGACACTTTTTTAATTGTGATATAAGTTTTTAAGTTTAACTACATTCTTACATATTGCGCTGTAGTATAAATACCGTAGATCCTACACAGGATAACAATGCAGAATACGCTTCAGTAACAGAGTATGAATGAAAATAGTTTACATTTGTTTTCGAATGAGTTACACAATTTTACGATATCCCATAATAGGTAATGATTCTAAGATGATGAATATGATATTACCATGTTTATTACGTTCTGTTTAAGATGAAGTCCTTTTATTTTTGTATTACTGAATTGAAGATAATAATCTTATCATTCATGTATTTCTAGCATTTAATGGATAATGTATCAAGCACAGAATACTTATAAATTTAATTATAGTACAGACGCACCTCATTTGTCACGTTTAACGTGCAAATTCTACCTTGTAGGACTTGAATTGCCTAGCTTATTTACAAGTAGATACAAGAATAAAATTATAAAAAAATAAATATATAAAATAATATAAAAATAAAAGAAATTAGTATCATTTTATTATAAATTTAAACATTCTTAGCAGACCAGAAATCTCAGCTTTTATCAAAAGGGCGTCTATATGTATTTAACGGTTTTTTATGGAGAACAACTAATGGTCATAATGAATTTATAAAATTAAAAGTCATTTAATCTTGATTAAAACTAAATTAATATTGTTAATAACGTAAGTTAAATACTCTTTTAAAACGATGCTTATGATATAGAAATTAAATTCAAAATCTCATCCACACATATAGTTGTATCCAATAACAATATTTAACAATCCGATAAAAATATGCAATAAAAAAATTAGAAAAGGTATAAAAAAACTTATTTGACAATGTGAAGATTTATTTAAGTATCCACTATTAAGTGTAATGTCTGTTTGCCAACCTGCCTGATCACGGATAACGTCAAAATTACACCACCCAGGTATAACGCCAGAAAGTACACTTCACAGCCTGTATTTTTAATTTTTAAATTAGATTTTTTTATTATTAAAAGTTACTGGGTAAGAGGCTATTTCCAGATTTTCACAAATCCACGACAACGAAGCATACAGCTAATGAGAGCAGACGGTTGCCAGCAACAAGTTGCACACGCATTTGTTAATTTTTCATGTTTTAATGATTTTGTTTTTTCTGACTGATCTGCAAACGATGAAAAATATTTATTTTTTTAAAAAACATTATTTTTTTAAAAACATTATTTTTTCTTAATTACACCTAATTGACACTTCACGTAAGTTATTTTATTTCCAATTGTATTCTTTCTTCGTTTGAAACCCGAGAGCTATTTATATACCTTCAAAGCTTAAGCCTAATTCAATAAAGCACTTTTTTTTCTTGAGAGCTTTACATAAAATGAAACATTTAATAGATAGTAATTAAAGTTTTTTATTTCCGTTCTTGGTCGATTAACCATTTTTCTATTTGGAATTTTGAAATTCATTATATATATCATATATTATTTTTTCTATTTTAGTATGAATGGAGATTTTAAATATTCGCAATTTATTTTTAAAACATATATGGTCTCGGCGAGCATGAAGAATCAGCTCTTATAATAGAATACTATCATTTTTTCCTGAATCTGGACAATAAAGCATATATGAAATATGTCTGTCTAATTTAATACGCACTTAAGTTGACCAAACTGTAAATTACTGAATTAATATTATATTAGATATAATTCAAGTGAAATAAAATAATAAAATCAATTGCGTAGCAATAGCGATCTTCAGGTATTTTTATCTTTTAATTTAATCTTGAAAATATAATATTAGAAGTGATTAATAACTTCATGTTTCAATACATACAAGCTAAATGTATGTCACAGAATAAACTTTTCGGTCCCAGATATTTTTTATTATTATTATTGAATAGCAAAATTGAATTTTTGTATAACTGCAGTAATTTTAACTTTAGAACATTAATGTAAGAAATTAAAATAGCCAACCAAAAAAAACTGAATGAAAATCTTACAATAGTCTGTTACTTCGTTTTTGGAACATGACGTTCTTTTAATAAAGTTCTTTATAAATCCTTATGAATTTTTTTATCCTTTTTTACAATACAGAAACGTATAAGATTTAACGATCGTTTCACTATCTTTCAGGAATGTCATTTATCTTGGGAAAATGCATGTGGATACAGAGCGGTGAAGCAAGATTTTTAATACCTTATAGAAGATGAAAACTTTCTCATAAAAAGTGTACATTTCTTTCCATTTACAGAAATACCAAAACGTTATTTTTAAGTAAAAAACATTATTTTTTTAAAGATTTAAGCATTGTTTTTATCGTATAAAACATAGTTATTATTAAAAATGTATGTTATATACAGTATAACGGTTTTGTTTTATGGAGGAACAGTTTTTTCACGAAATAAATATACAAAATCAAATTGTCTCATTTTAACATTATTATTGTAGAAATTACAAACAAGTAAGTAGTACTTTTTTTTATTAAAATAAATGCAAATTGTTAATACATACGATCAATTCTCTTTTTAAACGAGATGCTTCTGATACTGAAATTATCATGGAAAAAATACTCACACGTGCACTTGAAACCTAAAGTGATAAAAAAATTTGGAAAAGATAAAAAATAATACTAATTACAGATCACGAAGATCAGGGATTTTGTTTAGTACCATTATTTCGTGAAAAGTTAGTTAATAATGCTTAAAAAAATTTATTTTCTGAATTTGCATAGTAAGGCTTACAAAATTATGTATATATAGATATATAGATAGATAGATAATTAGAGAGATAGATTGATAAAGATAAAGATATATACATCCATGTATGTATATCTCATTCTATATATATATATATCAATTAACAAAATTATAAGTTAGTGACTTAATGTACTAGATGTCAAGTAAAGGAAGCTAGATATTGAAATCAGTTAAACAACATTTTAATCTTTTAATTTAATGATGAGACTATATTGTTGGGACTGATTAATAACTTGTCATTTCAATACGTACATGATAAATGAATTTTACAGAATCAGTTTTTACATTCCCAGATTTTTTTTATGACATGCAAATTTGAATTTTTTTTACAATTGAAATAAATTAACTTCAAACATTAATATCAAAAATCAAAATTACAAGCTGAAAAAGTGAAGGAAACATCTTAGAAACTCTGTTATGTCGTTTTCGAAAAATAAGTTCTTTTAATAAAATTCTTTTCAAATCCTTGTGAGTTTTTTTTTCTTTTGATACAATCTAGAAAATTATAAGATTTAACGATCGCTTAACTATCTTTCAGAAATGCTATCTATCTTGAGAAAATGCATGCGGATTCATAGCGATAAGGCAAGATTTTTAGTTCCTTTAGAAGTTGAAAACTTTATAATTAGAAAAAATTTACATTTATTTTCTTTTACAGAAATAGAAAAACGATATTTTTAATTATTCTATTTAGATTTAAATATTGCTTGCATCCAATAAAATATAGCTTTTATTAAAAATAAATTTAATAATGATGAAATCAATTAATAATAATTTCATAATAATGAAATCAATTGCATAGCTTGTCTGCAGATAATTTAATCTTTTAATGTAGTCACGTATAACACTTTTAGAAGACTTGAAATCTTAGCTGTTTATAAAGATACACTTTCGTACATTATACGGTTTTTATTAATAGAGAAAAAAATTCTCCTCATAATAGATTTACAAAATTAAACTGTCACCCGTTTTAAAACTATCATTGCCGAAATTATTAAAGAGTATGCCGTACTTATGTCATTGAAAATAAGTATATATTGTTAATACATATAATAAATGCTCATTAGAAACGAGATGCTTCTGGTACTGAAATTAAAAGGAAAATCCCACGCACACAAATACTTGAGTCGTATTGAAATAAAATTTTTCAGAAAAGGTAAAAAATTAAATTAATTACAGAATATGAAGATTAGGGATTTTGTTTAGTGACAATTATTGCGTGTAAAGTTTTTTATATAGTACTTTAAAAACTTTATTTCCTGACTCTGCATAATAAGGCTTACACATTTCTCTATATGTATTTTCATGTAAATATATCTAATTTTATATGTATAGGTAATTAAATTATAAGTAACTTATATGATATTCTAGATTCCATAGAAAATAAGTTAGATACTGAAATCAATTGCACGGCTCATTTGCAGTTATTTTAATTTTTTAACATAATTATAAAAATATAATATTTAACTTTCATAATTAAAACTATTAAATTAAATTAATAAGTAATTAATAATTTATAATTTTAATTCATGTTTACTAATTAATTTAATTTAAAGTTAATATTAATATTTTTAAATTAGAATTAATAAGAACATGCTGAATGGAGTCAAATGAGTAAATTTTTACATTTGCATTTTTTTCGCTGAATAGCAAATTTAATTTTTTTTTATAACTGCAGTAATTTTAAACTTCAAATGTTAATGTCAAAAATAAAAATCACAAGTGAAAGAATATTTGAAAGAAACATCTTAAAATATTCTGTTATTTTGTTTTGGGAAAATAACTTTCTTTTAATAAAGTACTTTTCAAAGTCTTTACGAATTTTCTTTATCCTTTTTACAATCTTGAAATACCTAAGATTTAGATATTGCTTCAATATCTTTCAAGAATATTCATTTATCTTGAATAAATGCATGCGAATATAGAGCAGAGAAGAAGGATTTCTTAGAATTTGAAAAATTTGCCATTAAAAACTTTTAGATTTCTTTACATTTAAAGAAAATTGAAGAAGATATTATTTAAATGGAGGCATGTTATTTTAGAATTAGATTTTCTTAGCGCATTAAAAAACTTAACTTTTCATAAAATCATTTTTTACATTGTGCGGTTTTTATTTATTGAAGTCAATTTCTAATAATAATAAATTTACAATATTAAACTGTCCTATTTTATAATTATCACTGCCAAAGTTATTAAAAAGTTTGCATTACTCTCTTCATTGAAAATAAATACGTATCATTAGTACATATAACAAATTCTTATTTCAAACGAGATGCTTCTTGTACTGATATTAAAAGGAAAATCCAGCCCACACACCTGTTTGAGCCCTAAAGAAGTAATTATTTCAGCATTTTAATATAATTTAAAAAATATAATATTAAGGCTGATTATTAACGTTAAATTTTAATAAGGACATGCTGAATGGAGATTATAGAGTATATTTTTAAATTTTTAATTTTTTTTTAATTGAATAGGAAATTTGAAGAATTTTTATAATTACAGTAAAACCCCGATAATTCGGATTAATTGGGACCGGACCCAATCCGGATTATCGAAAATCCGGATTATCCGGAGAATTAGAAAGAAATGAAATAAAATAAAACATACTTCTAGAAAATCACCTTTATATTAAACTTATTGAATATTTACAGATAGAAAAAATGTTTACTTTGTCAATTCTTCCAAAAAGATATCAGATTTTTTTTTATTCAGAATACGACGATGAAACAAGTTAATGTTATGAAAATTAGCCAATCGCTTCTCAAACTTGAAAAAAAAATGGCCAAACCGATCCGGATTATCCGAAGATCTGGATTAACGGGTCCGAATTGGCGGGGTTCTACTGTATAATAATTTTGAGAATACATTATGTAATAACATATAATAAATTTAAGCATTTAAAAACAAAAATTACATACTGAAAAAGTGAAAGAAAAAACATATAAAAATATTTTGTTTTTCGTTTTCGGAAAAAAGCGCTTTCTTTTAATAAAGTACTTTTCAAAATATTCACGACTTCTCTTTATTATTTTTACGATCTGAAAAGGAATAAGATTTAAAGATTTCAATATCTTTCAGGAATGTCATTTATCTTCAGGAAATGCATGTGGAAGTGGATACAGAGCGCTGAAGCAAGATTTTTAATCTCTTTTAGAAAAAGAAAACTTTACCATAAAAATTTGTAGATTTGAAAACATTTATAGAAATAGCAAGAAGATATTTTATTTTATAATATTAAGAAAAATCATTTTATTTTAGAATTGAACATTTTTTGTATCATATAAAACATAGATTTTATTAAAAAGACGTTTATATACTGGATTTTATTTGTAGATTTCTTAGATTTACATACATTTACTGAAAATTATTTAAAAACAAACAGAACAGAAAATTAATTTGAAAAAAAAAAATTAAGTGATAGAATGCTATTTTAGAGTTAAACGCTTATAGCACGCTAGAAAACATTGCTTTTCATAAAAATACATTTTTATATATTACACAGTTTTTGTTTTAAGGAACAATTTTTCCTTATAATAAGTTTACAAAATTAAATTTTCTTTTTTATAATTATTATTGCCGATATTATTAACGAATATGCAGTACTTTCTTGATAGAAAATAAGTACATATTGTTAATACATAAGACAAATTCTTCATTCAAACACTGTCAGAAAAATTCGTCAATATACACTAAGTTGTTATTTTTTCACAAATAATTACTGTATTCCCAGAAAACGTATTTGATTTGTGAATTCATTCCGAACGTCGAAATATGAGGAAGAGATTCTGTTTATTTCTTGCACGCATGCGTATTGGGCCTGTTAGTGATAAATTCGAATTTATTTTTAAAATGAAAAACAAAATATTCTATAGATTAAAATGTCTAATTTAGTTTAAAAAGACAAAAATGTTTTCGAATTTAAAAATAAATAACAAGTACTTTCTGCATTCATTCAAAAATTCTCACAATTTGTTATTCATATTCAAAGTTGGATAAGTTGAATAAAGTTGAATTTACTAAATTATTTATATAATAAATATTCCCATTTAAAATATACTTTAAGTGAACACATTTAAAAGATATTTTAATCAAAAAATAAAATGCAAAAAGAAAAAAACTGATATTATTCAAAAAAATCTTGTCATAGAACATCCATATTTTTCTTCTAGCAATCTACGTACATATAATTAAAATTCACATTTTTATACTATATTAATATAAACGTAAAAAACCCCAGCCACAGTTTCATTAAAGATGAAATCTTCCCGAAATTAACTTTAAAATTAAAAGCTCTTTAACGAAATAAACCAAACCACATTCATAAGAAATAAACGCTTCTACTTCAAAGCACTTTTCTCTTGAGCAATCGTGGAGCCGAGGCAATTCATTCGCTTTCTAATGCTGGGAACGTGAGTTCGATCTCCACCGCCGGCGTACTTATCTTTTCCAGACTTTTTTTAAAAGACGGATATTTTACCTTAAAAAGTACTGGCAGCAGTGCTGCCAGTACTTTTTCTGTGAAAAGACGGAAGTTTTTTTGAGCGTGAATGACATGCTTCTGGTACTGAAATTAAAAGTAAATTCGATCACACACATATACTTGAGCCCTAAAGAAATAAAAAATTTTAGAAAAAAAAAAAAAAAGCTAATTGCAGAACATGTAGACTAGGGATCTTGTTTGTGTCTATTATATTATGGAAAGTTTTTTAATATTTTACTTTAAAACTTTTATTTGCATAATCTACATAATAAGGTATTTATATTTCCATATATATTTCCATATATATATACATATATATATATATATCATTCTATATGCATATAAAATACCAAATTTTTAAGTTACTGATTTATATGCTACATATCATACAACAGATTTTAAATAACGAAATCAATCGCATAGATAATCTGCAGATATTTCAATCTTATAATATAACCTTAAAAATATGTAATATTAAGATTGATTAATAAACTTTAATAAATATGCTAACTGTAGTTTAGAAAATAAATTTTACATTTGTAAATCTTTTTTGTGTGTGTCTGTGTGTATGAAACTGAATAGTAAATTTGAGAGTTTTTTTAACTGCAGTAATTTCAAACATTAATGTCAAAAATAAGAATCATAGACTGAAGAAAGTGAAAGAGACATACTAAACTATTTTGCCATTCCGTGTTTAAAAAATAACATTCATTTAATAAAGTATTTTTCAAAAATCCTTAAGAGTTTTTTTTTTTTTTATAATTTTTACAATCTTGAGATGCCTAAGATTTGGAGATCTGTTCAATATCTTTCGGAAATGCTATTTATCTCAAGGAAATATATGCGGATACAGATCGGTGAAGCTATATTTTTAACTTCCTTAGAAATAAAAAACTTGAAAATTTACAGCTTTCATCTCACTTATAGAAAATTCAAAAAGGTATTTTTTTAAATAGCATTTTATTATAGAATTAATTAGTACTAGCATTCCAGAAATCTTAGCTGTTACTTAAAAAAAACATTTATATGCGAACAATGTTTTTTATTTATGGAGAATATTTTCCTCTCTTAACTAGTTTACAAAATTAAGCTTCCTAGATTATAAATGCTTTTGCTTAGTAATGTTTTAAATACATAATTGCGAGAATATATTATAGTAGTATCTTATTAAATTTCCAAAAGTTGCATCATAAAGGCAAGTATTGCATCTTTCTTTCTTCTAGTGTAACATTGGTTTCAAATGTCATGATTTAAACGTATTTCTTTCCGATCGTGTAAAGTGTCAGAAAGTAGTCAGTGTTGAAACTTGAAAATAGAGTGAAAATTCTTTTTGTTCACTTATATATATATATATATACATATATATATATATCACGTGATTATAAAGTTACGGGAGTTTTGAAATTTTAATAAGTAGTAAACTATATACGATAGAAAAATGCTTTTTTCACAGACATGCCCTGAAACATGCAGGATTTGTTTTAATGAAATATAATATATATATATAAATTAATCTTTTTTACCAACAGGTGACATCTGAAATGATAATATAGTTTTCCTCAGGTGAAATATACAGCTCATTAGAAAAACAAATGCCTAAGAAATATGCTACAAATTCCTAAGTTTTGAATAAGATTTAGAGATCAGTTCAGTATCTTTCGGAAATGCTATTTCTCTCAAGGAAATATATGCGGATACAGAGCGATGAAGTGATATTTTTAACTTCCTTAGAAATAGAAAACTTGAAAAATTTACAGCTTTTATCTCATTTATAGAAAATTTAAAAAGGTATTTTATTTAAAAATTAGCATTTTGTTATAGGATTAATTAGTACTAGCATTCCAAAAATCTTAGCTGTTAATTAAAAAATCATTTATATGCGAACAATGGTTTTTATTTATGGAGAATACTTTTCTCTCTTAATTAGTTTACAAAAATAAACTTTCTAGATTATAAATGATTTTGCTTAGTAATATTTTTAAATACATAATTGCGAGTACATATTATAGTAGTATCTTATTAAATTCCCGAAAGTTGCATCATAAAGACAAGTATTGAATCTTTCTTTCTTCTAGTGTAACATTTGTTTCAAATGTCATGATTTAAATGTATTTTTTTCCGATCGTGTAAAGTGTCAGAAAGTAGTCAGTGTTGAAACTTGAAACTGGAGTGAAAATTCTTTTTGTTCACTTACATATATATATCGCGTGATTATAAAGTTCCGGGAGTTTTGAAATTTTAATAAGTAGTAAACTATATGCAATAGAAAAAGGCTTTTTTCACAGACATGTCCTGAAACATGCAGGATTTGTTTTAATAAAATATAATATATACATAAATTATCATTTTTTACCAACAGGTGACATCGGAGATGATAATATAGTTTTCCTCAGGTGAAATATACAGCTCATTAGAAAAACAAATTCGATGCCCAAATTTTTAATTGTAAAGCCGATCTTTTAAAAGTACCATCGTGAAACGATGTAAAACAGCCTACAAGGAATAAAAGAACAATACAAGGGGTGGATCTGAAACGTAATAAAATATATCATCATTGAACTGGGTCAATGACATAGGTAAATCTCTCTGCACATATGACTTCAAATAGCCCTATAACCAAAAGTCTCAAGGGATAAGATCTGTAAATTGTTGTGGCAGTTGGTAGTAGAAAGATCGACTCGGAAAAATGTAATTCTCCAGTTATACAAGGTGAATATAAAGTCCCAGCCCATTTTGCAGAAATAAATAATGCATGGATTTTACATTACAGGTTAATGATTGTCCGAGGATATGTTAACGACAGAAGAATGAATTGCGGTTGTAGCGGCACGTTTGCGTGGTCAGACATTCGAGGAGGCGAGGGAGACGTTTCGCAGAAAGTTTGGAATGAAGCTTCAACACAAGGAAATATCCAAAAATGGTGAACGAATGGTGGATTTTTTGCGTGGGGGTTCATCAATGAACAGGTCTACAAGACTAAGGTTACAAATGTGACAGTCTTTAAATAACACATAAGCCAAGCATGCGAAATGATCACCGCGTGGATGTTGGAAAAATTGTTTCGAGATACACTGAACGGTGGTAAACTTGTTTCGAACTTGATGGATATAACATTGAAAAGTACTAATATGCTGTTTAATACTATTAAAATATAAAATTCATAAATAAATTATTTCTGCAAAATGAGCTGGGATTTTATGTTCACCCTGTATTCCTGAGTATTATCCTGCCAGTAGAAGAGATGTGGTATGGCATCCCATGTCCATGAATGTTACGGAATATACATGCATTGCTGAATATCCATTATTCAATTAAGGAATAAAGAGCGTTTGTCTCTTGAATGAGAGGGGTTACTTTATCTTTTTAAAGTTCAGCATATCGGTCATGTATCGCAAAAACAGTTTACAATTTACTACCGGATATTTCGCGAAGAAAGAATGAACAATGATAAAAGAAGCTGTAAAACAGCACTGATTATTACTCTTAGTTCCTGAAGAGTTTATTGTACCCATCCAGGGGGTTTATTTTACTAATACTTGACAATTTTGAGTATTCACGCACCCTTATAGTGAAAAGTTATGAATATTCTATCCACAAAACATGTGAAATGACGCCATATTTTCTACATTTTCAATTAGTGAATTTCTGCTGCATTACAAATTATATTGATTTCAGTACGTTCACACGCTTAATTTTATGCGAATATCTTTTTTAAATTATCCTCAGAAATTACTAATTCCCGTTTGTCGTGAAATTGTGTGTGTAAAGTATTTATTATGGTTTGAACATTTCGATTGATAATTGATATCATGTTTCTAAATCGTTTACGATTGCAACAGACGTTTAGGCTCTCCCGATTTTTTTACTAATTTCCAATGAGCCCGTTTCCTGAAATCTGTTTAGCTAAGATGACCGTTATAAATCCGAAGACCTTCAGATTTATAATATTTATCGTGCCTTTACCAGTTTAAAGTCATCGTGTTGTGCGATATGATCGTAATACTAAATTTTCCGAATCATTATTTAGTGAAACAGCTTAATGAACAAAGTTTTATCACACCAAGGAAGCCTGTCTAATCATAGCAATTGCACATCAATTTTTTTTAATAATTTCTTTTAAATTGCTAAAATCTGTAAAATATGCCAGGAAAACTGTTGCACGATAATCTCATCTGTTTACACAATGTTTAGAATAAATAAGTTTTATACTGCACAACAGCGCCACCTTCTAGTTATCTAGAATAACAGATCATTATAAACAAAAATCCCATACATTTCTGAGCGTAAATGTGAAAACCGCACATTTCTATTGTACATAGTTTTCTAAATATTAAAATTAAAAGTATTACTAATTTTAATTTTTAATTTTATAATTAATAATGAAAATTTAAAACTCCCGGAATTTCTGGATTACCTGGTATGTATGTATAGATAAAGTTCAGTACATTTTGGGTTGAAATAATTAATTTTTTTTCATGAATGCTTCATAACGCAAAGAAGAGCGGTACTTTTAAAATTCACTGTTATAGTGTATATAAGTTTTTCGGTTTCTGCGTATGGGACAAAGAATTACGGGAATTTTTAGAGTGTTATATTTAATTTGTTCATAGCATTTACAAAACCTAATGAAATTAATTATGTTTTTAAAAAGTAATGCAATGTGAATTTTATTGAAATAGACACCATCATATTTTTTAATGCATAGAAAGGGATATAATAATGACAATGTTTTATTTTTTATGTACTAGTGACTTATTACATTTATTATATCAAGTCTAATATTCTAGCTCTTTAATTCAATTAAACACAGAGGTGATTCTGATTCTTGTGGAGGCCGTGGATTAATATATGTATATGTATATACATATATATTATTATGTATCTCATATATCTTATATATCGTCTTGCATTAGATTTATTTGCTCTAAGAATTTATCCAGACATTATAAATATTTTAAATACTATAATTTAAAATGAACCAAAATATAATCCAAATATCATAATGCTATAAATGCATACATTTTAGAATTTCAGAAATCCGTAGAAATATTAAATTATTTTAAACTATTTTCACATCCTTTTTTTTGGGTATCTTCAATATCTGAACATTAGAAATTAAAAACGAATTAATTTTTTCGATATAGTGGGAAATAATTCATTTAGAATAGTAAATTTTAATCTTTTACTCAAATTTATAACAATATGATCCAACAAAGGATCACTTTTCAAAAATAAATCAATTTTGACTGAAATCCCACAGAAGATTAATCAAATTCTCGAATTTCAGTACTATTAGTTTGTTCCTGCACAAAACTATTTGATATGTAATATATTTCATCCTATATAAAGCTTTTAAATGTTTATTTTTACTATCCTAACAATAAATAATTAAAGTTAATATTTGATATCTTACTGAATACCTCTATGTCTAGTAGAGGCATATATAATCAAACAAAACTCCTTTCACATTTAGATATTTCTAGTGTTCTATTTCTTTGTAGGAACGTAACTGCCTCAAAAGAGTAATGCTGAAAAATATACTGAATATTTCCGATCATGTATATGTTTTCTAAAGCAATCTTCAATAGTTTAAAAAAAGCTATTGTTTAAAAATTACGGCAGTTATTAGTTTAGGATCAAAAATTTATTATTTAGTCATATATTATGATTTTTATTTCTTTAGGTTGTATACATGCACCATATTTTTAATATAATATCAATATATAATATCACTAAATATACTTACTTCAAACTGTCATTTTAGATATAAGAAATTATATTTCTTTGAAATTTTGATCATGAACAAAAAATTTTGTATTGCTGTGTATAAATGTTACAAAAGGAGAGATAAAGTTTCTGAGTGATGCACTCACTCATTAGTAATGCAGAACATTAAATACATAAAGAAAGACGTCTAAGTAAAACACATACTCAATCCTTAAATTTTTGATAATTTGTGTTTACATGCAATCAACTTACTCGGTTTATTTATTAAGCATTGGTGTATATAAATCCGGGTCTCGAAACTCAAACTAAATACATTTTCAGTCTGTCGGAAAATGAGATTTATTAATCAATCATTTTAGATGACTTAAATTAATAAAACTGTGACGATTTATAATGTTACATTAAAATGCATGAAAAGCTCGAAAATATAATTTAAAATTTGTTTTCCATTTCAATGTAAATTATAGACATTGAGGCCATTGAGTAGCAAAAAAGAAGAAAAAAGGATAAAAAAGATAAAAAGCTAAAAAAGAAAAAAAAGATTCCTATTCTTTTACTTATAAATTGTCAATAACTTAAATCATCATTAGTCGTGTTTTTTTTCAGTGTTTACTTTATTTCCATGGATATAATGATTTATATAATTGATGAATATGACAGTATTAATGACATGGTGATATTAATGATTTATTTATTAAGCATTAATGTATATAAATCCGGGTTTTGAATCTCAAACTAAATACATTTTCAATCTGTCGAAAAATATGATTTATTAACCAATCAATTTGGATGACTTAAATTAATAAAACTGTAACGATTTATTATGTTACATTACAATTCTTGAAATACTCGAAAATATATTTTCAAATTTGTTTTTCATATTATTATCTAAATTAAAGACTTCGAGGTCTGCTATTTTTGAATTTTAAATACTAAAGGATTAAAAAAGCTCTTTCTGCCAAGACATTTGTATTATTAAATAGACATTTTAAAATTTAATATTTATAGTGTATTATTCAAATTTATATACAAAATGCATCAGTATCATATTAATTTCTTGAAAGAATATTGATACAAGATTCTTCTGTATAAACAAGTGGATTTCCTTTCATATTGATATAGCTATGCAGATCAGTTCATCTGTAAGAGTATACCTATATCTCAAGAGAGTTATACAGAGAAATAGTATCAATATTTCTGGTCATAGATATGCGTCCTAAAATCTTTTGAAATATCAAGAATCCTAAAATAATGCAGATACTGTACCTTGAAATGTCTTTTAAAAAGAGGTTAAGATGACAAGCAGAATATTCTTTCTATTAATTTCAATAATTGTGTAACTCTTATTATAACGAATGTTTTAAATATATACTATATATATAGTTGATGTCCTTTGGGTTGCAAGGATTTGTATTCCTAGTCAATAAACGTATGATCAAGATTTTTTTTTTTTTTAATATGAAACTATACGAAATGTGATATTCAAAGTCGTTTTCACAACAGTTCTCAATTGCATATTCTTATTAATGCAATCCTGATAGTATTAGGTTGCACGTTAAATGCACAGTTGTGTTAATTTACAACTAAAATGACAATTTTCCACCATTGTCATTGTGGTATATATATATATATATATATATATATATATATATGGTGTGACGAAATTTGAAAAGTCGCTGGTGTAAATTGGATGACGAAAACACAAGACAGAAAACATTAGAAAAATCTGGGGGAGAACTACAACCAGCGGTGGATCGAAAACGGTTGATGATGATATATATAGGGTAGATATTAGAATGCGGAGGAGGGCGGTATTGTCTGGATAATACGAAAAATTTAATTCAATATATTTAAAAAAATAAAATAAGGAAATTCATTTGTTAATTTGGTACAAAATTTCTATGGAGTTTAAATAATACCAATGTATGGATTATTGTTTAGTTATATCTATTATATTACTAATTTTAATCGTTTACATTGCTAAATTGCACTTCACTTTTAATAATTGATTTTACTGTATCACTACTAAATGTATAGGGTACATTTCTTAGTAAGCTATTTTTCAATCTTTAATCTTCCTTAATTAAGATATTGAGTTCAACCTAGCGTAGTGAAAATAAATGTTTTTGATTTAAATAATAATAGAGTAAACTATGGTGTATGGTTTAATTTTTCTGTTATTGCATTATTCTGCTTTTAAGTAATTCATTAATTTAATAAGATGATGTGTACAAAAAGTCGTTTTTTGTTTTTATTATTTTATTACCTCCATTTTCCTGATATATGATATATGAATACTTCATGTTTTAATTTACCACGTGCGATATCAGGTCTAAGGTAGTGCATTTGAGATTCATTCTACTTTATATCTCATAACTGTTTTATTTTCTCCATTTCCACTATAGATTACTTGGTTTTTCTTTAATTAATTTTGGTTTTATGTGCGTTGGTAGTCCCAAATTCGTATTGTTTTGCATTTTCATGGCAAACACAAAGATGAAACCACACACTCCATTTGTTGTTCCAAAGTATTTGGTATCTGAAGATTCTGCCTTGGTCCTACAAATTCCATTTGCATTCATATTGTTCTTCTTTCCTTACATATTTAATGTGCTATAAGTTATTACATTCAATGATTAATATTGTTTACTATATATATATATATATATATATATATATATATATATTAAGGTAGTACGAAAAAAACAAAAGTTTTTATTTCCGAATCGCTATAGTGCGGAAAAGTTGTGATTGGTAAATACAAGGAAGCAAAAAAGGAACTTTTGAAATCGGACTTTATCTTCCGATCGCTCAAATCACCTAAAAATTAAAAAAAAATTAAAATTTCCGATTTTTTTCAGATTTTTTAAAAATATATTACACATAAGGTACCCTGGGATAATAACGCCATGTTAAGTTTCTACCAATTTTCACGGCTCAGTTTTAGTTTGTATTTTTCAAACAAATATATGATTTGAAAGAGCAACTCATTGACTATCTATGTAAAAAAAAATAATTTAACAGATATGTATTCATAAAATGTGAGCGTGATTTCTTGACCAATGGTATTTGGCGTTATTACCCACCTATATGGGTAATAACGCCCTGCAAACAAAACTGTGAAATTAGATGGAATAATTGCATGTAGCTTGCCCAATTCTAAAAATACAAACTCTACAAACTTAGAAATTGACAAATTGCATTCTAAGCTATTGAAAATGTTCAATTTTTTATGAAAATGTAAGAAAAATAAAGGTGTGGTGTGGGGGGGGGGATGAGGCAAAAGAATATCAGACCGTGAGCTTCTTTTTGCTTAAAAAGGACCGCTTAAATAGAATTATTAGAAACATTGCACAATTTTAACTGTGTTTATTTTAATCAATATTTAGGATGTAGCTCGGCCACTGTAAGGAATCAACCGGGGTATTAATGCCAAGGATTGGCGTTATTACCCCGTTATATTTATTGCTCTGTACATTTTAAATTACAAATTATCTCGAGAAGATATCCAAAATCTTCAACAACATTTTGAAAGTCCATGAAATGTACTACAAATTTATGTAATTAACAAAGTATTTCCGGATAAAAAAAGTAGTCTTCGCCTCACAAAACGAATCAGGCAAATTTTAATTCAAGCGTTAATTTTAGTTGTTTGTAAAAACAATAAGACCTAAAAATGAGACAAATTAACTTAAAGCTGTTTTTTGCGATTTATATGACTCAAAACCTTTCTGCGTAGAGCACATGGGTGTCATTTACCAGATTATTTCATAATTATGCAAAATATTAGCACTTGGCGTTATTACCCCGCCTACCGTTATTACACCAAACAACCTTACATATATTTTATCACTATAGTGGAAACTATTTGCATATTGTACTGTTAAATAATAATAAAAAAATAAATTGCGTTTAAAGAATATCTTCCAATTGAGCAAGCTCATTAAAAATCGGGGAAAATTTCAATTTTCAGTGATTTTCATGTATTATGAAAATAATTAAATGCGTTCAGTTTGCGGTCTCATGTTAAAATTTAAAGGCAAATTAATACTATTGAGCACATTATGCTATTTTTGAACAACCGAGATCTTACCATGACGAGTCGTTGCAGGGCGAAAAAGTTTAGTAGTTTGCGCAACTCATGTTAGCCACGTAGCGAAACAGCGCAGAAGTCGCCCTATGTGTATATACCCATCTCTTCCCAACCTCGTCCACTTGCACAGCGCGCCATTTCGTATCAGTGAGCCCGTGAACGAATTTCGTTTGTTAATTGGGTGTATTGTGTTATTTTAAATACATAACGTGACATGGATATGGGTATTCATATGTCATTAACCAAGAAAATTATTAGACAATCTTTTTATTGTCCTACATTCGGTCATCCATGAGATTTTCTGCAATATAATCTTCCAAAACACGACGATGTTCTTCGATGCTGTTTTGAGGAGAGTTTTCTATTAGCAAATAAGCTCAACAACATTAAAGTAAGTTTCTCATCTGTCAGCAATACAGTGGCACAAAGAATATAATATATTTATTAGAAAGCGTCAATCCCAAAAGTTTCTGAGTATAGAGGCATTTACATATACTACGATAAGTATTAAAAACTACTAAAATCTTATATTTGAGACAAGAAAAATCCTGACCTTATATAAAAGACTGATGAATTTAAAAACAAGGAACTCGACTGTGTGATATTACAGCCTGAAAATGCGTAATGAAGATTGTGCCAGTAAAATCTCCAGATCTGAGGTAGTGTCCGATTGAGACTAATTGTATGTCTGAAAAACACAACAAAATTCCAGTCATTGATCACAGATTTATCTACCTCCAGAGAAAGTACGGAACGGGAAAAATTGGTACTATAAATCAAAAGGAGGAAAAAAACTGAGTACAAGACTTGGACGACGAAACTATATATTGTAAAAGTAACCTTCCAAATCTGTTGAAGTGGAAATGAAAAACCTTGAGCATTTAGATGAAATACAGGAGAGTTTTAATGCTAATGTATGTATATGTAAAATCTCATTACCATCACCGATACAGGCTATAAGATTTACGAAGAAGAAACAACCATGGCAAATGAATGTGGAGTTACAATCTACATATTTACATTGCGATCGCAATGGTGTATTTGACAGTGCAGATGCTGCTATAGCGTTGAGTCTGCTAGAAGATATTGCTGTAATAGCTAAAACAGATGCTTCTCAAATTATTGCCCGATACAAAATTAGAATGGAAATCAGGTGCAGTAGAAAAAATTTACGACAAAGTCAAATGGATTCAGAAGAAGCACATGTCTTATATTTTGATGGAAGAAAGAACGATACTTTATTTATCCTCCTCAGTTCTGAGACAAATATCACGAGGGACAACATATACCTATTTAAAATGACTATAAAATATCTTCAAACATGTATCATATTTTTCTTCTTTCCTTACATATTCAATGTGCTATAAGTTGTTAAATTCAATGGTTAATTTCAAATGGTTAATATTGTTTATTATATATATATATATATAGATATATAGTGTAGAGTGCAGGGAGTGTGCACTCTCTGGGGAAACCCAATGGCTCAATCCTTAACCGTTAGTCATAGACGTTTATATTATCTTTTAAATTGTATATGTTTTAAATGTTGTTTATATTATGTAAATTATATGTTTTAAATTAGGTAAAGAAAAACTTTAGAAACGATTTGGGTCAGTACAAATCTTACTTGTAATATTAAAAAATTAAAATTTTTATACAGTCTTCTGGTAATTTCAGTTATATCTAGTTAAATTTTCCTGTTACAATGACAAATAAGACAAAATAAGTTCTGTATTCTACGATTACAGTTGACGGAGTAATAGCTGCTTAATTCGGAGCATATATTTTATTGCTAATTAGGGGCCTTTCACAAATTTAGTAGAAATATTATTTCGTTAGAAATATTAAAAAAATGGTGAAGAGCAAAATTAATCTTGCAATATAAATTTAAAATATTTTATCATTCTGAAATATTAATTCAAAATATGCCATTTGAAATAAACATATGAGGAGGTAAACAGAATTATTGTAAAATAAAATGGTGAAAATTAAAAACCTCAATTCCTTACAAAAATATGCATAATTTGAAATATTATTAGATTTTACCAAAAAGCAAAAGATGGAATTCGCCATTTTTTAACTTTTCATAATTGGATCCGAAATTTTCTTTAAATTTTTATCACCAGGAAAATATGTTTTCGAAAATCGTGATTTTTAAATTTGAAAAAATAGCAAAAGTTTTATATTATAAAATGGATGTGATTGTTATGTTTTTAACATTTCATAATTGATTTTTTATGTGTTTTGTAACATCGAATCCGATAACGACCGTCATTTTTAACAATCACGTCAATATTTTTTGCAATCTGTAAATTTCAAAGTTAAAAAAGTTAAAATTAAAAATGAACCTCTTCATCCCTCTCAACAGACCATTCAACTGTTTAGCTTTATGAATTCCATTATAAGACAAAAAACTATATAAGTTATTTAATTAAACAAATTTATATAAAATTAAAATATTTATACATCTGTTTTTTAGTATATGATTTTCACTTTATTTTAACTGAAAAATTTACGATTTGCAAATAAATTCTAATGGGATGGTTTAATATTGAGACCATTTACAGATATAGTGCTAAAAAGTGCATAAAAATCAATTATAAAAATTTTTAAAACGCACCCATCTATTTCTTTTAATTTATAATATCCGATTTTGTTACTTTTTTAATTTTAACAATTTATCATTTGCGAAAAGTTCTGATATGATGGCTAATCATTAAGATAATTTTCGGATTCAGTGATAGTAAATACATAATAGGTAAAAAACACAACCAACGCAGTCTTACGTTTCTTAATCTAAAACATTTTGGCGGTAATGTGTCCAAAATGTCTTGTATTATCCTATTAAATAAGTAAGGTACCCTGGGGTAATAACGCCACGTTAAGGTTCTACCAATTTTCACGGCTCAGTTTTAGCTTGTATTTTTCAAACAAATATATGATTTAATACAGCAACTCATTGACTATCTATATAAAAAAAATAATTTAACAGATATGAATACATAAAATGTAATGGCGTGATTTCTTGATCAATGCTATTTGGCGTTATTACCCACCTATATGGGTAATAACGCCATGCAAACAAAACTATGAAATAATTTGGAAGAATTGCATGTAGATTGCCCAATTCTAAAAATACAAACTCTCAGCTCTAGAAATTGACAAATTGCATCTTAAGCTATTGAAAATGTTCATTTTTTTGTGAAAGTGTAAGAAAAATAAAGGAGTGGTGTGTGGGGGGGGGGAGGATGAGGCAAAAGAATATCAGACCGTGAGCTACTTTTTGCTTAAAAAGGACCGCTTAAATAGAATTATTAGAAATATTGCACAGTTTTAACTGTGTTTATTTGACTCAGTATTTAGGATGTAGCTCGGTCACTGCAGGGAATCAACCGGGGTAAAAATTGCAAGGATTGGCGTTATTACCCCGTTATAGTTATTGCGCTGTACATTTTAAATTACAAATTATCTCGAGAAGATATCCAAAATCTTCAACAACATTTTGAAAGTACATGAAATGTACTACAAATTTATGTAATTAACAAAGTATTTCCGGATAAAAAAAATTGTCTTCACATCGCAAAACGTATCGCGCAAATTTTAGATCAAGCGTTATTTTTAGCTGCTTTTAAAAACAATAACACATAAAAATGAAATAAATTAACTTGAAGCTGTTTTTTGCGATTTATATGACTCAAAACCCTTCTGCGCAGAGCACATGGGTGTCATTTACCAGATTATTTCATAATTATGCAAAATATCAGCACTTGGCGTTATTACCCCGTCTGGCGTTATTACCCCAGGGTACCTTATATATATCGGTAACCACCGAGAATAAAAACAACATTGGATTGACATCAGATTTACGTCAATATGCAAAATTTAATCTCTCTCTCTCTCTCTCTCTCTCTGTATATATATATATATATAGGCATAAATGTATATCGATATAGATATAGATCGGAAATATATAGGTATAGATATACAGGGTGTATCTAAACTACTGGGCAAAACTTTAAGGGGTGATAGTACACATCAAGACAAATAATATTAAATGGGAAACTAAGGATCCCAAACGCCTTCCGAAGGAGATAGGCGCCATTAAAGTTTAGGGTCCAAAATTTGAAATGATTATAAAAAACGGAAAAATTGGTCGATTCGTTTGCGGTTTTCACGAAAACAATTCTTTTTCTCAGCATTGTCTTGAAAATAAATTATAAAGATAAATTTCAAAAAATGCCGATAGAGGGCGCTTTAGACTTTAGAGTAACGAACAACTATTTTTAACGTTATTTTTTGCATCTCATTAATTGTTTTTAGAAGTTTAGACATAAACTTAAATTATGAGCTCAAAATCTGTGGTTAAGTAGCGCAAACCGATCTGTGTTCAATGGGAGTGCGTCGGTTAAAATTTCAAATAATTAAGAAAAACAGAAAAATTGGTCAATTGATTTGCGCTTTTCACTAAAACTATTATTTATGTCAGTATTGTTTGGAAAATAATTTATAAACATAAATTTCAAAAAATAACGATAGACGGCGCTTTAGACTTTTGAGTAACGAACAACTTTTTTACGGTTATTTTTTGCATCTCATTAAATTTTTTTAGAAGCTTAGACATAAACTTAAATTTTGAGTACAAAATCTGAATCACTGGGAGTGGTTAAGTAGCGCAAACTGATATGTGTTCAATGGGGGTGGGGAGGTTCAAATTTCAAATGTTTATAAAAAATGGAAAAATTGGCCGATTCGTTTGCAGTTTTCTCTAAAACCATTCTTTATGACAGTATTTCCTTAAAAATAAATTTTAAAGATAAATTTCAAAAAATTCCGTTAGAGGGCGCCTTAAAGTTTAGAATACCCAACAACTATTTTTAACCGTTTTTTTTTTTATCTAAATAAATGTTTTAAAAGCTTAGACTTAAAATTTTAGCTCAAAATCTGAATCGTTGTGAGTAATTAAGTAGCGAAAAATTGAATATGTTCTTGGGGTGGGCAGGGTAACATTTTAAATCCTGAACACAGTTCAGTTTGCGCTTCTTAACCCCTCCCAACAATTCAGAACTTGAGCTCAAAATTTTAGTCTAAGCTTTTGTAAGCAATTATTTAGATATAAAAAATAAAAGTTAAAAATTATTGTTAGTTACTCTAAATTTTAAAGCGCCCTCTAACGGATTTTTTGGAAACTTATCTTTAAAATTTATTTTCAAGGAAATACTGACATAAAGAATTGTTTTTGAAAAAAACCGCAAACGAATCGACCAATTTTTCCGTTTCGTATAATCATTTGAAATTTGAACTTTCCCACCCCCATTGAACGCAGCTCAGTTAGCGCTACTTAACCACTTTCAACGATTCAGATTTTCAGCACAAAATTTAAGTTTATGTCTAATATTTAAAAAAAATTAATGAGATTCAAAATATAACGGTAAAAAATAGTTGTACGTTACTCCAAAGTCTGAATCGCCCTCTATCGACATTTTTTTGAAATTTATGTTTATAATTTATTTTCAAGACAATACTGACATAAAGAATAGTTTTAGTGAAAACCGCAAATCAATTGACCAATTTGTCTGTTTTTTATAGTCATTTGAAATTTGAACCTACCCACTCCCATTTAACACAGATTAGTTTGCGCTATACTTAACCACAGATTTTGAGCTCAAAATTTAAGTTTATGTCTAAACTTCTAACAAAAATTTAATGAGATGCAAAAAATAACGATAAAAATAGTTGTTCATTACTCCAAAATCTAAAGCGCCCTCTATCGGTATTTTTTGAAATTTACCTTTATAATTTATTTTCAAGACAATACTGAGATAACGAATAGTTTTCGCGAAAACCGCAAACGAATGGACCATTTTTTTCCGTTTTTTATAATCATTTCAAATTTTGGACCCTAAACTTTGACGGCGCCTATCTCCTTCGGAAGACGTTTGGGACCCTTAGTTTCCCATTTAATATTATTTGTCTTTATGTGCACTATCACCCCTTAAAGTTTTGCCCAGTAGTTTAGATACACCCTGTATATATATATATTTAATTAAGTTTCTTTATAATTACATATACTTTTTTTTTACTTTCAGGTAAGCTTTCTTGAGATATGAAATTTTTGAAAAATTCTGTTTTGAAGGTAAGATTTAAAATTTACTGAAAATTAAAATTTCACACATAGTTAGAGAAAATAACACATAGACGAATGAATTTAGTGGTTTTAAAATTAAGCAATACTTGCTGATGGAAATTGAATTAAAAAAAATAAAAATTAAGAATACTGAAAAATTGCCATTGATAGATATTTATGACTTTATGGATATAAATTATTAAAATAAATAAGTATCATAAATCTCCAGATAGTCTTAGATCATTTTTGTATTAATAGTAATGATAATAATAAAATGTAAACTGTTATATAATACACAATACAAATGTATAAATCACAATATCAACTCTTTATATATAAGTATGATTCATTTAATTACGTAGAAAATTGATTAATAAATCATCCATGTCACAGTTTACATATTACTATAATTTAATAAATCATTTATATATTTTTTCTTATTCACTTATTAAAATACTTTTATTTTTTACTTACGTATACAGAAGGTGTTTATGCTTTGAGGCATCATCTAATTTTAGTTATAATCTTTTAATATATAGCTATTTGGTCTAATTTTACTAATACCTCAACAGATGGCGGCTCTTTAGTGATTTATTGGACTGTAGGTATGTTTCATATGTTCACGTTTAAGTACAAGTTTAAAGTTCAAGTACAAATTTTGAACTGCAAAAATATGCATATATTAAACTAGTGAAAAATGCTCCAAGGAGCAGTGCAAAAGCAGAGTATGATTTTAATTGAGCATTAAAAAGTAATGGACAAGTGCTTCTGTTAATTACTGAGCATGAGGAAGGATAAGGGATCTCTTCTTGGCTACAACTCACTTCAATGCCAACTTTGAAAAAATCATATTTGCGCTTTTTCCATACAAAAGAAATTTGCGGTTCTTTAGTAGAATTTTCCACCGTGCTTTAGATGTTAACCAGGTGTGTAGTCATAAAAATAACATAAGATATATGCTCTAAGCAGAGGGATATTCTAGAATGTGTATACTATAAGCTTTCTTGAAAAACAGAGGGTATATGGTGTTCTATTAAAAAGTCCAGAAGGTGTACGGCGTACAGCCTGTACTACATCTCTGATGTTAACTGCACTGTTCACTCTGCACTATACTACAAATGAATTTTCTGTGCAATTATACACTTAGGGTATGCTTGGTGGCAGTGCATGAATGTGATACCTGCAGGAACTAGGTATCTGGCATTATGTCGCCTTCCTTTACATTTATGTCTAATTAAGCTGCATCTTTACTGGTTACGTCTTTACACTATACATTTTTATAGTAACTGCGACTGATTTGTTTTCACGGAAAAAGCGCAAATATGATTTTTTCAAAGTTGGCATTGAAGTGAGTTGTAGCCAAGAAGGGATCCCTTATCCTTCCTCATGCTCAGTAATTAACAGAAGCACTTGTCCATTACTTTTTAATGCTCAATTAAAATCATATTCTGCTTTTGCACAGCTCCTTGGAGCATTTTTCACTAGTCCTTCTATTTTTCCATATTCCACTGAGATACTGCACAACTTGTTTTGTATTTTATATATAGAAATAAAAAATGTTCCCGGGATAAAAAGTTTGTCTTTTGTTTAAAAAAAATTAAGTTTTTATCTTTAGTAGTTTTTGAGAAAAGTGCTGTGACACAAAATTTTTGTCCGATTTTCCGAATACTCTACAGTACACCTACAGTATGCCATAAAAAAAATAATTTTTGTGCCATGTTGTGTTTCTTGGTCAGACGAACATTTAAAAAAAAATCATCAAAATCGGATAAGTATTTAGTTAGTTATTGCAAAAAGAAAAATTGAAAAATCCGTGTTTTTGCGGTTTCCTATGCTGAAGCATTATCGCTCAATCATATTATTGTTGCGCGCTGCCGCTTTTACAATGATTCCAACCAAGAGAAAGCGCCATTTTACGGTCAAGTAACCGTTTTCTATACAAGCAGGGGAGTGCGTTGCAGCAAAATGCAGCAGATTTTTAACAGTGTGCATATCCTTGGCGCTATAGTTTACAGGAGTGGTACATTGTTCAAAATTTGAAACTTTTGCTGCATCGCCACTCCATCGCTTTGATAGTATATCTCTATTTTGATCGATGAGAATCCTCGATAATGCATTTAAGTAATCGTTTTCTACTTATCTACTATATCATTTCCGTATATTTATATTTTCAATCAGCACCAAGGTGCGCACTTTATTAAAATATGAGCTCCATTAGAGGGCACATTCTATTAGAATAAATACGGTATATACTTATAGTAAATACACTTTGTTAAAGTACAGGGCCCCAAAATTTGACAGGTATGCCAGGCATTTTTGCCATTGATGCCATTGTGCTAAAAACAAAATATAAATAAATGAAAAAAAAAATGGATAAAATATAAATTTGGTATAGTGCAAAAAATTGCCTAATTTAAAATTAAAAATCAATTTTAACAGCCACCAGGGCTAGACACCTTGCATAATTATTCAGTAAATGATTCATTAAAAAATGACAAAAATCAGCATGTCAAAAATTTAAAAAAAATCCATAATTCGTTAAAAAATTAAGTTAAAAATAAGAGAAAAAAAAGCATTCTGTATTTTTTATGCTTAATCGAATGGTGTAACTGGTTTTTCTCTCCGATGATCACAAGTACCTTAGATTGGTGACTGCCATTCTTTTATTTCATCTTGTAAAAAAACTGTTTAACGTAAAGCTATGAATTTTTGCAGGATTAATTAGCATCGCAAAATCTTTAAAATAAACTTTACCGCAACATTCTATCTGCAATAGAACGTTAGATATACTCATTTATGACCAAGTTTGGAAAATACGCAATTTCAGAAAAACCGCCCAGCGAAATAACGTTTTCTCGATGACTACCCCGGGATAAAAAGTTTGTCTTTTGTTTAAAAAAAAATTAAGTTTTTATCTTTAGTAGTTTTCGAGAAAAGTGCTGCGACACAAAATTTTTGTCCGATTTTCAGAATACTCTACAGTACACCTACAGTATGCCATAAAAAAAAATAATTTTTATGCTATGTTGTGCTTCTTGGTCAGACGAACATTTTAAAAAAATCATCAAAATTGGATAAGTATTTAGTTAGTTACTGCAAAACGAAAAATTGAAAAATCCGAGTTTTTGCGCTTTTCTATGCTTAAGCATTACCGCTCAATCATATTATTGTTGCGCGCTGCCGCGCGCACAATGATAAAAAATTATAAAAAAGCATAATTTTTGCGAAAAGAAATGATCAAAAGAAGTCCTAGATCTTTACAAAATAAATTATATGTTATTTTAGCCAATATAAAACATAATAAGAGTTAAATCAATCTTAAAACTCGTACGATTTTTTTCGAGTTACATATGAAATAAGATCTCCGAATGCATCAAATATTTGGAATATGATCCCTCTAAGCATGCGAAACTCATTTTTCTTCACATGTAGAAGAGTTATGCTTCTAAGTCATGGCTTGTGCCCCTAAGTCATTCATCCTTAAAGTTATGTATTTTTAAAGTTTCAGGTTTAAGGGTCAGATTTGCAATTTTTTAACTTTTTGGAGGTAATCTGTACAAGATTTCTTCTGTTATACTATTATATAAGTATAAATAAAAAGGCAATCATCTAAAATCAAAACAATATTGAATTCACTCCACATGTACTATATGAACAGGACTTTGTCTTACTTGTTATTGTAATTGAATATTTTACTAAATATAACTTACAGGATTGAAAATCCTATAAAAAATTAAATTTCATAATTTTTTAAGAAATATTTTTCTTGGACCAAAGGGCTTTTAAAATATTCCTTTACCTTATTTAAGGGGTCAGGTACCTTTCGAACTAACAAAATACGTGAAAAAGTGACCTCTGTAAGAACTGCAGTCACTCTATATCTAATTGACTTTTAACTATAAAATTGAAAACACATATTAAGAATAATTTATTTTATTAGTTAAAGTTGTTAGAAAAATTATACACGCAAGCAATGTTTTTTTAATTATTTTTAAAGATAATCCAATTTTTACGGAAGAATAAATCTTGCATGCCTTGCGTGCAAGATTTTTCAAATTTGAATAGCTAAAACAAATCAAGATTTTTTTTTCTGAGTAGAGATGTAATGTGTTTTTAAAATGACCTACGATGAAAAAGATAAAACTTATAGTTCCCGAGAAAAAAATTATTTTTTAAAGAAATTCGAAACATCAAGATTTTTTTTACAAAAAATTAGTCGTAAATTCTAAACTTTTAACTTGAGGAACATAATAGTAGGTCATTTTGTGCCTGTGTACGTTTGATATATTCAGCGAAAATTTTGTTAAATTCTACGTAACCGTTTTTGGGAAATCGTGCGCGCAATGACCAAAATCGCTGTTTTGAGAAAATTGACGTCAAAGTTTAAATTTACCATTGGTCGTATAGGAAAAGCGCAAAGTGTTATAGACATAACTCTTTTTCTAATGCGAATTTTTGAATGCGGTTTGTTTTTAAATGTTTCTAAAGAATCACATTTAATTATAAGCTACTTTTAAAAAAAATCTTTTTTTGGATTCTTTAAAAGGTACCTGACACCTTAAAACATTTTTGTAATTGGAGCTATATGTCTATGACTAACGGTTAATTGATTATTCATTGGCCACCCTTTAGAATGCACACCTTGTATATACAAAACAATGACAAGGTGTTAATTCTGTTTAAAAAATACAAAGTTAGTTTTAGTAATGTGAACATAAGAAAATTAATTTTTGGATTAGAAACTAAAAGTATAATTTTTATCTTTTCTTTTTTTTAAAATTTTGCTAAAAAAAATTGTTTTATTTACATTTTCCCATGCTTAAAAAATTTCCATTAGTTATTTTGTATATGGCAGTTCAAAAAAGAAAGTCGCTTTATGTGCACCACTAAAGATAAAGATATAAACTGAGCATCTTATAATATTAAGCCTGATAGTGATTTTTGTTTTGAAAAGTGTCCTCAAATTTTAATATAATATTCATAATCTGAAATATAATGTCCACCTAGAATTGCATTTTTCCACTAGTAACTAAATTTTTCCAATTAAAATTTATAAATAATTCAGTTAGTGCATCGTTCTAATAAATATTAATAACAACATTCAATTAATAATATCAATTTTAATAATAATAATAATAACAATATAATAAAAAAAATAATATTTATTTATTGCATTGTATGCCAGGAATCTTTATGCCATCTCTTTACTGTATCAGATCTCAGATATTTTTATACCTGCATCTATGCCACATTTCTTTCCCCTACCTAATTTGACCGACAAATCGGGTATCTGTATACCCTACTTTTTGTCCTATAGTCCTTTATACCTTTATATTCGTTCGGCCTGTCAAGTATGCAATACAACTTTTTTTTTTTTATCGCTAATTTTTTTAACACGTTCGCTGCCGCTTACGTGATGATAGTTGCTGCCGCACTCTAGAAATGGGTTTTTCCCAGAAGCCTATTTACATTTTATAACAAAGAATCAGTAAAAGATTTCCCCGGCCAGCGCGTGACTGGCTATTGGCCATCACCCCACATCACGCGCTGGCGCGTGAGTGGGCCTTTAACTTTAGCGCCTATAACGCGTTGGTGCGTGATCGGCAGCGAATCTGTTAATTATAAATTATGCAATTTTTTGGCTGTTTCTTGTTCACCGCAATCTAGGCTGTTTCTTGTTAATGAGTAAAAATGTAGCTTGAAAAACTGCAGAGAATTAGCAAAATTATATATAGAATTGTTATTTTATAAGCAAAAATTAATAAAAGTATAAAATAAATATAAAACCCAAAGCCATATATGACCATGTTTTATCATGAAAGTCAATTTTTTTAATTAATAGGGTTAAAACTTTATAATGAGCGGTTATAGTTAAAAAAGCATTCTAATTTTAAAATACGAAATTTTAAATTTTAAATTATCATTCGAATTTTAAGAAAAAAAATCTTAATGTCTCATAACGTGAAATATATTGCTTCAGTTTTCAGCAGTGTTTTCAAAAAATAAATAATATTTCTCGTTCAAAGATATTGAAGTGATCCTTGAATTTCAAGTATTTCTACATTTAAAAAAAGGCAAAGTAAACTTGTAAAGCTTCCGACAGATACTTTATTAAAATAGATGTTTTTATCAGAAACCGAAATGAAAAATATTTTAGAAGTTTATTTCATTTATTATTTCTGAGTTATGCATTTTTTACATTAATATTTGAAGATAGAAATATGCGGCAGCGTTGAAAATCCGATATAATATACGTCTCGAAAAATAAATGTAGAAATGCACTCAATAAATTCTGCTTTAAATATTTATTTTGAAATTTAAAGTAATTAATCAGCAGTTATATTTTTTCAAGATGATATTAAAATGTACTATAGTTAATGGAATTTATTAGATGCTATTTAGTTTTTTTATTATACTTATAAATATGGTTCCTACCTACGACCCCCTCCCCCAAACGTTTTATTAATTATCCAAATACTTCTATATTTTTATCGTATCAGGTATCATAATTTATATATTAATAAATTAAAAAGAAATTAAAAAACTATAAACTTTATATCTTTCATTATATAGTACATATTTATAAAATTGGGTATAATTCACTTATGGTTTCGATGCGAAGAATTATTCAATTTACTGTAATAAATATTTGTACTGCTTGTTTTTGGCACCTAGAATCCGGATTTTATTTACGTAATAGTGCATTAATAAAAGAATATTTCTTAAGATCAGGACATTGCCCGTTGTCGTAAAGTAGATATATAAAGTATTCGTCTTCTGTTCACTTTAAGCTGAGCTTCTAAATCTGTTTAATTATCTAAACGTCGAGCAAAAGGGGCAAAAGTGCAATGTTGTTTTTACTGCATGTTTTTTTTAATTCTAATAAAATATATTTTTTCTAACATGATATAAAAATTTTCGATACATAAATGCATATAAACCTTATAATTTATAACGACATCTTATTTTTTTAAAACTGGATTTTATCAGTAGAATTATGTTAATTTATTAATTATTTAATGCTTGTATTACAGTAACTCAAATAACTTAATGAACAGATGTATGAACAGATGTATCACAAACATCGTTAGAAAAAAAAACTGGCCGCAAAATTGGTAATGTACACCAAATATTATTGAAACACTTGTCAAATTTGCCAAGAATTTATTGAAAATTCTTGTCAAGTTAGAATGACGGTTATGAGGAATACTTTTTTTGCACATTTATTATTATTATAAATGCTTTTTCCAGTATTAACTAATGTTTAGAAGTGAACAAACTAACATTGTGCTTAAGTTAAGCAAAATGCTACTGATAATAGTGACTAATTTTTATATCCTTGGAATGATTTTGGCTCAAAGTTTGATGGTAAAAATAAGTTGCATTTTGGTGCAGAAGCATATGCTGCATAAAAGTCTTTTGGATAGTTTTAAGCATGAGTAAGATAAATTGCATACGATGGAAGCGACATTCAAAAGTGGCCATTAAAAAATCTTCTTTGAACAAAGTGGAGTTACTGCTACTGTGATCAAGCTACCAAATTATCCAACGGATAGAACTTGTCATATTCATGCATTGTCATCGCAACGTTTTTTAACAGGTATTTTATTAATCATAAGATATTAGCGTATACCATTAGCGTACTCATACAAATATTTCATATTAGGAAGATTTCAGGATTTTTTTTTCTTGGTACACTGTAAAACAAATCTGTAATTTAAGAAAAACGACCTTTTACATAAAAAAAAACTTTCTAAAAAAAAGTTTTTTTTTTTTTTTTTTTTTTGGTAAAAGGATTGATTTTTGAAATAATTGTAAAATCTGTATTTTTCACTGAAAAAAACTGTTTTAATGGCTAATTACAGATATTTTCTGTAAATTAAACAGTTCCCACTGGCGCCAAAATTGACAATTTTTTTTTTTCTGTCAACCAGTAGAGTTTCTTTCTTTCTTTTTCTTTCTTTTTTCACAGGGTGGTTATGCTTATAGTTTCTGGAAAAACAACAATTATAAGTTTCGCAGCAATTAAAGTATAATAATTACTCATTACTGAGATGTATGAACCACCCCTGACATATATACATTATACCTCAATGTATCTATGTATTGTTTTTAATTTTATATTTCGGCGATCCTGTGTTCTAGTGTACATTAATAAAATATGGAATGTAATTCCATTCTAAGGTAAATAACAGCTGAAAAACGTGGCAATCATATTTATGTCCCTTTTGTGGTATTTAATGCAAAGTACTGCCTTTGGCTACTAAGCCATTGAAATCATGAATACACCTTTTTTAACTTTGCGCCTGCAGAATATACAAATAAAACATAGTAAATGGTCTTGGATGTATTTAATTTCTTACGTTAGCGATGTAAATTTGTCTACAAGTTTTCGAATAATAATACTATATATTTCATTTCAATATTATAAAAATAATAGATTTCTTAGAAAGTGTTAAAAATAAATTATAGAAGTAGCAATTATTATCTTTTAATGGGATTATTATTTATTATTATTATTATTTACGAAACACTTTGCAGTACTTATATTCGAGTGTTATTTAAATGAATATTAATGCAGTATTTATATTTGAATATATTATAAAAATATCGTTTACGAATTTATGTGTATACTTTTAATGAATGGCGTAAGATATGTAAATATTTCATTTAATTCAAAATATGTTGAAATATGCTATTCATCCAAAAGCATCCAATATCTTTATGTAAAAACTTAACGAGTTGTGTTATTTAATATGTAGAAATTTTTATTGTTTCCCACTGCTTAAAATATGCAAAAAAAATAATGTTAGCAGAACTGGAATAAAGCCTTTCCGATTTAAAATATAGAGACCCGCTGACGCAGTTCATACACAAACATACAGACAAGGTTTCAGTGAATGAATGCCTCTGAATATGGAATAAAAACTTATTGGCTGAATTAGATTTTGTAAAAATGAAGCGTACGCTAAAACTCGAATGCATGCATATGTATCAGTGTGTATTGGATTTCGGATATACTTTTTTAAATAGAAAACAAATGAAAAACTCTATATATAGTTAAAGAAGTATTTTATAGCCAACAGTAATACCTTAAGGCTGTATTAGAAAAAAAATATTTTTCTACCCTGAACAGCTCGAAATTTTCTCAGACATTTTCAGACTAATTTTTAAAAATAAAAACACGAAACATGCTTAGGTAATACTTGCAGGGGTGTATAAGAAGCCGTGTGATTAAATTTTTCGTACAACAAAATACAACTTGATTTATAAGCGAATATTTTTGCAGTATGAGCATTTTTTAAATCCCCAGATCATCCGCTTCAAAACATTCTATTCAAAATGCCAACTTTGGCAGCATTTTTTGTAATATCGTCTGTATTTATTGAAAAATTTACAAGCACTTTATGTAGTTTCTAGATAAGATAACATGCCAAACTCAGGGCGTTTGAGGGCAAAAATGAATATAAAAATAAATAAATAATAAGCAGTTTGCATTGGAATATACCCTTCAAATAAAATCTCAAAAATGCGAAAACGCTGAAAGCAGATAATTCATTCATGATATTTATAAATTATATTCTAAAATGAATTACTAGAAAAATAAACTGGACTCCTTCTACGTTGTGTTAATAACATATAATAAAATATTCTGGTTTCCAGCGAAACAATTGTGTGAAAAATACCCATATTTGAGATGTATTTTGTACGATTTAATATATATATATATATTTAACTTCCGAATATATAAGTGAACAAATGATAGGTATACTTAAAAACAAAGCTATCAGAAAGGTTAAATTTAAAAATGCAATATTTAGGAAATTTTATTGTCTTCCAAAGCTTAAAGCATGTAACAATAACGAAATGTGAACAGAATTGGAATAAAAGCATTTAAAATTTAATTGGAATAAAAGCTTTTAAAATAGGCAGACTTGCGACTAATTTTATACACAAATATCGATGCAAGGTTTTAGTGAAAGAATTATTAAGTGCCTTAGGATCGGGAAGAAAAAAATGACTGGATTAACTTTTGTAAAAATGAAACGAGTTCTAAAAGTTGAATACTGATATGTATCAATGTGTATCGAAAGAAAAAAAAATTCTGAAACTGTAAAACTTTTACAACACTTCGGAAAGAGATTTTTAAAGAGAAGGCGGATGAATAGACTTTATACATAGTTAAAGAAGTATTTTACAAACGACAGTAATACCTTAAAATAAAATCTCAAAAATGCGAAATCGCCAAAAGCAAATAATTTATTTATAAATAAAAAATATATATATAGTCTAAAATGAATAACTAGAAAAATAAATTGTACTCAGTTTCGCTATCTGTTGCTTTTGTAACCTTCAGTAAAATATTTTAGTTTGTAGAGAAACAATTTAGTGATAAATAAACATATATGAAATGTATATTTTAAGATTTAAAAAAATATGTATAACTTTCGAATTTGGAAAGATTGGTATGCTTAAAAACACAGTTATCAGATAGACTAAATTTAAAATTGCAATATTTAGAAATGTATACAATTTTTCAGTGCATAAAACATGTAAAAATAACAAAATGCAAACTGAATTGATTTAAAAGCATTTACCTTTTAAAATAAGCATACACGCTGTCAAGCTTCCTCACAAATATAGAAGCAATATTTTTATGAATGAAAAAATAAGTAATTCGGAAAATGGAATAAAAACTTTACTGAAATACCTTTTGTAAAAATGAAGTGTACTCTAAATCGCGAATACTGATTAATATCACGGAGTATTAGATGAAAAAAACCCTGAAAAGGTAAAACATTTACAATATTTTGGATACAATGTCCTTAATAGGCTATTTCCATGAGTACTTGTAGTGTAAGTCACGGGCTAAGATTTTTGGCTACCAGTATTTTAGTACGAAAAATGTGATTTATTTTATCGGTACATTCTCATTAATTGAATAAGGCCAAGCAGACTTTTCGAAAATAACGGTGGCAAACAAGCATAGCAATTATAATGTAATGTGACTTACACTACAAAACCCATGGAACTAGCCAATAGAAAGTCAATGAAACTATATATATTAAAAGGAGCATTTTACAGCCTACAGAAAAATAAATTGTATTCAGTTGCATTCTACATTACGTTTATAACTTATAGTAAAATATTCGTAACTTTAAAGACAAAAAAATGTGATAAATAAACATATTTGAAACACATCGTTTATGATTTAAATATATATATATATATGCATATATAACATTCGGATTTGTAAGTGAATGAATGATAGGTATACTTAAACACAAAGCTATCAGAAAGGCTAAATTTAAAAAGGCAATATTTAAGAATTTTTGTTATCTTCCAAAGCTTAAAGCATGTATAAACAACAAAATATGAACATAATTGGAATAAAGACATTTTTCTTTTAAAATAGGCAGACGCGCATCGCACACAAACATACAGGCAAGGTTTTAGTGAATGAATAAATACGTGTCTCAGGATGTGGAATAAAATGTTGGCTGGATTAACTTTTGTAAAAATGAAGCGTGCTCTAAAAGTCGAATACTGATATGTATCAGTGTGTATTGAAATAAAAATCTTGAAAATATAAAACTTTTACAACATTTCGGATTCAGATTTTTAAAGAGAAAGCGGATGAATGACTATATACGTAGTAAAGACGCATTTTACAGCCAACAGTAATACCTTAAAAAAAAATCTCAAAAATACGAAATCGCCGAAACCAAGTAATTCATTTATATATTTTAAAAATTTCATTCGAAAATGAATTACTAGAAAAATAAATTGTACTCAGTTTCTCTCTGTGTTGCGTTCGTAACTTACAGTAAAATATTTTAGTTTGTATAGAAACAATTTAGCGGTAAATAAACATACATGAAATGTATCTTTTAATATTTAAAAAAAATTATTTGGAAATAAATGAAAGATTCGTTTGCAAAAAAAACCAAAGCTATTAGATAGAATAAATTTAAAAATGCAATATTTTAGAAATTTTTAACGTCGTCCAGTGCATAAAACATGTAGAAATAACGAAAATGCGAACCGAATTGAAATAAAAGCATTTCCGGTTTAAAATAAGCATACGTGCTGACACACTTCATACACAAATATAGAAGCAATATTTTTGTGAATGAATAAATAAGGTCCTCTGAAAATAGAATAAAAACATTGCAAAATTAACTTTTGTAAAAACCAAGTGTGCTCTAAACCTCGAATACTGATTAGTATCACTGTGCATTGGATAAAAACACCCTGAAATTTTACAAGATTTTGGATACAATGTCTTAAATAGAAAGAGGGTTGTTCCATGTAGGCAGACGATACCGTGCTACCTATAATAAAAATCTCAGTGTACAGAAAGTGAAGAGAAGTGAAGTGTTTTTTCTGTTTTTATTCTAAAGTTGTGTTTGAGATAAGTGCAGACGATAACGCAGCAGTGAGCTGCGAGTGAGTGTTATTCCTTTAATAAAATTTTTTTTAAAGAACCAGTGCATATGGAATAATTTGTGTAGTGCGTGCTTAATAATTAACATAGACCGCCGAGCCGTAAGGTGAAAATAATTATTTATGAGAGTGAAAAATCATGGAATTTGAACGATGTGCTGATGTGATATTAAGAGTTCTATTATAGATCTGTAAACGTTCAACATGAGAATCTTCGAATAATATCATGCTCAAACAAGTGAAATATTGTGCTGAAGATGATAAATTTAAGAATTATAATGAGTCTTCCTCGGAATTTCGCAGCGATTTGAGTGAGGTAAGAGCATTTTTTTAGTTTATTTTGATTAAATTATGTCTGTTATTGATAATCTAAATAAATACGAGCTTAAGCTTGTAGTTGAGGAATTGGGTTTAGCTGCTCCTGAAAGTAGTAAAATTATAGATTTAAGAAATATTATAGAGAATAGTTAATATTACTCAAATGAGCAGTTATTAAAAAGCATCGTTAATTCGGTTGTTGAGGAGTATAAATCACGAACAGAAACTGAGAAAACAAAATTAGAATTAGAAAAAATTAAATTAGCGCGATTAGAAAAAGAGTTAGAATTAGCAAATATTCGTAAGGAGCCATCCCAAAATTCGCAATTTGAAAAAATAAAACTAGCTCAGTTAGAGAAAGAATTAGAAATAGCCAAATTGCGTAAAGAATCTCAGGAAAATTTGCCGTCTGTAACAGAAAAATCGGAAACGGGAATAGGGAACAATAACTTGGAAAGTTTTATTAAAAGTATTAAAACTTTAACTATTCCTTTACCAACGAGAGCTGAGTTATTTAATCTTTTTTTTCAATCTCTTGAGAAAGCGTTTCGAACTAAAAATGTACCTGAAGAGTTTATGGCCGAAATTCTGTTAAATATTCTCGGCGAAAAAGCGAGCAATTTAATGATCTATTTATCAGAGGAAGAGTTGATTAGTAATGATAAATTGAAAAATATAGTGTTAAGGGAATTTCAACCTACTGCACAAGAATGTTTAAACAATTTCAAGAGTGCACAAAAATTACCGTCGGAAAGTTACGTTCAATTTGCAGCTAGGCTGAGTTCAATTTTTCAGTATTACTCTAATTTGCGTGAGGTAAATGATTTTAAATCATTATGCGATCTGATTGTTTCAGATAAAATTTTCAGTTCTTTAGATCGCGAATTAATGAATCATATCGCAATTAAACAATCAGAGTCATATTTTAAACCGCAGCAACTAGGAAGAGAATGCGATATTTTTTTGTCGATTAAAAATAAATCTAAAGGTGAATGAAAAGTGTATTCGAGAAACACGATAAATGAAAATAAACGTATAGCGACAAATAAATTTCAAAATCGGCCTCAAAGGAGCGCTTCAAATATATTTTTTTCGGAAACAAAAAATGTCAAATGTGTCTTGTGTAAATCTAATGAATATCACGGTTTACATTCTTGTCCGCAATTCAAAAAACTGTCCATTAAAGATAGAGTAGAAGTTGTGAAATTAAATAAAGCATGTTTCAAATGTTTAAATTATAATTGTTGCGCACAGAAATGTATGTCTAAAAATTGTGCTAGATGTATACTACCGCATTCTGAACTAATACACTTTCCTAGAGAAGAAAACGAATTAAATAATCAAAATAAAAATGTTGGTCATGTGTTTCAATCGGCTGCAGGAATAAAAAATTTACAACCCGAGGAAATCCTTTCCTACCCTCCGAGTCAGACTGTCGCCTCTAGTTTTGTGAAAAATAAAACAAAATCCGTTTTATTAAGTACGGCGCGTATCCTCATTAAAGATAAGTTCTCGGAATGGCAGGAAGTTAGATGCTTACTAGATGTCGGTTCACAAGCATGTTTGATTACTTCACAGTGTGCTAATCGATTGCAGCTTAGAATTAATAAAACGAATACTTTAATTTCATGTTTGGATGACACTTCTATGACAATAAAGGGCTGCGTAAATACAAAAATCGCGAATAGAGATAAAAGTTTTGAAAGAGAATTGACTATGCTAGTAGTAAGGAAATTACAGATTTAATTCCGCAACAAGTGGTTAACATAAATGTTGAAGTACCAGATTTAACTATAGTAGCAGATTATAGATTTAATTTCCCTGATAAAATTGACATGTTGCTGGGGGCAGAAATATTTTATGAGTTATTAAGACCGGGACAAATATATTCTCAGAGTTCAAATTTACTTTTGCAAAATACCGTATTTGGGTATGTGGCTAGTGGATGCATAGAGCAGGAAAGTGATGTAAAAGTTCATTGTGGGCTAATTTGGGAGGAAGATTTAAACGAAACATTAAAAAAGTTTTGGGAAGTTGAAAACGTCGAAGTAGAGTTATCAAAAAGTAAGGAATTTGAGATATGTGAGCAACATTTTGCGCGTACGCATTGGAGAAATGAGGAGGGGAGATACGTGGTGAAAATGCCTTTAAAGGAAAATCCTTCGTGTTTAGGCCAATCTAGGGAGCTTGCTCTTAAAAAACTCAAATCGCTGTGGACTCGCTTATCAAAAGATAAGAAATACTTCAAATTGTATAAAGATTTTTTAAATGAATATGAAATGTTGGGGCATATGAAACAGGTTAAAGAAGTGAAAGAACCTGACGTCGTGTATTATGCTCCACATCATGGTATTTTCAGACCAGAAAAGTCCACCACAAAACTGAGAGTTGTATTTAACTGTTCTGCCACAACAACAAATGGCACATCACTTAATTCATTGCAATATAATGGCAGTGTTATTCAGAATGATTTATTCACGATATTGGTTAGTTTTCGAGAGCAAACTTATGCACTGACTGCGGATATTCAAATGATGTATTGAATGATCAATATTGATCCTAGTCAGCACGCATTGCAGAGAATTTTGTGCAATGATAATTTCGAGGAAGAGCCTAAAATTTTTGAACTACAGACCGTTACATACGGTACGGTTAGTGCGCCTTATTTAGCAATGAAAACTCTCAACCAGCTATCGATTGATGAAGGAGATAATTATCCGATGGCAGCATCGGTTCTTCGAGAAAATATTTACATGGATGATATTTTGTGCGGTGCACCTACGCTTGAAGAAGCCAAAGAGTTGCAGCGGCAGCTCATAGCGATTATGCATAAAGCAGGTATGAGACTCCATAAGTGGTGTACAAGTGATAAAAATCTTTCGCTGACATATGAAGAAGGGTACAAATTTGAAAATGAAATTGAAACTAAAATGTTAGGGGTTTCGTGGAACCCAAGAGATGATTGTTTCACTTTTCGAGTTAAGGTGGAATTGAGCAAATTCCTATACAAAGCGAGAAGTATTGTCAACAATCGCGAGACTATTTGATCCTCTGGGACTTCTTGGTCCAGTTATATCTAAAGCCAAAATACTAATGCAAAAATTGTGGAGAATCAATATTGATTGGGATGACGAGCTTCCTGAATCAGAGTTTCATGAGTGGCATCAATTTCTTATGTCATTTAAATGTGTAAATAATATAAAAATTTGTAGGCGTATTATAATTAAAAACCCAGAAATTATAGAAATACACGGGTTTGCTGACGCCTCAGAACGTTGCTATGGGGCAGCAGTTTATTGCAAATCCAGTGATTCCTTAGGAAATGTGATGGTGAATTTAATCGCTAGCAAGTCGCGAGTCACACTGATAAAGAGTCTAACTATTCCAAGATTGGAATTATGTGCAGCAGTGTTGCTAACCAAACTGGTAAACAGAGTATTATCATCCATGAAAATAATAGTGACTAATGTTTTCCTTTGGTCAGATTCAATGATTGTGTTAGCATGGATTCAAAAAGAACCTATCGACCTTAAGCAATTTGTTCAAAATCGAGTGGCTAACATACAAAAAAACTCTAGTGCTGAACAGGTGCATCAATATTTGCTCAGAAGAAAATCCTGCTGACAAACTTTCCAGAGGTATGGATCCTGACAAACTCGCAAACTGTGAATTGTGGTGGAAGGGACCTTCATTTCTTCAGAACAGTGATTATCCTCAACGTACAATAACCATACCAGAAACAAATCATGATTTCAATAAAGAGCTCAAATTTAATGTTAAATCCTTGAATGAATTTAATGTTATAAGTTGTAATATCACCGAGAATTGTTTTGTATATAACTTGATTAATCTTAGTAATAATTATTTAACGATTGTGCGTATTCTTAGTTATATTTTCAGATTTGTGATGAATACAAGAAACCCTCTTTATAAGTGTAATGGACCCTTGAGTACGTCAGAATTGGAGCTTGCAGAGAGACATTTAGTTAAATCAATACAAAATATTGAATTCCGTGGAGACATACATAGTCTTCAGACTAAAGGATCGGTAAGTCAGAGTAGCAAGTTAAAAGGCCTCAACCCTTACTTAGATGAATTTGGAATTTTAAGGGTTGGTGGCAGGTTAAATAATAGTAATTTAAATTTTTCAAAAAAGCACCCGGCGATTTTACCAAAGAATAATAAATTTACTGTAATTGTTATAAATTATTATCATAAGAAATATTTGCATGTTGGTGCGTCAACTTTACTATCCTTAGTAAGAAATAAATTTTGGCCAATAAATGGTAGTGCAATGTGTCGAAAGTTGGTTCATCAGTGCATTCCATGTTTTAAAGCTAAACCAGTTATTGCAAATCAATTTGCCGAGGGATAGAGTCCAATTAGACTATTGTTTTAATATTTCGGGTGTTGATCTATGTGGGCCATTTATGATCAAAATTGGTTATGCACGTAGGACCATCTTACAAAAAATTTATGTCTGTATTTTTGTTTGTTTTGTATTTAAGGCTATACACATAGAAATTATTTCAGATTTAACTTCCGAATCATTTATTGCGGCACTGAAAAGATTCATAGCACGCAGAGGTAAATGTGCCAAATTGTATTCTGATAATGCAAAAAATTTTATTGGGGCAGATAAAACACTTAGGGTCTTTTATGAATTAGTAAGAAAGCCTGATGAAAAATTAGCTGCATATTTGTCTAGTGAAGGCATTGAGTGGAAATTTATTCCCCCCAGATCACCCAATTTCGGGGGTCTTTGGGAAACCGCAATAAAATCCTTTAAATTTCATTTTAAGAGAATTGTGGGAGGTGCTAATCTCACTTATGAGGAATTTCTTACAGTAGTGATACAAATAGAGGGAATATTAAATTCGAGGCCTTTGAGTCCATTATCAGATGACGTAGATGATTTTGGAGTCCTAACTCCAGCTCATTTTCTTATAAACAGACCATTAAATGTCATTATTGAGCTTGATTTAACCAATATAAAAGAAAATCGCCTCAAAAATGGCAAAGAATAACTAAAATTGTACAACTTTTTTGGCGCAAATGGCATCATAATTATTTAAGTGAATTACAACAGAGGGGCAAGTGGAGATTTGAAAAGAATAATGTAAAAATAGGCGATCTAGTGTTGTTAGTAGAGGAAAATATATCAAGCAATAAGTGACCTTTAGGCAGAATTATTGAAGTATATTACGTTAACGATTAGAAAATTCGCGTAGTTCAGGTAAAAACTCAGAATGGAATTTTTAAAAGATCGATTAGTAAAATATGTATTTTACCTATGCCTGAAACCCATAGTACTTAAAAAAAATGTATATATATATATAGATGTGTGAGTGATATATTGTTTTTTTTTTCAATTTTATATTTAAGTAACATATATAGTGACCTTTTGTATTTATTTGTGTAATTAGTGTACTGAGTAAAAAAAAGAGTTATTATTGAATGTGAAACATGTCAATGGGGGTCGGTATGTTCCATGTAGGCAGACGATACCGTGCTACCTATAATTAAAATCTCAGTGTACAGAAAGTGAAGAGAAGTGAAGTGTTTTTTCTGTTTTTATTCTAAAGTTGTGTTTGAGATAAGTGCAGACGATAACGCAGCAGTGAGCTGCGAGTAATTGTTATTCCTTTAATAAAGTGTTTTTTAAAGAACCAGTGCATATGGAATAATTTGTGTAGTGTATGCTTAATAATTATCGAGGGTGAAACAATTTATATATATTTAAAAAAGCATTTTACAGCCAACAGAAAAATAAATTGTACTCAGTTGCATTCTACGTTGCGTTAATAACTTGTAATTAAATATTCGTAACTGTAATGAAAAAAATTGTGATAAGTAAACGTATTAGAAATATATCGTTTATGATTTAAATATATATACACATATATAACTTTCGAATTTGTAAGTGAATGAATAATTCGTATACTAAAAAAATAAAATTATCAGAAAGGCAAAATTTAAAAATGTATTGAAGTTACGCATCTTGAGATTCAGTGGAATATAGGTGTTTTAGTATCATAAATTTCTTAAAATACTTACTGGTCGTTCAAACTGATGATGTATTTTTTATATTTAAGTGAAGCAATTATTTCATTTTAAAAATGCTGCTAAAATTTCTTTTAAAACCGTACAAGCATACGAAATCTTGCATAGTGCATGTTCTTGACTGACATCTCTATATGTGTGTATAGGATGAAAAAAAGGGGAAAGTTTAAAAGTTTTAAAATATTTCGGAAGCAGTTTCTTGAATGAAATGCGGATAAAAGACCTCAAACTTAATTAAAGAAATACATTTAAGCTTATAGTAATACCTCACTACATAATCTGAAAAATGAAGTATCGTTGAAATCAGTAAATCCATTAACAATCATTAAAAACTGTGTTCTAAAATGAATTACTTGAAAAAAAAAGTGTACTTACTCAGTTGCATTCTATGTTGCGCAAATAATTATAGTAAAATACTGTGATTTGTGCAAAAACGTTTTTGGGATAAATAAACATATACATAATGTAATGTTGAAAAAAATAACTCCTGAATAGAAAATAAATGCACTTAAAAAGAAAAATACCATAAAGGCTAAATTTTAAAATGTGTAGTACAAGTTTTTGCATTCAGTTCATTGATACATTCTTTACAAATGAAGAATATTTTTGTTTAGAATCACGCGCTGATATTTTAAATATTACTGTTCCACCTTAAATAAAGTACAATTTAAGTGCACTTTACTAATGAAATTTTGTGCTGTAAAACGCTAAACGCGATTTTAATTTCAAAAAGCTGTTACCAATACTCTAAACGGGAAAACATATTTTCCAGTATGAATACGTTAAAATAAACATGTATGATACTTGAAAATTATATTCACTATTCAGGAAATACAATTTTAATAATCTTCTTTTTCAACCATTCAAATACCTGTGGCGCGTTCGTTATAGATACTGAACGAAATAAGAGTGTTAGCTTAGAGCTTTTTGAATGAAAGCTTATTATTATTATTATTATTATTATTATTATTATTATTATTTAACCAAACAAATTTTATGTTAAAATTTGTATATAAGCAAAGTTCAATGCGAAATTGTGTATACAATTTTTCAATATTCTTTTTTTATTTTTGTTTAAATCAAGTTATCAGAATTTTATTTCACTTAGGTTCAAACATAAATAAATTCCAAGTACTCTTCAATAGTAAAAAGTTTTTGTAAAACAAATAATAATAAAATAAAATAAGTTGCGGAATTCAACCAATAATAAGATTCAGATTTCCCAATTTTCTACCAAGGACAACAACTATATCCCAAATAGTTAAATAAAATGTAATTTAACAAACTACAAAGAATATTTGGAAAATTATATTTTCAAAGACTAAAATTTTAAACTTATAAATATATTATATATTTTAAAAAATATAATAATAATAAACATCATTTTTATGATAATCAAAACGTAATAACAGAGTCCTACATTACGTACCCCATGGATTAAAAATTAATATACCTGCACCAAACCTATACAAATTTTTAATGAAATTTTAGTTTGACAATTTTCGGTACTGCAAATTTTTAAACTTTTAAACATCACACATTTTCAATTTTTACACCTGTGAAGCCTTCAAATGAAGACCGGGTAGCGTGGTGCGGTTACTTCGGTGAGGCGGTGACTCATGTTTCAATTAATAAAAACATTTTATTAAATGTTATAATAGATTCTTGGTTACACAAATCACAAATCACAAACAATAATTAAATTCGCTTATGATAGAGTTCTGATTTCAGTTAAAGTCATTGAGATGAAGTGTATAGTCTAACAGTCCCTGATTATAGTAAATCAGTCTATTGTCATTTCACTAAAAGCATTAAGTTGGTCAGATGTAGATAATGCAGTTAAATAGTTCCTTGACTAAAGTAACCATTTTATTGTAACTTCACGACGAGTGTCAACTCAATCACACTTTTCTTACTCCCATATCCGGAATGATCACCCTTGACGTTCAGCCAGATCCGCTGAACTCAAGTCTCTTTACTAGAGAGAAAATTTCTCTGCTCCAAGCAGGTGTCCTCACCTTTTCTCTCCTCTTCGAGAACCAGACTCTTTTCTCCTCATCATCTTTTTCCGACCCCCCGTCAAAACTCTCCGTTACCTTTTTTTGCCCACTTAAATTTTCTCTATCTTATGTCACTAACAAACTGTTTTCTTATTCGTCGATCCCAATTTCATTTTTGCCGTGCAATATTTTTTTTCGGACCGTGGGATACTCTCTGATTCTCACCGAAGCGGCGACTTCAAAAGGGCGACCTTCTGGCGCTCCTATTTTCTGCTTGTCTGAAAAACTGTCTATCGCTAAGATGGATAGTGATACATTTCTTCTTTCTACTTTTCCGACCATGTATGGAACTTTTCTTAAATTTTGGACTGTCTGAGGGTTTTCTCTCGCAAAATCATCTAATTTCCTACACGCCGTCGTATAGAAAAAAAAAATGTATTTTTAAATGCAATTTGTTTAAAAGTTGTATCTCAATTTGTTTTAAAATTATTAATTTAGTTGTAGTTTTTTTAATACTTTTTATGTCATCGTGGCAACAGAGTATTCCATTTCTGGACATTAGCCATGGACCAATCAGAAAACGAATATATTAAAAAAAGAGAAGTATTCCATTTTTGGACAATTAACATGGACCAATGAGAAAACGAATAAAATAAAATAAGTTGCTGAATTCAACCAATAAAAAGATTAAGATATATTACAGATTTGCCAATTCTCTACTGAGGACAACAAGTATATTCCAAATAGTTTAAAAAGTCTCAAAGCCTTTTTCCAGAAACATAAACATTCTTTGACATTGAAATTGCATAATTTCATCAAATGAAGCTAAGTATGAAGCAGTATATTTAATGTTTAGATAAATGTTTAATTTTTTGTAAACTTCCATTAGCATTGCAGATTTTTTTATTGCACTTGAGTTCTCACGAAAAAAATATTATTAATTAAATTAATTTTTAAACCAATAAAATTTAACCAATAATTATTAAACCAATATATATATTTTTTTTTTTTTTTTTTTTTTTTACATTTATAACATTATTTTTTATAACATGAATAAATTTTTAAAGTACGCAGAGCTCTTTATTGTTATATTTTTACAGGGAAATACATAAATAATTGTGCACAAATAAAATACCATAACTTTTAGCTGTAGAAACAAAACAAGCCGTTTTTGTCGCCATTTGAACCAAAAGAATATTCTGTACAAGAAACAATAAAAATTATTAGTAATGGTTTCCCATAGCAGCAGTACAGGTGTCTTTGGCGCTTCTGGAAAATCATCAAGCTGGCCCCGACCTAATATTTCCGGGGTGATTTCAATCCAAGCTTTTTCACAGCATGTTTCAGAAAATCCAGAAATTTGTGCTTGATCGCACAAGCTTTTTCAAGCCAGGATCTCTTAACCCTTTCCGGCGCAGGCAAATTCTACTCATAAATTAGAAATTATTTATTAACGGCAGAATTTAAAACAACTTTTTTAGAAATTAAGAATACCTAAATTTACGCTTTCATTGTAAAACCGAAATTTCTTTAAAAATCTCTTGGTGCCGTTTGCAACTTTGGAATTAAAATTTGGTGTGCCCGGAGGGGCACACTGCGCCGAGAAGGGTTAAACAGCTAAATTTGTTTGGGGAGGCGTTGTTGTAGGAATGCAGGTTTAACCTTTATACACTATGTTTTCCTGCCAAATAGTGAATTAAAATTATCAGAAATAGCAATTAGACAACAAAAAAGCATGATAAACATGTATAAAAAATAGTCAATGCAGAGATCGAAATAAAAATACATATATTTTACTTTATGTATATTACTAATGTCTTAATTTGCAGTAAATTATATTATTATTAAAGGATTTATAGATGAGAAATCTTGATAATTTTATTGTTAGATTGAATTAGTTAGATGGAAATATTTGTTCACCATACTTCAAGCTTTTCTTTTTAATTTTACATAATATGTAATATGATAAAATTTCACATTGTATAATTTTAAAGCATGCACTTACTCACAAAAAGGCATTCATTCAGATAATTTTCAATAGTTAAAAAATGACTTTATTTAAAATATAATAATAATACTTCTTAAATTTTATATCAAAATAATTAGCCTTAACAATTTTATCTTGTTTATCCTTTTAAGTTTTATTCGAATGTAGTATCTTAAGGGCATATAGTGTGATTTGTGTAATGCTGTTTTGCATCAGAAAAGCAGTTAATGAGAGTACTTGTTAAGGACAAACAGTGTAAATATTTTGTAAATAAAAATTAAGAAAGTGTATTTCAATTATTTGCAAAGTCAAGTAATATTTGCATTTAAATTGGAAAATTTGAAAAGAAAACCCATTTCTTTATACGTGATTAATTGGTCGTTCGTAATTCTAACTAAATTGTATATATATTTATTTCGTATTTAAAAAAAACTTAAAAAGAAAATGTATTCAAGAATGCATATTCATTATATGTTTATTTAGTGGCAATGTTTATACTTAAATATTCTAAAGGATTTCTTTTCTATAAACTATGCACTACTTTTTAAATGCTTTAATTGTATCATTTTTCTTTTCTCCTGACATAAATGAAGATCACTTCCATTCATTGAAATTCTAAAATATCGAAAATTTTTACTTTTAAGCAATGGAAAAAAGTGTTTAATTTAAAATTAAGAAGTGAACTTTACTTCGACTACCACACAATTATCTAAAAATATTCTTTCAAAATCCTTATATACTAAGTTTAATTTCTATCTTATAGAAAATCAATAAATAATTTGTAACAAAAGAAAGCTTTTTTGTTCAAAATTTCATATTTTTAAATCGAAATTCGATTTCTTATGTCATAAAGTAATTTCGTTTGATAACGTTAATTTGGAATTGCGGCGATTTTTATGACGGCGAATTATTTGCCCGATGAATATAGGCTTAAATGCTGATGGATGCCTGATTGTGTTCTTTCCGAAGGAATTTAATCTGCATATGTCAAAAGTTCAAAGGAAGACATGGAAAACTATGAAGGATAAATTGAAAGGGCTTTATTTGGTTCAAACACCCTTCTCTCTACACCAGTTTAAGAAAAAAAAAATACTAAACTACAATTCAGATCATTTAATATTGTTTAAGAGCAATCTGAGATAAGCGTGTTTTAACTTCGAAATACAAATTAATTTTTTTTTAATCTTAAATCAGTGTTTGAAATTTTTGAAGAATCAGTAGATGTATGGAATAGATGTATGGAATAAAATCGTATCTGGAATAATTGACTGAATATATAAGTTATTAGAATATTATTAAGAATAATAATAAATTAAATTAAATTAAAAATACAAATAAATTAAAATAAAAATAAAAATAGAAAAAGTGATGTTTTATATAAGAATAATTTAAAAAAATCATTCATGAAAATTACCTTTGAAAATCATTTTTTCTAATCATTGCAATGCTAAACTCATTTAGCTGATATTTATGAAAGAAGTACATAAATAAGTGTTGTTATATTAAATGAGAGTTAGAAAGTTAGAGACATATGTGTAATAAATAATTTTGAAAGCTGTGCCCTAATAAATTGTTTGTATATATGCTGTCCTAGGAAAATAACGCCACGTTAAGATTCTAGCAATTTTAAATATTAAGTTTTAGGGGATTTTTCTTCAAACAAATATTGGATTTAGTACAACACCGTATTAACAGTTTATACAAGGATGATTATTTTAGCAGATACGTATTCATAAATCTTAATGGCTTGTTGTCTTTGCCAATGAACTAAGAGCAGTTAAAATACAATACATTTTATGTAAGTACAAGATGCATTCCTTATTCATGCATACCTAGGCCATTCTTTTGTCAATGTTAAATGTATGTAATGTAATCCGCAAATACCAAATAATATTAACATTAGATACTTAAGAATCTTTAGTGCTTATCAATTTTTATCTAAATATACATCGAATTACGTCCTTTTCGATTTACGAGGCTAGTCTTGATATAAGTCGAGGAATTACTTCATTGTAATAATTGAAGTTTTCTATAATGAAATTCTACAGTATATCGGAATTTCGTAATTGTTAATCAGTAAGAAAATATATAGACATACCGAAGTCTTGTGTATGTTTTTATTTTTTTATTACTTTCCTGAAAACTGATCCACCTGCCAACGAAAATCTAATCCATGATCTTAAACAGAATCGCAGTAATTCAGGAATTAAATTTGCTAAAAATATCTTACCCTAACCTATATATTCAGATTAATAATAAAAAATCTGTTACATTCTAAACGTAACTGCAATTCCAGTCAAAACCTTCATTACATATTTGCTAAAATTCCGTTTGTGGATTATAAAAATTTTATATATTTAAGATATTACATTTAAGTCATTGCATTTAAAATAAGTTTTTAGTGAGTTCGAAAAAAAAAAAAATAGCGAACGAACATAACACAAAGATTTGGTGATTAATTTGAAATCATAACAGAGATCATGTGGAATGAATTAGATAATGCAAACTTGAAATAATAGCAAAAAAATTGCTATGTAGAAATAAAATTATGTAGAAAAACATAACTGTAGTAACATAAAATGTTTGATGTGTTGGAAATATCTTTAGGGAGATAATATAGTACATTGTACTATATTATCTCTTAACATTCGCATATTGTTAGGTTTAAGTGAACATTAATGAATGTTGAGACTATCTTTCCGTATATAGAAGGTAGTTAGGTTCTAAAATTTTGTTCTTTTCAATAGAAAAAAGCAATTCAAAAAACATATTTATTAATCATAATACTTTAAAATTACATATATTAAATAAATTTGAATAATTATAAATTTATTGATCAAAATTTATTTCCCAGTGTGAGGTGGAGAAAATGTAATGTATGATTGTTTGTCAAAGTAGATCTTATGTTTAAAGAGTTCCAATGTAAGGAAAAGTTGCGACCTCGATTTTTATTTTAAATAAAAAAGTCCTCACCAGTGTAGAATGACAATAACCGATAATTTTTGTAGAAAATATTTTACCTGTAATAAAAATTTGACATAAAAAAACTAGAGAATTGAAAGAAAATGTGTATAAAAAATAAAGAAAATTATTGATCAATGAGTCACCACCACGCAGGTCATACAGTCATACAGTAAACTGTTCTATACATAAATGTCCAATGTCAGATAATTTATTGAATTAGTAAAACAAAATGAGTTAACTTTGTAAAAAAAAAAAAAAAAAAAAAAAAAAAAAATGAAAGTAACTAAGTTTAGTCTTTGCGAATGTTGAAATTTTCCACATTTTTTTTATTATTTCGCGAATAATCAAAACTTTCCAATGTTTTGTTATTACTATATTTCTTAATATAAGAAGAATGGTGTTTATGAAATAAATCGATTATGAGATAGTTGTATGTCTATGTATTGTTTTAGATTCATCTTTAAGGAAGTGTTTTACATTTATTGAAATGCTTTTTTGTAATATCGACAAATAGCTATTGCGTTCCTTGATATCATATATAGAACATTTGTGTATGTATGTACATAGATGCAGGTATGAACATATGATGGAACATATCTGAATAGTTCAAATGAGTTTATTTTATTTTTATTTACTTTTTTTATTGAAGCAGTATTTTTCTATGGATTGTATACATTAAAAGAAAAAAAGGGGAAAATTTAAAATCTAAACTTTAATTTCTATATTATATAATTCAAGTATATTACTAAATTTCAGTTAACATTTCTTTCTAGAAAATAAAAACGAAGAAAATTTGATTTATGAATCTATGGCCGAAAAAAAAGTCAGCAGAAAGAGCAAATGACATTTTTCCTTTTCTCTTTCCCTCATACATTTTAAAAATTCTCGTGCAAATGTGTCGTTTTTACCATGATGTAATGTGCTCTCTTTTTACCTTTCCTTATTTCTTCTTTATGTCTTAGTAGGAACAATGTTTTTTTAGTTTTTTATTATATTTCTAAAAATACATTTAAGAATGGAGGTTTTTTTTTTTTTCATTAAACAAAAAAGCTATCGCACTTTTATGCATGCAAAGTAATACCTAGGAATAGAATACATTAGCTTCAGAAATAAAAAAAATCGCATTATAGGAGAGGAATTTAGAAATTTTAAAAATCACCTTAACTTACATGAATGAGAACTTATTTTACTATAATTACTTTTAAGCCTTTTAGGATGCATGATATATAAATTTAAAAAAAAAAATGCAAGAAAAGCATACTGGAGTGTAATGCAACTTAATCATTACGGAAAAAGGAAAAACGAAGCAATTAAATTAAATACAATCGATATTTTAAGTTTAAAAATTCTAATTGAAAAGTTTACTTTTACAATTTTCTGATTACAGTATTTTTTTTTTATTAGTCAGTTTAAATTGAAATTTCTATTAAACTTTCTGCTATTGTTTAAAGCGTCTTTTTTTCTAAAAATGACATTTTAAATTTGATATTTAAAATTTTATGTATGGTATGATTTAAGTTAAAGCTCACTAATTAAAAATTAATTATTTTAAAGTTATCCTTCTAAATATTTATTCGGACGAAAACATTTTTTTATGATCTTTTATATTTGTGAGCTTTGCATTATTCCAAAAGAGCAATTGAAATTCACAAAAAAATAAACATGGGTTTGTAATTTTCTAATGTGTTTAGAACTATATTTTTAGGCATTAACTTTTCTAAAGAATTTTACACTTCATCATTTACTTCAATTGAAAAAAGAAAATCCTAATCTGAAATTTAATGCAATTTTCACATATTGTAATGTGGTTACATTATATTAGTTTTTAAATAACAATTCGGTGATATTACAGTTTTTGTCTTTTCTTTCTTTTTTTTATCTGCCAGCTTTGCACTGTTCCAAAACAGTAAAGGAAATTAAAAAAATATATATTTTTTAAAAATTTCTTTAGTATTTAGAAGTATTTTTTAGGCATTATTTTTTGTTTGGAGACTTTAACAATTCATTCGTTTACTTACATTAAAAAAAATAATCTGAATTTTAATGTACGTTTCACATATGACAATGTGATTACACTATATAAGTTATCATATTCCAATGCAGAAATATTAAAGTTTTCGTCGTTTCTATGCTTAGTTTCTGGAAAGAATATCTTAAAAAATTGCTCTTTAAATCTATGTCAAAGAAACTTTTGTTCAACAAAAAGCTAAAAGACATGTCATTTCCTCCTTCTTTTCTGTTTCACTAGTGTATTTTAAAAGTTTTCGGGCAACTTTGTCATTTGGAGCATGATGTAATATGCTTTCTGCTTTTCCCCTTTTTTCTTTCACTATGTTTTCATCTTAACCCGCCAGTAGTCGCGTGTCGGTCTTTTCGCCGCCCGTATAACTTATCTTCTCCTAACTTATATCACATTTCAAATACAGCGGAGATCTACCAAGTAGCTGACTTTGAAGCTTTCTCGAGCACCTTAGTGAAGTAACAAAACACCTCTGTTTTTCTTTTAGGTAGATTTTTAGAAACAAAGTTGAAATCGACAAAAAAGTCTACGTAAAAGTCACTAATGCGAGTTCATTTTTACTTTTTCCAATTACACCAGATAGCATGAAAAAAATGCATAATTTAAGAAAACTGCAAATTTATATCTTCGTTGTAATGTTATTTTCGTATATTAGGTGCAAAATATTTCTTATTTTACTTATTTGGTATGCGGGGGGCCAGCGGCGAAAAGACCGAGCGCGACTAATGACGTTGTGAAAAAAGTCGCGACTACTCGCGGGTTAACTGTGGGCTTAATGATCCTTTTGTTTTCTTATCTCGTTCCTGAAAAGATATATTGAGAATGTTTTTTTTTCTTTTTTTCAATAAAACATGTAAAATATATTATATGATTGTGAATAAATTTATGCCATGGCGTAGAATTTCTTAAAAAATATTTTAAAAGTTTTTAATTCTTTACTTCCTAAAGTGAAATCCTCTTTTTTCAATAAAAGTAATTTAAACTTTTTTTATTTTTTTATTTTTTATTTATTTTATATTTATTATACTTATCTTATAAATCATGGTAGGACTTTTAGTAGTTCCGCATTTTTAAAATATATGTAGTCTTGTTTAATACTTTATGATTTAAAGGGTTCTGGGACACATTAAAAAAATACATTTATTGAGCTAAATCTTTGAATTTTTTATGATTATTAACAATGTCATTTGTAAACAAAATCCCATAATAAATCTCCTGATATTGTTTTTTTTTATTATATTTAAAAAAAATTCTTAATCTGAAATTTAATGTAATTTTCTCATATTGCAATATAGTTACATTATATTAGTTTTTAAATAGCAATTCGATGATATTATAGTTTTTGTCTTTTCTAAACTTAGTTTCTGGAAAGAATAATTAAAAAAATAGCTTTTTAAATCTATAGCAAAGAAACTTTTATTCAACAAAAAGCCAAAAGACATCTCATTTCCTCCTTTTTTGCAGTTTCGCTCGTATATTTTAAAAGTTTTCGTTCAACTGTGTGATTTGGAGCATGATGTAACATGCTTTCTGATTCTCTACTTTTCGTTTCACTATGTTTTCGTCTTAACTGTGGGAATAATTATTCTTTTGTTTTCTTACCTTGTTCCTGAAAATATATTCAGGGATTTTTTTTTCAATGAAATATCTGGAATATATTATATGCTTGTAAAAAATGGTATAATTTAACTTGCTGTTAATTAAAATATAAATAATTATTTTAAAAATATCATTCTAAATATTTATTTGGAAGAAAACAAGAAAAGCATATTTTTTTTATAATATTTTATGTCTAGCAGCTTTGCATTACTGAAAAACAGCAATGAAAATTCAGAAAAAAACTTGTATTTATAATATTCTGAAACATTTAGAACTATCATTTTAGCCATTAATTTTTTGGAGAATTTTACCCTTCTTTCGTTTACTTCAATTTAAAATATTATAAAAAAACTTAATATGAAATTTAATGTAATTTTCACATATTACAATATGGTTTTACCATAATTGTTCTAATGTTACAATGCAGAAATATTATATTTTTCGTCATTTCTATGTATTTAATTTACGGAAAGATGCACTTAAAAAGTTACTTTTTAAATCTATGTCAAAGAAACTTTTATTCAAGAAAAAAACAAAATATACCTCATTTCCTCCTTCTTTGCTGTTTCACTCGTATATTTTAAAAGTTTTCGCGCAGCTGTGTTATTTGGAGCATGATGTAATATGCTTTCTGCTTTTCTTCTTCTTGTTTCGCTATGTTTTCGTCTTAACTGTGGGCATAATGATTCTTTTGTTTTCTTATCTCGTCCCTGAAAATATATTCAGAATTATTTTTTAATGTTTATTTTTTCAACGAAATGTGTAAAAAATATTAAACGATTGGGAAGAAATTTATCCTCTGGCGTAGAAATTTTAAAATAATATTTAAAAAATTTTTAAGAGTTTACTGTCTAAAGTGAAACCCTCCTTTTCAATAAAAGTAGTTTTAAAGTTATTTTATAAATAATTGTAGGATTTTTAATAGTCGCGCATTTTAAAATATAAGCGGTCTTGTTTAATGCTTTATTAAAATTTAAAGGAATCCAGGACACATTAATATATATATACATTTATTCAGTTAAGGTTTTGAATTTTTTGTGATGATTAACAATAATATTTGTAAACAAAATCCAATGATAAAACTTCTGACAATGTTTTTCAAAATAATAATAATAATAATATTTTAAAATTAATAAAATGTGGGGAAAATTGCAATTGCTATAACTCAAACTATTATTTGTAGAATTTGATATTTTTTACATTTAAGTAAACGGAAATATCACAACTTGAATTTGATTCAGCATATTTAAAAATATTAAATAAAAAAAAAATAAAAAAAATCTCCTAACTTATTTTTTTTTTAAATCATATTTTTAAAAATACGTTTTTTTTTTATTTTGCTACATCAAAAATAATGTAAAAAAAAAAAAAAAAAAAAAAAAAAAAAAAAAAAAAAAAAAACATGTTACAAGTTTCTAACGGCTCTTGAGTTATAACAATTTAAATATGAGAAATAATGCAAAAACCCATCATGAAGAAAAACGCATTTTCATAGGAAGACATTTCCAGTGCAATCATTGCTGAAAGCTTGATCTTGAAAACAAACTAAACTGATAAGAAAATAATATTTCCACTTCAAATTAAGAAAGAAACATGATTTAAACGCCATTATAAGCATTAAATAATAATAATAATAATAATAATAATAATAATAATAAACTGAAAAGAAAGTTTAATACAAAAAGAGTTTTCTTAGAAATTTCAAGATTTTTGTGTCCATCTTCCCTTTAAACAATGAGAAGTTTTGAGAAAAAAATATAGACTATATAACGTATGTTTACAACATGTAATTAAATGGTTAAAATTTATTATTTCGCAGTAAAACAAAATGTAAGCATCATCTTACATTAATATACTATGACTAGCGTAGAATTTTATCCCAAGGTCTAGTACATTCTAATTTCGAAACCATATTTTAAAGTTTATAAAACTGTATGAAAGGCACTAAAATCTTCTTCTTCAATACAAAAAGTTCAGACTTATAATAAATTTAAACGCTGGTTTATTTTCAGTGATTTATGGCAAGGCAAAAGTCGCAATTTTTCAAAACAAATTCACGAGGTAAATCTGTTTGTTAATTGCATATATTTCAATATGCAGTGAAAGAATCTATTATTATCATAAACATTCCATGTGATAAGTGCATTTCCCAAGATTGATGGGAAGGAATAAAATGGTTTAAAGAAATAAAAGAAAAAAGTTTGGGAATATAAATGGAATTTCTAGTGGAAAGCTTAACTATTTTGTCGGATAAAATTACCAGGTTGAGAATAAATTTTGACTTTATTTATAGAGTGGATATTAAATAAATTGTTTCTGAAATAAGAAGTTTATATGCAGGAGTTTTCATTTTGTCAGCTAATAATTATAAAAAAATGAATTAAAACTCAAAATCATATAAATCCATGTTTTCTTCTAATGAAATTTCAAGTTTCGTGAAATTTTTACAGAGTTTTTATTTACAGTCTCAGCAAAAAAAAAAAAAAAAAAATCTTGACATTTGCGATTTTTGACGCTTTGTTGAATATCTAGAAATAAAGATAAGGAATTATTATGAACCGCCAGGTGTGTAATCAAAAAGGAACTGGTCATATATTTTCGAAAAGATTTTCCGCCGAAATCCCATAGGAGACCGACAACACATTGAAAAAGAATGAATATATTTTGGATAACCTTGTCGAAACTAACGTGGCAAAAGCGTTCAAACTTCAGAATATGATTAAATGATTTATTGTATTAAAATGTATTCATTTGTAAGATTACAGCATGTATTCTCGTAGAAAAATAAGGATTTTTATAACAATGGTCCAAAATTTTGCAAGTTTTTTTGTTTATAATTTGCATTCTTAATAAAAAAACACAATGCTCTTTTCAGAAAATATTATGATCAACATTAAGCATAACACCTTGTAATCAAAATTAAAAAATATCGATAATTGTATGAAAAATGAGCAGGTTTATTAAATACAATTTCACTGCGCATGCATCAAATTTATAAAAATTTCATTTCCATATTGTGTTAGCTAAATGTATAGAGCAACTTTTGTTAAAGTTTCAAAATCACAGCTGGATAATTCTGAAAGCTATCGTCGATAGAATAAGATCAAAATCCGTTATTCCGAAAATTGCCCTTACAGCTTTTTGCAGATACTTTATTAAAAGAATCCTTTTATCCGAAAACGGAATGAGAAATAATTTTAAAACTTTATTTAATTTTTTTAGTCCGAGATAACTGTATTCGACATCAATGTTTGAAAATTAAAATGTATAACAACCTTAAAAATCCTTAACGAAATTTCTTTGTAATTAAATTTACATTTAATAAGCCAGTATGTTACACTTTATTACAGCATTAAAAGTTAATACATTAGATGTATTTAATCGCATGTAATTGTTTCCATTTGTACTTACAAATCTGAAATATAAATAAGAAATTTGGTTGCATGTATCGAATTTAAGTAGGTAAAATAATATTTCTAATAAAGATCATGTATTATATTTTTAGCTTTTATAATCTACAAAATTATTTCCCTTTTATTTTACCTTATTTTCAAATAAATCTTTATAAATTTAGTCAGAATTCTTTTAGTTTATTATTTAAAAAAATTGAATTTGATTTCATTTAGAAAAATTATTTATTGTATCGTAATAAAAGTTTTAATTATTGATACCTAACAAGTGTATTTCATTTACACTGCTCAAAACATTTAAAGAAAATTTTATGTCTTACAAAAAATAACAGTATAAGTGAATATTTTCTAGAAATTTGAGAAGAGAAAACCACTGAAATTCCACAAACTGTGATTTATAGTAACAGGAACTCTTTTTTTTAAGGCAGAAAGACTTCTCGAAGATAAAAGCTAAGACTTAGACGTGCAATAACCACCTAAAGGACACATTTATGTAGTGTTAATGGCTCGGCAACATCTCGATATAGAAATCTAAATCTTCTTCAAAAACTCCTTTCTCTGCTACTAATACAATTATAAATAAACCTATCATATCAAATACGATATTTGTTTTTATACACTATATTACCAAAGGTAACCGTCCATTTGTGATTTTAGACATTTTGTTAAGTATCTAGAAAAATACATAAGGAATTATTCTGAAACTCTAAATACGTAAACATAATAGTACAGGTAATGCATTTCCATGAAGATTTTTTCACGGAATTACATGGGGAACAGTCAACAACTTGAAAAAGGACAAATATCTTTTGTATAACCAATGGTTAACCATGGATAACCATGTCAAAACGAATGTAGCTGAAGCGTTCAAAATGTACGTTATGACTAAGTGACTTATTGTAGTAAAATCTGTTTATTTTTATTAGGAGAGCATGTCCATTCCTAGAGAAATTAAGGTATTCATAAAAACAGCCCTAAAATTTTCCATTTTTTTTGCTTATATTTTGCAGATTTTTTAATGTAAAATAATGTTCTTTTCTGAAAATATGACGAATATTATTGTACACAACAGAATAGCTTTCAGAATATTCAAGCTATGTTTTTCAGACTTTTACAAAAGTTGTACCATACATTTAGTTATTACAATATGCAAATGACATTTTGACAGAATTTATGCATGCGCAATGAAAAATGATTTAGGAAATCTGCTCAATTTCATACAATTATATATATATATACAGGGTGAGTCATAAATATCGAAACAATAGGCTATCTCCTAAAATAATGCCCCTAGACCCATACATCCAATTGCAAAAATTCATAAAAAAGGTGAAATTTCTGATAAGTTGCAACTCCATGGGGGGTGTATTTGAAAAAATACGAAAATTAAATTTTTATACGGCCCCCGTAGGTCAAAATTACCAATTAGGAAATTATTCCTTACCCATTCCTAAATTGAACAAAACAAATTTCATCTCCGTACCTAAAAACACCACAGTGATATTAAATGCCAAAATCCTCAAAAATCCCTGACTTACACCACTTTTCCCTGCTTCTAAACTGTGATTTCTTCTCTGTGATTCAACGCTTGTTAGGGAACATTCACAAATTGCAAATTGATAAAAATCGATTTAAGATAGCGCTTTTTCTTTGAACATAAAATAGCAGCGTATAGTTTTTACACGCTAAATTGGTATACCATACGTCATACCGGGTCAAAATACCTAGGTCAAGTCTCAAACCGACCCACAGGGGAAAAAGTTCGGCGTGGCCGGAAAAAATGTCAACATCATAACTCGGACCAGTCTGGAAAATAATTTAAATCATAGCCCGGTTTAGTCGCAAATTTCTAAATTTTTTAACTTGGCGTGGGAAAAAAAATGTTTCATATGGAGGAGTTCTGACCAAAAAATTCTTTTATAGCTTTTCGTTTTTTATATTTATATTTTTATTATTAAAGGCTGTAATATTTTTATTTTATCAATGAATCTCTATTTGTATGTAAATGTTTCACTTATATTTTAATATCGTTAATCCATATGCCATGCGTTGGAGACTTTGAAAAATGTTAAACACTAAAACTTTTTAAGACGGAATCACATAGGAAAGAAAAAATACGTTATAGACAGATCCTCTCCCTAGAAGATGTAATACAGATGCTCTCCCTAGAAGATGTAATTGGAGCTTTTTTTCTTTTCAGGTACTAATGCATTTATTTTGCATGGATCAACATATTTTCCGTTTCAGATAGAATTCCGTCATAGGCAGTTTTTTTTCACTGGTTTTATTGTATTTGATATTTTTAGCCTTTGTATAATCTATTTAAACAAATAAATTTTAAAGTTTTTTTTTTTTTTTTTTTTTTTTTTTTTTTTTTTTTTTTTTTTTTGTAAAATAAAATTTTTAAAATCTATATGTTTTTCGTAAAAAAATTCGATTGAGCCGAGTTTTATTTATTTTATGTACGTATTAAGTCAGTCAGAGACAGTGATTTTAATACGGGTTTTGTCGAGACCGGGTTTGAAAATTTCATCCAGAGTGCACCTAAGTTGAAGAAAGTAGTTCCCTCCTTTATGAAAAGTGCGCTAGGCCCGGCCTGGTGGGTCTTCCGAAAAAAGTAACATCTTGGTCCTGGCCCTACCTGGGCCCAGAATACAGATTTTTTAACATCCTCTGGAGGACGATAAAAAGCCTGAAATTGTCAGAGGTAAATTTAAAAAGAAAAAAAAATACTTAATCTGCATTTTAGAAAAAGCATTTTTTAAAATAACTGACAGACACACTTCGATACACTAACAATACACTTCGTTTTTCTGCACAATGAATTTTTTATCCTCTATTTTTTGTCTTTAAATTATTAAATGTTAAGAATTTTTAAAAGAAAACAGAACTTGAAACACGTCATTTTTTATGTTTTTACATTAGTTTTGTTTCGGCAAATATGAAAAAATGTTTACTTTTGAAAAAATGTTTGTTTTTGAAAATATGATTTTTTTAAAAAGTTATATTATCTTTTTAATAGTTTTAAAATTAATATAAAAAAATAAGAAAATAGAAAGAAATTGAATAGAAAGAATTAAATAGAAAGAAATTGAAATTCGATAAATAATGTTAAGAGTTATAACGATTTTTGATTGTCCCATTTAAACCAGTACTAACCACATGAAACTTTTATAAATTGTATGAGGAATTTTAGAATGTGATTTTCTTAGCAAATTATAATGCTAACCATCACAAAAAAAGGAAAAAAAATCAAAATTCTAACTCCAGAAATATATTTTTACGCGTTTTCTAGAACTGTTAAAGTAACATTGTTTTTCGAATTGCGCGCTTTTCAATTTATGTCTAATCCCTTAAAACCTGATGAAATTTTTAAACGGCTATAACTTTGCGAATTTTGGAGAATATGCAACTTTTTGCGTGTTATTCAGGACTGAATAAGGAAAGTTTCCCTAATTGAAATTTTGTCCTACGGGGGCCGTATAAAAACTTAATTTTCATAACTTTTCAACTAGACCCCCCATGGAGTCGCAATTTATCTTATCAAAAATTTCATATTTTTTCATGAATTTTTGCAATTGGAAGTATAGGTCTAGAGGCAATATTTAAGGAGATAGCCTATTGTTTCGACATTTATGACTCACCCTGTATATATATTTATATATATATATACATATATACATATATTAATTTTGATTACAGGACAGTATGTACAATGACATAACATTTGTAATATTTTCAGATAAGAACATTATTTTATATTAACAAGTCTGCAAATTATAAGGGAAAAAATGGAAAATTTTGGGATTGGTTTTTATAAAAATCTTAATCTCTCTACGAATATCCATGCTATCCACATAAATACAAACACAATTTACTACAATAATCCTCTTAATCATAATACAGTTTGAGCTTCTTTGCTAAATTAGTTATGACAGGGTTATCCAAAAGATATTCGTTCTTCTTCAATTTGTTGATGGTTCCCCATAAAGTTTCGAGAAAAAACTTCACGGAAATATATCACCTGTACTATAATGTTTGCACACTTAGTGTTTCAGGAAAATTCCTCGTGTATTTTCCTAGATATTTAACAAAATGTCTAAAATCTCACGTGGCCGGTTAACTTTGGCCATATTAAGAATTATGATTATAGTTTTTATCTTGATTGTTGAATGTTTCAGGCTATAGAAAATAAACTAGATAAATGCATTGACTGAATTATCTTTATATAGGTGTTCCTACATACGTAAATACTTAACATCTATAGTTGTCTTTCAGTCCATCCTTCTGTTCGTCTGTCTGCGAGTCCCTTTATATCAATGCAAAAGCTACCCAACCGAATCTTTTAAAATTCATAATATATAATTATTACATAATTTTTTCAAGTCATTTCAAATTTTCTGAAAATCGGATGTAAAACTCAATTACAGGGACAATCAAAATTAAACCGTTACATTACAGTCAATGGGAAAAAGAGTTTCAATTGCATTCTCTTGATGTTACGCTTTTTCGAACACAATACAATTCATATTTATTTTTAAAATATGTACTAAAATATACATTCTGCAAAATTTGTTGTGAAAATAACATTTTATATTAATAGGGCCACACAAAAGTACTGTCTTACATAATGGTAAACGTGAAAAAATTGTTAGGAGTGCGTTTTAATAATAGTAAGTTATTTCACGTTTTATAAAATCGATAAACATTGCTGAGGTTTACTGAAAGTTACTTCCTCCATAGTAAAAATCATTTAGTATTTACAGGAATACACAAATGATTTCGGATATTGTACTGTATCCGAAGTACTGTATATTTTAAAAACTTCTTTATAGTACGAATCCATCTCATTAGTTACGTCTGACGTGAAATTTCCGACTTGCTTTAAAATGAATAGCACTTTACAATTAGAAGACTGGCATTTATCAATGTTCATAGGATAAAAAAAAAGATAGAAAAGGTAAAAGATTAAAAGCATTTCGAAAGTGGTTTGTTGAATGGAATGCGAATAAAGGATCTTAAATTTGTTAAAAGATATTTTGACGTCCAAATGTAATAACTCAATTAAAAATCTCAAAAATGCAGAGTCACTGAAAGCAAATAATCCATCCACAATCTTTAAATTTTGTGTTGTAAACTGATTTCTAATAAATAAACACCACTTATATTTTACGTTGCGTAAATAACTATAATAAAATGCTGTGGTTTGTAGAGAAACATTTTTAAGATAGATAAAATTATTTGAATTAGCATTGAAAAAAATATATGTAACTTCTGAATTTTAAAGTGAATGGATGATTCGAACGCTTAAAAATAAAACTATCAGGAATACTAAATTTTGAAATCCATAATCCATAGTGGAAGTTTTTGCAGCCAGTTCATTGATTTATGCTTTATAATGGAGGTTTACTTTTGTTTAGAATCACGCACTGGTGTTTCAGAAATTGTTATTCTATCTGAAACAATCTGCAATTTAAGTACACTTTTGTGAAAGAATTTTGTACCATAAAAGAAATAAACGCGATTTTCTCTCCAACAACCTATTACAAATATTGTAAATGGGAAAAGAAAAATATTTTTTGCATTTTGGTATGAATACATAAATGTAAATATGAAAGACTTGTGAAAAATATATGTTTTCTATTCAGTGAGTATATAGTATACATATATATTTTTACCATTAAAGTAGCTATTGTGCATTTGTTTTTAATACAAAACGGAACTAGAATGTTTAATTTAGAGGTTATTATGTAAACACATGATATGAAACACTCTATAACATTTTTAGATAAATTCATTTTGTTTGATTTGTTGTTTCTAATTACCAACAAACATTATAGAAATTTTATTGCATCTTTATTAAAACAAAAATAAGTTTCGTGTATTTTTTATTGATGAAATCTATCTTATTAATCTTATCTATCTCTCTCTATGTATATATAATTAAATTTTTGATCTTAAAAACTGCATAAATTTATACAGTATAGATTAAAGTAAATCTTTGTGCAAATTGTATATTTGAACGATTTTGCTTCTTTATTTATATTTATGAATTGGCGTTGTAGTATAGATTGATGTACTTGGATTATTCAGTTAATGGACTTCAAGTACTCCACAACAGAGAAATTTTTTCTAATAAATTGCTTAATGCAATTTTTCAAACCAATAACATTTTCTGATATGTAAAACTACATGATTTTTTTTAATGGATAAAGCTTTAAATGACATTATTAATAAACAAGTAAATCTATTTATGATTATATTTACTATTTAGAAAATTCCTTTTTTATTTATTTATCAATATCATTATTATTTTTTATATTACTTACGCGCAAAATATACTACTGCATTATTTTATTTTAATTGGCCACATCATAAATTTATCTGTGACCATCCTTTATTTCTAATATATTGTGTCAGTAGTAGGGTTATACATACTCTGCTTTCATTCAATGTAATTTTAATGCATGGAAAGATTAAGGCATCACACTTTATATGAATGATGAATAATTCTTTTGCATTTTTATTGGTAAATATTTGCGGTCACAAAGCGGTTCTTTGTGCAAGTTTAATGATTTCTCATTCATCAAAGAAGAATCTCATTCATCAAAGTTTGTGCATTAATTTTTGCCCGCTAAACATATATATCACGCACATACATCACATAACACATTTAAATCAGTTTATATTTATATTTATAATTGTATATAAATATTTGAAAAAAAATTACACCGCTTCCATTACTATGAGAAATTGAATTTATTAGCTTACAGTGATTGTGTAGAGAGGGGGGGGAATTACACTCATTGTTTCCTGTGTGTCTTTGTTAGAGCATAATATCTTCTTGGTATCCTCTTTAATATTAAGTTACGTATTGCTGATGGCTCGCTTTTTCTGAAATGTAAACGTTGCCACAGACTGAATTTGGAAAATGAAACATTTGAAGTTAACGTATACGAGAGATGTAATTGATAATGTTAAAATAGCAAATAAAGCTTTTTTGCAAAAATGTTAAAGGAATGAAAACCAACGATTATAAATGCACAAATAAAGTATCAAAAGGGAGCAAACAGCTGTTTCGAATCTACTATCGAGATTCTTATTCAGTGCATAAACTGAGCTATTGGCTCAGTTTTGCTTTGTCTAGCTCGCTGAGTTTTTGCACTGAAGAAGAATCTCGATAGTAGATTCGAAACAGCTGTTTGCTCCTTTTGATACTTTATTTGTGTATTTATAACCGTTGGTTTTTTTATCCTTTAATTGATAATACGTCTTATGTTAAAAAAAGAGAGAAATTAGTGTGAATGGAGCCTAAAAAATAGAGAAACTAATCGAAATATCAATTTGTTTTTTATAGCGCTGATGTGGTGAGATGCGTGGTGTATAAAAATGGCTTGCAGCAGAAATATACGAAATGTACAAAAAAGAAAACTAAAATCTTTTTACTGTACGTTACGATTTGTAAAATCTATCCGTAATACAGAATTATCAAACATACATTTATTTTATCGTTTTGAATTTTTTTGCAAAGCATAATAGTAAAATGAAATAAAACAATCCTCAAAAATAATCAAATTTGTACTTTTTTAGTCTCCATTCGTAATCAAATTTTATGTTCAAAAAATTAGTTTTATTTTATTTTTCGCTGTTCAAACTTTCTTAGTTATCAGTTTGTTCATAAAAATCCAATAACTGAAATTTAGAAATTATGTATACATAAATATATCTTGGGATCTGAAGAGGGTATAAGCTGCGGAAGACCCTGGGACTTGGTCCACAATACAGCAAGGATGCAATCTCTCTGCTCAGGCCCGTGGGGGCCCGCGAGGGGAAGAAGCACCAACCAGTCCTCCTCCACGACCCGCTAGCAGACCACTTGCTAATGGTGAGAACAGTTTGCCTGGGGTTCAAGGAATGCCCCCATTAAAAACTTCATCAGCATCACGAGGTGCCATCAGTGTCTCGAATATGACCACGTGGCAACTGATTGCAAGGGGACCCAGGGTGCTCTGTCTGCGCGGTCCCACATGTGTACACAAATTGCAACAATAAAAGCAAACGCTGTTATGTGTGCACCAAGTACAATGAAATCAACGGCCACTGGATCCGTGCTCCCTAGCCAACAGATCACCAGGCCAACTCCGGGAAGTGCTGGGTACATCGAACGCTGCTACGTGTCAGGCAGATTCAAGTAGAAAAGGGCATGGCACTCACAAACGGTCACCAGGTTATTCACGGGAGGGTAACCATTTCCACATTTGGCGGCAAGGATAGGATTGAACACATGACCAGCCACGACCATGATATGAGACGAAAAGTACAGCAGATATCCTGGTCGTAGAAAGTAACACAATTATCACGCGCCCCGGGAGCGCAACACAAAATTCAAGGGTTACCCCCCCACACAACACAACACTCAAACACATTTAGTAACTCAAACACGATCACACCTACTGCATCATTAGGCATACAATCACAAGACTCTTTAAGCTTTATCCAAATAAACTTACACGGCAGCAGAGTGGCCACTAGCATGCTAGCGGGATACGCTGCTACCAATAATATCCACATAGCACTAATACAAGACTATCATCAACACAAAACAAAGGAAACCATAACAGGTTTTAAAAGCAACACATGGAACATAAGAAAAACAAAATTGAAGAGATCAGCCATAATAACAAATACAGGCACTAAGCCAATCACAATCTTATCAAAAGAATTTACGACGGCGGTCAAGTTAGAAAACAAAAACAAATTATTCACTATAATAAACACATACGCACCCCTCTCGCTAATGGACTTCTCCGTCGTATTGGAAGAGATAGAGGAGGCCTTGAAGTTGGCGGACGGAGAAATTCTGCTGGCAGGGGACTTTAACGCTCACTCGACCGCTTGGGGCTATGCTGACATAGACCAAAGGGGTCGAGATCTCACAGATTTACTCCTACTGAACTCACTGTTCGTCCACAACCCCCCGGATGCCCCACCGTCCTTCCTCACAATACAATGGGGAAGGGAATTAAAAGGCTGGCCAGGTCTGACGATAGTGACGGTCGCCCTGGGCAACGACATATGTGATTGACACGTTAGTGATGACGACTCACAAAGTGACCGCAGATATATTAAATTCACACTAAACAACTATGAAAACATCGACTATCAAAGACATGGCTTACAAACAAAAATAGGTAAACATGCAAAATTTGACAAAAACATCAGAAAAATCAGAAACAAATACATAAAAGAACTTCAAAGAACCACAACAGAAGAACAACTGGACAATGTAACTCTGAGATTACAAAATGAAATCACATCAATTGCTTTTGCGTGTTATAAAAAGAAACGCACACCTGTGGTCACTGCATCCCCCCTTGGTGGACGCACAAAATCAAAACAGCCAGGAACAAGGTTAGGGCGCTCAGGAGGAGATACCAAAAACATCCAGATGAAGAACTAAAAATAAAACAACAAATAGTATTTAAAAGAGAAAGAGCCAAACTTAAGAAGCTCATCAACAAAACAAAATTAAAGACATGGAAAGACTACTGCAGCAAAGTAACGGACACATACGGCTCGCAATACAAAAACGCAAGCAATAAAAACACGGGCCCTGCTAAACTTGTCAATATACTCCCACCACAGCAATCAGTAAACATTAAAGATACACTGACACACTTTTTAGACAATCTATACATGACAGACCAGAACACCCCCCACAATATAACAATAGTAAATAAAAAAAGATGATGCAAAACCACCAGTAGTTACGAAGGCGGAATTAAATAGAATAATCAGAAACATCAATCAAAACAAAGCACCTGTTATGACTTCATTGACTATAACTTAATTAAACGCATAAACAATGCCGCCCCGCAACTACTGCTCACACTTCTCAATACATGCTTAAAATTTGAATACTTCCCCAAGTCATTTAAAATCGGAATAGTGGTCCTCTTTCACAAGCCAGGTAAAGACCCCGCAAACCCTAAAAACTACAGACCGATATGCCTACTACCGGCAATAAGTAAGATTTCAGAACGCATAATACATGGTAGAATAAACTACCATCTTAATAAAAATAAATACTGGAGCGATAAACAATATGGCTTTAAGCAGGGATTCTCCACGGAACACGCACTGGACAATCTAATTAAAACAATAAAAGAAGACAAAGCTAACAACTACCAAACACTCTTAATAGCCATGGACATCAAAAGGGCTTTCGACAACATACGCTGGCCAATACTAATAGATAATATAAAACAATCTCCCTGCCCGGGTTATTTAATAAACTGGGTAGTGAGTTTTTTACAACAAAGATACGTTTCACTAGAGGAAAATGGGATCAAAATCACAAAAGAGACATTCGGCGGCTGCCCCCAAGAAAGTTGCCTGGGCCCGATTCTATGGCTATTAATCGCAGAGACTGCATTAAAAAAACACTGGGGAAATCATGTCAGGATACAGGCATTCGCGGATGACTTTATTCTGATACTCAAGGGAAGAACAAAAGATAAATTTAGAAGACTCGCAAATAGAATACTCAAAGCTTTTAACGAATGGATAGAAGCTAATGGCTTAACGCTGAATAAAGAAAAAACAGAACTACTATATCTAAACAGGGAACATATGAGAAACCTACCGACAGAAAACACCAAAGTAATAGAGGGCATAGAGTTAAATGGTTAATCTCTAAATGTGAAAGAACAAATCAAATATCTGGGAGTGATATTGCATAAAAATCTAAATTGGGCACCTCACTGCGCAACACAAACAGGCAAAGTTAGATCAAACTTCAAAAACCTGGCCTATATGGCGGCAAAGGGCTGGGGACTAAAATCTAACATTATCAAGATATGGTACACAACAGTAGTGGGAAAAACGCTAACTTATGCGGCCCCAATATGGGGGTACGAGCTCAATAAAAGGAGCAAAGAGATACTCTCTAGTTGTCAAAAGCATTTTGCACTGGCCATAGTCAGGGCTTATAGAACGGCCCCCACCTCGGCACTTCTGGTACTCTCGGGCCTGATTCCAATCCACGTCAAAGTCAATTACGAGGCAGCCAATGGAACAATCGCAAGACTTAGAAAAAACACAAAAATACACAACAAGGTCCTGCACCAACTTGAATATGAAAAGAAAATCAATATATGGGCAAATCACCCAGCCGAAATAATTGAACCAAGGATTGGATATAACATGCACGAAGTAGTCACCTACACGGACGGATCCAAATTGGAATCAGGCGCTACAGGTTCGCCCTTAGTAGCATACAAAAATAACCAAAAAATAATGACATGGTCAGTGCCCCTAAGAGAATGCAACAGCGTTTTTCAGGCCGAACTACTGGCAACACAAAAAGCAGCGGAATGGGGCAACTCAACAGGTGAGCCATACAGCATACGCTCGGATTGCAGATCAGCCATAGAATCACTAAAAAAGCCATTTAATGTCAATGAAACAGTAGATAAAATACAAAACTTAATTAAAGAATCCAACAATAAGTTTAAAATCAGCTGGGTCAAGGCGCTCGTGGGCATCCAAGGAAACGAGGATGCAGACGAGTTAGCCAAAACCGCAGCGGAAAACACAAATAACAAAAACAAATACTATATGAAAAAGCCAATCGCAAAACTGAAACGGACACTCAAAGAGCTAACAATGAAACAATGGCAGTTCGAGTGGGATTACGGGATACAGGTAGGGAAACACATCAGTATTTTCCAACAGTAGGTGAAAGCAGACTCATAAGTGACTTTTTACTCTCACAACTGTACACAGCACATGGAGCATTCCCAGCGTATCTCCATAGATTTAATAAAGCGGACACTCCGGACTGTGCATGCGGCACGGAGGGTACGCCTAAACATTATCTGCTCCACTGCCCACTCACCCAACAGTACCACCTGGCTAACATAACAGCAAATAATGATAAACTGTGGCACGAACAATTAGGTAAAAACAAACACGTACAAAATAAAGCAAAAACAGTAATCAGGTGGCTCCAAGAAAACTGCGATAGTATCACAACATTAAAGCAAACAAACATATAAAACAGAAAGCCCTCTCATTTTGGTAACCCAGTAGAAACATAATACTGTAAGTTATGTGTTATATGTTGTATGTTAAAAAAAAAGGCCTAGGATTTTTTTTCTTTTGTCAAAAAAAAAAAAAAAAAAATGTTTGTATATGTCTTATGTCCTTTAGCAGTGTGCGGTAGTCGCACAACATCAGCTCTAACCATGCCCCGCAATAGGAGCCCCGCAACATATGAATTGCATGCATAACGAATATCACCAACGGTTCAGCAAGTTGTGCAATATGACATAGTAAGAAGCTTCAAACGCCCCCGACACTGCTTGTCCGTCCGCTGTGTTGTGTTATAAAAAAAAATTAAAAATTATATATAAAAGGTCTAGAAATCCCCTAATGCCAAAAAAAAAAAAATTAAAAACTGCTTTTATTTTAAGTTTTTTCATTTATTATTTTATTTATTTTATTTATTCTTTATTTAACTTTTTTTATTTTATTACCTATTATTACTAATTTTTATTTATTTATTTATTTTTGACAGCTCGCCTCTTTATTTGGTGCAGTAGGACTTTGTCCGCACAAAATACCGGACTCGCTCTAATGGGGCAACCCAGGGAGCCAGTTTTTCTCAGTGGGGTACGGTAGAAAGGTGGGTTCTTGTCTCTCTCTCTGCAACGCTCTCGTTTGCCTTGCTATTTGGTGCAAAAAATTTCCTCCATCAGCGGTACGACTTAGCTTTTCGGCCATTTTCTGTTTTTTTTTTTTTTTTTTTTTTTTTAATTCTCTCAAAATTTTCCCTACATTCAGCTAAGTTCAGTACCATTGTTTAGGTCCAAAAACATCCAGTCCCATTTCGTATGGTATGATGTGTACAAGGTGTACGGCAACAAATCACAAAGTTAACCCAATGTGCAATTAACCACAAAGATTATCAACAAAGCACTTAACCTAAACAGCCGCCCCGGGTACTTGTCTTAGTGGTTCGCCACTTTGCCGGCTAAAATTACATCATGTACGCTAATGGCGCCTGGTGCATGTAAAATCCGTCGTGGGTGCAAAGTCCTCTAAGTTACCTGTGAATTATACCTCTGGAGGTGCCTTGCCAGGTAAATGTCTCGTCATCTGATCAAGGCTCTAAATTACGAAACCATCTTGCGAAGCCATTTGTAGTTGAAACAACAGGGTGTACCATTAATTAACAGGCGAAACAAAGTATGCTCAACGACAAGCAAGTACTGCAGAAATGATGGCATGCGAAGCAAAGAAATAAGGTTTATTGCCGCTACGAGGCAATTATGTGGTCGACCGCCCCGATACCAGGTATCTAACCTGTTAAGCTGAGATAACTCGGCAGGTAGGGGCCTGGCCATCGGTTAGAAAGAAAAAAAAACTTGTATTACATTACGACTTCACAACGACGTCGCAGTGTCGTCACCATGTCTTACGGGATACTCTGATTTTTATGTTTTGAAATTTCCATACATGATTCCAATACAGTATCCTAAGGGCATTTAGTTTAAACTGTATAATCCTATTTCGAATCAGAAAAGTATATAGTGAAAGGTCTTGTTAATGATTAAACACTTAAATCTTTCATAATTAATAACAATGAATGAGTGCTTTAGTTATTTTCAAAGTAAATTTTTATTTGCATTTAAATTGCAACACTTTAACGGAAAATCCATTTTCTTAATGATGATTAAAGGGTCTTTCCAAATTTTAACTGAATAAGTTTTTTTCTCTTTACATTTAACAAATTCATTAAGATAAATATAGCTTTTACGACAATATATATTCATCAATTTATTAATTTATGAAACATTTGCACTCAATAAATCTTAAGGGTTGTTTTTCGGAAAACTGTAAATTTTTTATTGATACTTCCTTTATTGTATATTTCTTTACTATTATTTACAGAAAATTTAGCTGACGGAGTAATTACATCACATCTCATTGGGGCTATTAAAATTTGAAATAATACAACACGCAAATTTTACACTTTTGAACAATGGAAAAAACAAAATAAGTACAAATATTTAGAGAGATTTTTTTTCGAGTAACAGACTAACATGCAAAATATATTTTTCTAAAAATATTTTAACAAACAAGTACCCTTTTTTCTAACAAAATATGTAAATATAGCTTTCATATATATAATATCAAGAAGAATTCTTTAACATTATTATTGAATATTCATACTGTACATAAATAATAAAATATATTTTCACAGCAACTTCGAGAGAATTTAAAATGTATTTAATTAAAATCAATAAATCACTTATACTTTATCAAAAATTTAAAAGTTTAAACCCTACTCTGATTTTTATGTACTACACATTATTGCAATGCAGTACCTTAAGGGCAATTAGTTCAATTTGTATAATCCTATTTAGCATCAGAAACGTAGATAATGAGAGTTCTTGTTAAAGACTAAACAGTGTAAATCTTTCATAAATAAAAATGATTGAAGAGTGTTTCAGTTATTTGCAAACTCAATTTATATTTGCATTTAAATTGGAACACATTAAAGGAAAATTCATTTTCATATTGATGATTAAAGGGTCTCTGGCAAGTTTAACTGAATTATAATTTTTTTCCTTTACTTTTAACAAAATCTGTAAAAGAATATTGTGACTACATGTATTCATTATTTAATTAATTTGTTAAAACATATACACTGGCTAAGTCTCAAGGGTTGTTTTACTGAAAACTGTAAATTTCTTTATTGATATTTTCTTTATTCTATATTTCTTTATTATTATTTATAGAAATTTAAGCAGACGCTTTAATAATATCAGTTCTCATTTAGATTATTTAAATATGAAATGCTGAAACATACACATTTTAAAATTTTTAAAAATCGAAAAAAAATGTATAAATATTAAGTGTGATAATTTAATATTTGAAAGAGTTTTTTATTATTTCGAGTAACAGACTAATATGCAAAAGATATTTCTCTAAAATTATTTTAACAAAAAAAGTAGCTGTTTTTCTAAATAAAATCAATAAATATATTGTAAAAAACATAATTCGGTAATAGCTTTATTAAACATTCAAACGATTAAATAATCTCTCACGTGTGAATACTGTATATAATAATATGCATGTCTGAACCTAAGGAATAAAAGCATATTTTTACAGCAAATTTGAAAGAACTTAAAACTTAATTAATACAACTACGCTCCTTATACTTTATCTCAAAATTAAAAATTTAAACATTATTCTGTTTAATTTTTTTGGTTTATTTATGTTTTTTTGTACTTAAATTTCTAAACATTATTCCAATACAGTATCTTAAGGACATTTAGTTCAGATTGTATAATCCTATTTAGCATCAGAAAAGTACATAATGACAATTCTTGTTAACGAATAAACAATGTAAATCTTTCATAAATAAAAATGATGAAAAAGTGTTTCAGTTATTTTTAGACTCAATTTATATTTGCATTTAAATTTAAACGCTTTAAAAAATCATTTTATAATGATGTTTAAAGAGACTTTCACAATTTTAATTGAATTATAAGTTTTTTTTTTCTTGACAGATTTTATAGATTTACTTTGCATTGACAATAATAGTATTGAATATTTTTTTCATTTTAAATAATCACTTATATCTCAAATATACATATTATAATATGCAAGCCTGTACATAAAGAATAAAAAAAAATTACAGCAAATTCGAAAGAATTTAAAACTTATTTTTTTTTAAAACTCTAGAATTTTTTTTTATTGACATTTTCTTTGTTGTATATTTCTTTATTATTATTTACAGAAAATTTAGCTGTCGATTTAATTATATCAGTTCTCATTTAGGTTAGTAACATTTTAAAAGCTGAAACATGCAAATTTTAAACTTTTTTAACAATGAAAAAAAAATCTGTATATAATGAGTGCGATAAAATGAAACTAAAATAGTGCTTTTATTTCGAGTAACAGATTAACATCAAAAGACATTTTTCTAAAAATATTTAAAAAAAAAAAAAAAAAAAAAAAAAAAAAAAAAAAAAAAAACAAGTGATACTTTCGATGCAGTCAAGAGATATCATTGCCATTCTTGTAAGAATTACAGGATATTACCTGAATTAAAATATGGAAAGAAATTTACTGTTTAAGAGGAAGAAAGTTACAAGTTTAATGTAGATTCTACCAATGCAGAATTCAGTTTCGCCTCCGATTAGAAAAAAAAAAAATCGATAGGGTTTTTTAGAAGGACGGCCCCGTTTAGAATGCAATGAACTAACTTCATTTTTCTTGTGTTTGTCAATATAATAGTAAACAGAACGGTGTGAAATACGCAACTGATTAGCATTTTTTCTCTGAGTCATTGGAATTGCAGAATAATAAAGAGATACAATTTGACGTGCTACTTCTTCATTGACTAGATTCATCAAAAACGGATTTTTTCTTTAGTTTAAACGCTTTTTTATAGACGCTGAGAAAAAGGAAATGCATTTTAACAATAAAACGAGTGGAATTCCATCGAATTCGATGAATGAAATATTTAAAGGACTAGATCGATTTGGTTCAAAAAAAGCAAAATTAATTACATTATTGAATCAATATATAATAAATATATTTGCAAACTAAATGTCAAGTTTGCCATTACAGTTTTGCATGCAAATATTCGCACGTCTTCAGTTAAAATTGTTATCTGAGTGCCGGCGAAATCCAGAAATTTTATTTTATATGCACACACAGAAAAAAAGTTTTATTAAAAAAAAAAAAAAAAAAAAAAAAAAAAAAAAACTAATTTAATTTTTATTGTGACATTATTTTCACTAACTGAGGTCATCTGGAACTAAAATCTGAATCTCAGCGTCCATAATGAAAAGAAATATCGAAATGTAATATCGTTATGAGTAAAAATGCGATGTTTTAAATAGTGACTTCATTTTCTCTTCAAATGTTTTTTAAAAGTTACTGTTATTAGTAATATGAAAAAGGCACCCGTAATAATATTGTAATTCCCATTTATCTGGTTGCTAAATGACATCATTTTCCACATTTGAAATTTTTCTTTCGACATTAATTTTTATCATAAATTACTTTCTGTTATTTTTTTTACATTATTATTATTATTTCTCAGTAAATATTTTTTTGCCTCAATTAGTGCATAATTATACGCAATCATTTTATTGTGGTTAAATTTTACGAAAACAATTGACTTTTTTCTTTTAAATGCAAGGCCATGTTCACTGATGAAATAAAGCTTCTGACTCGTGGAAAGTGATTATGGAAAATAAATTTTTATTATCGAGAGAAAAGCTAAACTGAGTTGCCACCATATTTAAGAAATATCGTAAAAAGCATTTAAAATTAAAAATAAAATATAAGAATGGAAATAAATTAAATAATAGCTAAAATGGGCACAAATACAAATAAATAGCTTTCATTTAAAAAAATAACTATCAAAATCGCTTGAGTAGGAAATTCAGGGCTGGTGACACGACATTTTTTAGCTTGTATAAAGAAATAGCACCGGAGGCTAAAAAAAAAAAAAAAAGACCCCTTTTTTACAAAATCAGTAAATATATCGTAACAAAAAGATTTCAGTAATATAACTATTAAATATTCAAATGCTTATATAATCACTCACATATGAAAAATGAATATTTTAATATGCAAGCCTGTACATAAGAAATAAAATATATTTTCACAGCAAATTCGAAAGAATTTAAAATTTATTTAATTAAAATATATGACTCTCTTACACTATATCACAAAATTAAATGTTTAAACATTTTTCTGATTTTCATGTTATTGAATTTCTAAACATTGTTGCAATGAGTATCTTATAGACATTTAGTTAAATTTGTTTAAAACCATTTAGCATCACAAAAGCAGGTAATGAGAGGTTTTGTTAAAGACTAAACAATTTAAATCTTTCGTAAATAAAAATGATAAAAGATTATTCCAGTTACTTCGAAAGTCAATTTATATTTGCATTTAAATTGGAACACTTTAAAGAAAAAAGTATTTTCTTATTGATGATTAAAGGGTCTTTCGCAATTTTAACTGAATTACATTTTTTTTTCTTAACAAAATCATTAAAAGATAGATTTAGCATTTCTGTTTATGCATGTTGAATCTTTTCTTAATTTGTTAAAATATTTATAAGAAAAAATTTTCATGCGTTAATTTCAAGAAAATTGCGTGTTTCTTTATTGATATTTTCTTTATTGCATATTTGCTTATTATTATTTATAGAAAATTTCCTAGACGGGTTAATTATATCAACTCTCATTTATCCTGTTAAAATTTTAATTAACCTGCATTAATTGAAATGCTGAAATATACAAAATTCACACTTTTTAATAGAGAGAAATTATATGTAAATATTAAATGGGCTAATTTTTAAAAAATGTTTTTGTTTTCGAGTAACAAATTATTACATAAAATATATTTTACTAAGAAATATTTTAACAATAAAATACTTTTCTTTCTATCAGAATCAGTAAATATAATGTAGCTATATATATATATATATATATATATATATATATATATATATAAATTGATTTTTTTACGCCGTTTAGTAAATTTAATTTAATAAAGTCAGTGTAGTGCTTTGTGGTCTTTTATGATGAATGATTATCTTCGGGTAAAAAGTTCGATGAGGAAGCAAGCCGTCTTAGAGATATCTCTAATAGAACATAACTCACATGTACAAAGTTTCAAATAAAAGCACGGGAATACTCATAACTGTTAGGCCAATCAGTGCGATTTAGTTCAAACACAGCATCTCCCGTCTATCAAATTTAAGACCAGAAATTCTTCTTCAGAATTTGGAATGATTTAATTATTTTATAATGTGAACTGAATTAAATGTTCTTAAATTGATGTAAAGTCATTGTTATTTTAAATTCCAATGTTGCGTTTGAAAGTTTTGAAGAGGTAACGGATGTATGACTTAAAGATTCAAGAACACTTTATTGAAAATTTGTTGACAAAAAATATTTAAAAACCAAAATAAATGTGAATATGAAGAAAAAATATATAATTATGATATCTAAAAAAGTAGAAGATAATACTTTTTTCTGATAAAAAATTAAAGAAGAAAATTATTACTTTATATAAAAAACATTACTACAATAAGCTTTAATAACTGCAATGCTCATTTTTTACAGATATCAAGAAAATAATATATATATGTGTGTGGATTATTCTAGTAATGTAAGAAATGTGAGTAATTTCCCGAAAAATATTTGAATTTTGTAGAATTTCAGACTGCATTGTACAGTACGGTGGGACGATTTTCGATAATGGATAGACAGAAAAATTATAATTAGTTTATACAAAAAATGAGTTTTTTTGGACTACTTTATTTTCCACAATGGATGGAAAATTTTTACAGATGCTACTTTTGGAATTTTACTAGCAATTTTTTTTAAATGTTAAATTAGTTTTATTTTAGCTAAGTTTAAATGAAATGTCAGGTTTAGTGAACGAAATGTTTAACCAAGCCCGTATTATATATTACTTAATAGTTATAAGTATTTTGAATTATCAAATTTTTATGGTCTTTTTTCGAATAAGTGAGCAAAAACTGAAAGCATTGAGTGATGAGTTCATCGGCTCCTCTTTTTTGTCTTTATTATGTTCTTCGCTCTTCCTTCTGTTTTTCGATGTGTTTAGAGTCACTTATTTGGATAACGGGTCACTGGATTCTATCACTGTCCAGCAGTTCTTGAAAGAGAGGAGAATGTTGAGCAGAAACCGATGAAATCGCTATGAGTAATCATAGATATGAGGATGGAAAAAGGGATAGGGGAAACTGTGATATGAATAGTTAATTATTTTTAAGCTCTAAAAATACAGATATTGTCAGAAGGTTCAAACTCAGGGAGCTTTGAAGCAGGCAGTTAGTATGAATTAGAATTTCAACTATGGTCTTCAAAAGCAGAGATACCCAAACGTATTTCCCCAGAGTTTCTCCAAACGCATTTTTCCAAGTTTGCCCATATCTGCTATATCAACTAATTCAATCACATTAACTGTTTAAACGTCAATGTTCCCAAATGGGAACATCGCATTATTTGTATTACAAAACATATTTTCCAACATAATAACGATGTCCTTATTTTTGCATAAAAAATATATTATTTGCTTTTATCGTTTCCTCAATATTATTTACACTTGAGCACATAGAATCTAAATGTTTTTGATATTCAAGAAAATACTCAAGAACAATATATAATAACATATAGCGGAAAATAATTTGTTATATCTGCTTAGGTTGTCAATCAAAAATCATGTTCAAAAATGCGAACACTGAAATGAAAACTGTAAAAAAAAAAAAAAAAAAAAAAAAAAAAAAAAAAAAAAAAAAAAAAAAAAACTGCAGAAATATTTTTTTTATTTCCCATATTTGTATGCATAAATTAAAACATTCGAAGCTATAATATAGTAAAAACAACATTATAATTACATTGTGATATTAGTTCGGCATGTAAACGGTTAAGAGCTTCATCTGTGTTTCCAGATGCAGAAATGTGACAACATCTAGTAAGAATCTTGTCACCGAAAAAGGCAAAATCAGGAAACAGAAAACGAAACTTAGAATGCAGATACAGGAGGAGGAATTTTTTGGAGAATAAAAAAAAAAAAAAATACTAGTCTTTGATTGTAGAAAAGGTAAAACGATCTTCATTTTGGGATCTTAATAAGGGGGCACGCAGTTGCATCCATAAAAGACGAAGCAGTCTACATTTTGACATTTTTCTAAATTTTTGCTTCAAAAAACAACATTTAAGTAAAACGTGAAGCATTTTACGGCAAATTACAGAATTTTCCGAAAAGTCTTTTTTTCCCCTCTGAACTTACTTCCACCAGTGGCAACTTTTCCTCTTTACCCATCATCAAAAACGGCTCTCTCTTTTGTACATACATTTGAAGAAAATAAATCTTATGTTATCCGATTTGGAAAGGAAGTAAATACAATTTTAGCAAAACAGTCCTTCTGGAATATATCAATAATTTTAAGTATATTTTTGTTTTCGTATACAGCATTGTAATCAATGCTCAGGAGCACATGCCAGATTAACTAAGTTTCTGTAGCATAAAAAAGACATTAAAAATATTTCAATTATCTTATTCACACAAATAGTAAATAAACTAAATTCATACCTGTTAAAAAAAAAAAAAAAAATAAAAATAAAAAAATAAAAATAAAAAACAAAAAAAAAACTGTATTTATCGTGTGCGTGTATTTAAAAAGTATGAATGCTTTCTATATATATATATATTTTTTTTTTTTGACTAGGGAACACAACTGTAATATTATGTATATGATTAGATTAAAAGAATAATCCGTTAAAAGGTACATAGACTTTAAATTCTAATAATAGTAAATTTATAAATTACCGAACATCGCTAAAAAATGTATAAAGGAACATAATCTGTGGTGCACAGTTTTGATCCCGTGAACATGACTAATTGTTGGCTATACAATATGTATCCATTAATGAAATGAACTTTTCCATTGTTATTAACAGAAAAAAGAGTCGCTTTAATTAGCTTATTTTGACGAAATTTTCAGAAAATTACCCCTTTCGTTTCCTTATTTTGACCAAAATTACAGAAATTCCACAATTTTGACGTAAAAAGTATGTTAAAACGCGTGAACTAAAGTTAAATATTTGTTATATCAAGAGAAATGCAATTAATTGCACCAATTAATACTTTTTCGTAATAGAAAAAAAAATGAACAATCTGTACGAGAAATTTGCAAACCTAAATCAAATTTTTTCTGAAAACCTGATGTCAAAACAATAAAACTTCTTCAAAAATATTCTTTGATTGCAGTGATTTTTAAGTAGTTTTCAACCTACGCATTTTATATTTTCGAGAGTATTCTTTGAAATTTATAAATAATGCTTGTCTTGTTAAAAGATAGAAAACCAGCGAATAAGCTGGGGTATTTAGCAAATTTCTTGCCAATGTGGTATTTCTTATATTGGCCAGACTAAACGTGCTCTTAGATTTCGTTTAACTGAACATAAAAGGTATGTCAAAAATTAAGGGCTTAAACGCTCTTCTATTTCTCAACATTGTTGGTCTTCACAACATAAATTTAACTTTTCTTCAGCCACCATCATCCATAAGTGTCCTTCCAATCTTGATCTTAATTTTTAAAAAGCTTACAACATCATTAAAAATTCTCACTTCTTAGTCATTGACTTATCAAGTACTCCTTATTTTCCTAGCATTTGAAAATCTTTAATTTAATTTTTTCCATCTCGCTTTTTAGTACTTGTTTTGTTTGTTCTCCGGTAGATGTAGCTACTTGTCCACCCAGTTGTTCTGGCTGCTTTCTTCTCATTGGTTGCTTTCCTTTAGGCGCAATCGTTCCCGTAGCGGGTGCATAAGCCTGCATCTCTCTGTCTCTTCGCCCAGTTTTGCTTTGCTATCTCGCTGAGTTTTTGCACTGAAGAAGAATCTCGATAGTAGATTCGAAACAGCTGTTTGCTCCCTTTTCATACTTTATTGGTGCATTTATATTCGTTGGTTTTCTATCTGTTAACATTTTTGCACAAAGAATTACTTGCTATTTTAATACTTGTCTTGATCTACTTGTCCAGATTGTGCATAATTTGATGCTTTTAGCAGGTCAAACGCAACACATTTAGTTACTGGATAGTATAGAAAAGATGACTAGAGGGAAGACTGAATCTAAAAATAAACACTGCATTATTTCTAATAGAAATTTTAATGTAGCAATAAATCTTTATTGTATAGAAAAATATTTTCACTATTCCTCAGATTACAGAGAGATAGAAACGTTTAACTCGATTTTTTTTCTAATTTCGTGCAAAATATTATATTTGCCGAGTAAAAATTAATTAATTTGTCTGAAAGTGTCCGTAAAACTGTGGGAAATGACAAAAAGAATGGTATTTGTTAAAGAAACAAGTTGGAAATTGCACGTGAAGCGTAGCAAATGAATAGTTCCTAAGATAACGAAGTTTTAAAAAATATTTAGATCTTGCTGTCATAATGGACATTATTTTGGATACAGTGTAGTAGTCGAAATATTCTTTTGTTTCCCTGTAAATATACAGGAATAGAAACTATTATTATACCTCATCAACGTATATCATATTCATAAAATGCGAAATATTTTAATATAATTAAAACACTCACCAAACAATGTTTCCCTGTATAGCATTATGCAGTGGAATACCTTTGTGTGGCCCTGTAATTTAATAGTATCTATTCTTTGCATCACAGATTGTACAGAATGTTTACTTTAGTACAGATATACTTCATAGGTTCATGTCAATTTTATTATGTTCGAATGAGTTTAACACCATTAAAATGCATTTGAAACTTTTTTTTCCCATTGACCGTAAAGTAACGGAATATTTTGATTGTCCCTGTAATTGATCTATGCATCCGACTTTCATAAAATTTGAAATGACTCGACAAAATTATGTAGTAAGTATGCATTTTAAATTTCAAATGATTCGGTTGGGTAGTTTTTGCGTTGTTATATGCGGACAGACAGACGGACGGACTGAACGACAACTATAGGTGCTACGTATTTACATAATTACGAACGCACCTCAATTCTTATATTAAAAAAGTAAGATCAAATTACTCATAATGATTTTAATCTTAGTTAATGAAAATATTAATATAAATTTGAATTAAATAATATTCCGATATTTTCCGAATTCGAAAATAGTATACTGCATTAGTTATTACATTCAGTTATCACATTTCATTTTGAAGTTAAATATAACTGTTTTCACGTTATAAAGGACAGATAGACATGTGTCAATTGCTTCCGGTGATTGATTTAAAAGATTGATGATCATGAGTAATCATGAAAATTTGAAATGATAGCGATATTTCCAATCAAAATAACTACGATAGTAATACATAATTTTGATTGTAATTGCAATGTCGACGTGGTTACTAAAGAAAATTTTCGAAATTTATATTACACATTGGCTATGATATTGTATTATAAAAATGTTACATTGAATCAAGTATTACTAAGCATTGAATCAACACACTTACTTGATTTGACGCGCACTACAATTTTCAATTTCAAAAAGACAGAAAGTGAAGATGTTAAATGCTTTCAGTTCCTGATAATGAATAATAACTGAAATGAAGTCAAATGAATTAGATTATAAAAATATCGAGTGAAAACAGAATTTTACTATTAATGTAATCGTAATAATTTAATATTATAAATGGTGTATGGCAAATTACACTAGTACAATAATAAAATACTAGTTGGAACCCGTGAAAGCTTGACGGAAAAAAATTACTACAATGTTGGTTAAATAAGCTTCTTTATTGCTTAGTACCTTTAAGGGTATTAAGGGGCATCAAGTACATAAAGTAGTTTCCTCAAGATGGATATACTAATTTTTATAATACATTTTCTTGTGGGAAATCAACAACTTTTACAGGGTTAATTTTTTTTCCTTGCACGCAATCAACAAATTTTACAGGGTATTTTTTTTTCCTTGCATGCAATCAACAAATTTTACAGGTTTTGCTATTTTTTTCATGTAGACAATCAACCAATTTCTTGATATTTTTTCTCCATGACCTGTTAGCTATTTTCACATATTTTCTCGGCCAATCGACATTTTTTTTCGCGGCCGATAAATTATATATTTTTTTTAATTACAGCCAACTGACACATTTTGTGCAAACAATATATGAAAGGGTATGTAAAAGAGATTAGTAAGAGTCACCAGTAAATAGGATAGTTTAAAAAGAAACGCCAGACGCATCAAGTAGTCCCAAAACACCTGCCAGACATACAAGTTTGAAAAGTAACGCCAGATAATACGATACTTAGTTCTACAGTATCTACATATACTAAATTTATAGATTTCGTAGCAGAAGAAAAAATATTGTTTATCAAATCAATCAATAATGAAATATATTTGGATATTTATACATTGTTTCAGATTTATTTTACAGAAAGCGTTTCACATTTATTGAAACTTGTTTTTGTAATATCTACAGATAATACATGCTCTGATAGGTATCATATAGTGCATATATGATGCATTTGAATCATATTTATTTCCTTGTTATTTGAGTTTTTGGAGGTATTTTTTAGTGAATTTTTTTATAATATAATAAACCTGAAAAACTAAATAATTTAAAATTTATCGCAAAATCACATATTGCAGAATAATTCATGCAACATATTAAATTTTAGTAAGACTTTACTAGAAAGAAAAAGAAAATGGAAAAAAATACCTCTTTGAATCTAGGACAGATTTATATATAAAGGTATTAAATGAACAAATGTCATTTCCTTTCTTCTACATTACTAATATTCCTTTCATGCAATTTTAAACTTTCGTGCATTCGCATCGCGACGCATTTCGTCCAAAGCGTATTTATTATCATATAATATGTATTTCTAAATGCATCTTCTTATTTCTAAAATGTCTAAAATTCTAAAATAGTTGTTCGTTTGTTTTTTACCCTGTTTCTCAAAAATAGTCCAGGATATTTTTGCATTATTTTTTCTTTCGACGATTAAGTGGGGTAACATACTTACTTCTGTGCTTCTTTGGTAATAGCAAGCTTCAGGAATAGAAATTTCAAAATTTTTTCACAAATTGTGTTTATTTATAAAAGCATTTTTTGTTTCAATAAACACCACTAAGGACAGCGAAAAATGTGAAAGCTAGAGAAATCTATCGATGAATGCAAGGTGTAAATGGCATGGAGTGCATGTGACCAATCTTCGCCTTCTACTCGACAGTTTTGAAGGGACGGTGAATTGCCGCCCAATTTTCAACGTCAGCTTAGACCTAATTATTATGGCAAATGTCTGTCACTTTATAACTTTCTTGGGTAGACTGAGGAGGTGATGGCATACACTTCGTGCATATTTTGCTTGCTTGAATATATTTCACTAATACTCACATTTTCCGAAGTTAAAAAATGTACAGCTGCTCTTTTATATCGTTTCGAGTCATCCATGATGCGGACGATGACATTTAAGGTGCTACCATGTGCTGTCCCGACACATATGGGGGGGGAGGTAACGATATCTCATGCATTCCCAGCACTCTGCGCCCTGGATATGAGCTTGCGCAGTCATCTTTCTCTTTAAATTCCGGTGTTATTACATTAATAGCGAAATAACACCGATATAATCGGTGATAATTATTAATTATAATAAAACACTTTTCATAAATCACCATTAACCGAGAATAGCAAATCAGGGTGCGTTTCGAACTACAACAATTACAGCTCGTCATCAGTTGAAATAACGCGTGTCCTTAAGAAGACTGAGTTAGAGATACCACATTTGCTATAATTGGTGTATCTCGAATCGCGTCCTGATTTGCTATTTTTGTTTAACGGTGATTTATACAAAGTGTTTTATTGTAATTATTACATTAATGCAACTTTCATTTGGACGATCCTTATATAATAAAGGATTTGGAATTTTCTTACGTCCATATTGAATGAATAAGTCCCCAAGTAATAATGGAAATTATGAAAAAAAAATAAAGATGTTCGATATTTTCTCAAACTTATTAAAACTATTTTTTAACACTTTGAATGTTATGTCAGTCACCGGTTACTGACACTGAACTTTCCGTTTAGGATGCAACAGTCACCGGTGATTTGCAATTTAAATATATCATAAAAGTATGCAGGTTAAATATTTTATAAAGTTATATATTATAATTTATAGTTTAAATATATATTATTGTTTAAATATATTATACAAGTATAAATTATAATGAATGTGTAACTTAATTTCTGAATATTTATTTAAAATTCATTACACTTTTATTTGTTACAGGATAATACATATTAATAATTACTTAAAACAATGTATTTTTTTAGTTTTTCATCATATTTTACAGAGTTAGTCACTGGTGACTGATGTGACCTAAACTAAAAATCCATTGTTAGTCATAGTGACAGTCAACGAATTAAACATTGTTTTTCTGTAAAATTTTAAACACCGTTGATTTTGTCCTATTTAAATGAAAGTGAATAAAGTGAATCTAAACTTAAAGTGATAATTAATATTACATTAGTTTTCTGATTCCTTGATTTTGTTGCATTTTTCTCCATTTTTGTATTTTGTTTCCCGAAAGAATAACTCAATAAATTCTCTTATATGTCTCTGACAAAAAATAAAGATAAAAAAAAAATAACAAAAAGATCAAAAGACATCTCATTTCCTGCTTTTTTTCTGTTTCACTCATATGTTTCAAAAGTTTTCGCACAATCGTGTCATTTAAAGCATGATGTAATATGCTTTCTGCTTTTCTTCGCTATGTCTTCCTTTTAACTCTGAGTATTATGAACATTTGTTTTTTATCTCTTTCCTGAAAATGTATTCAAGCATTTTTATGAGATTTTTTTTAAGAAACCGATCATATATTTTCTACGCCAGTGCAGAAATTAATCCCAAGGCATCGAAATTCTAATTTTGAAACAATATTTTTAAAGTTTTTTAAATTGTACTTCTGAAAGTGAAAGACTCTTTTACAATAAAATTAGTTCAGACGTATTTTATAAAACATGATAGGGTTTTTAAAAAATAATCCTACAGTTTAAAACATGTGTAGTAATGCTAAATTATGTTTTGTATGTGTGCACAGAATTATATAAATACCGTCTTTCCATGTGTCTGCCCGTTCATCTGTCGACCCAATCGAATAATTTCAAATTTAATATATATAATTGTTGCATACTTTTGTCGAGTCGTTTCAGATTTTAGGAAAATCGGATAGAAAGTTTTATTACAGGAACATATAAAATATCCTGTTACATTGCGATTAATTGGAAATAAATAGATTCAGTGCATTTTAATGGTGCTACACTCTTTCGAATATAATAAAATTGATAGTCGTCTGTGAAGTATGTACTCAAATATACGTTCTTTACAATCTGCGGTGTAAAGATTATTTGTTATTAATCTATAGTACTACACAAAAATATTCCACTACATAATGGTTTGGGGGAGAACATTTTTTTGAGTGCTTTTTAATCATATTAAACTGTTTCACATTTTATAAAATTAATATACATTTCTGAGTTTTACTACAAGTTACTTTCTATATAATAGAAAGTAGATAGTGCTTACAGGAATACACAAAATATTTCGAATTCTTTACTGCATCTAAAGTACTGTATACTATTATAGCAATATCTGAATATTAAAAATCTTCTTTGTAGAACTCACTTCATGTATAACGCTTTATAATACATTTTTTAAATGCTTTAATGTAAAAAAGTCAAATATTTGAAGAACTCCATTTTCATTTTCAACACATATTTAAATAACTAAAACTAAATATTTTCCTATAAAACGAAATAAGCTTCACATTACATTATCTTTTATTTTCTAATTACGAAATTTCAGGAATAATTGATTGTGGAATTCCTAGATTTTCAAATGAATTTGAATGACACCTTCCGTATGATTATTTGATAATTGGGTTTAAATTAATCTTGGAATGTTACAGAGATGTTTATCTAAAGACTTTTGATACACGGAAATCGAAATGTATTATATATAAAATATATCAGTATATAATGATTAACAGAGAACAATAGCTTGCAAAATTAGTATTGCTTGATATAATTTAGATTTGATAATTTATTCAGATATTTTGTAGTGCTGAATCCCCCCCCCCCCCCAAAAAAAAAAAAACTTTCGGTAAGATCTCAAGATTTTGTGTAATTGAATTTCTTTTTAATGTTTAAAAAGAGGAAATGAAGCAAAAATCTTATATCATAAACAAAAAGATTTAAAATATTTTTTAATGTATAACTTAATCATTGTTTGGCTTATGATATGTCTTATTTTTACAATTCTATTCGATGTGTATTTTTTTATTTCAACTGCTCATGTTCAAATTCGCGTTCTTTCCCCTTTTCCTTTTATATTCTCATTGGGATGCTTCAAGACGTTATCCTTTATTTATGTGAATTATAAGAATTTTTTCCGCATATGTATTAAAACATTTACCTTATTTTGGTAAAATGTTGTAAAATTGCTTTATTAAATAAGTAAAACTCATTTTTTGATTCAAATATTTATGTTAGTGTTTCCGTAAGTGTTTAAAAGTTTCTATTATTATAACTATCATTGTTATTATTAATTTTTATAAGACAGAAAACGCAGTTTTTTAAGAAAAGATACGCGAGATTAAATTTTATCTTATTTATTCTTAAGTATTATTTATCCGCAATTGAAGAACCATTACTAATTTGATCATTCTGTGAGGTAAGTAAAATTGCCAAAGACGATGGAAAGGAATAACTATGCGATTTGAAGAAATAAATGCAAAAAATTTCGTATTATTGTGATAATTCCTATAGAATTTTTTAAAACTTTGTAGAAGGAAATTTTTTTCTTTGTGAATTTTTGAAGCTATTTAGAGAAGTTATTCAATAAATCATTGCAGAACTAACAGTGATATATATATATATATATGAGAACTATTAGTTTAGCATAAAAAATATTAAAAATAAAGAATTAAAACAGAAAATTTATGTATTAAACATGAACATATTTTATCAAGAAATTGCAAGTTTCTCCGAATGTTAATAGGATTTCCATTTTATTGGAAGTTGGTAATACTTAAAAAACTTTCAAAAGTTTACTTTTAAAAACAGAAAATAATAACAAAAAAAAATTTTTTTTTTTTTTTTCGTTTACTAAGTTGAAATTCGTAATTTTTGAAAATCCCAAATTTATTGCTTCACTTCTTTGTAACAACATAGTTTTTCTAATGATAAATAGAATTTCTGATTCAAACATATTGAAATGGTCCTAGAATTTCAAGCATTTTCACATTAAAAATAAGATGAAAAATTTTTAAATGATTTGACAGTTATTTTATGAAAATAATGTTTTTATCTGAAAATGAAATAGAATGTATTTCTATAAGTGTATTTATTTATTCAGAATAAGTTATTTATTTGCGACAGTAATGCTTGAAGATAAAAATGAGCAGCAACTTTAAAAATTCGATACGAAAATTATTTGGAAAAAATAAATGCAGAAATGTGAATAAAATAGATAGATAAAATAAATAGACATACTGATTCAAACTTATAAAAATCATCCTTGAATTTCAAAGCATTTTCATATAAAAAATGAGATGAAAAAAAATGGTAAATGATTTAACAGATACTTTATTAATTTTTTTTGTAATCTGAAAACGAAATAGAAAATATTTTTAAAAGTATATTCATTTATTCAGACAGAGTGAATTCAGACAGATAAAAATGAGCAGCAACTTTAAAAATCCGTTATGAAATTTATTTCGAAAAATAAATGCAAGAATTGGCTTAGTAAATTCAATTTAAATATACTTATTTAAATAAAAAAAAACTAACTACTCAGTATAATATATTCTTATTAACATAATAAAAGACGGCACATTAGTCCATTAGATGTAAATATTAGTTATGCGTAAATATGTATACATTAGTAAGTATGGATTATAAGTAAAAATTTTAGATAAATCTTAAATATCCCTTATGAAAATTATTTGTAAAATAAATGTAGAATTACATTTAATGAATTCTACTTCCTACATACTGATTTAAAATTAAAGAACTTAGCATATCATGTTTGCATGATAATATTAAAAATGTTATGTCTTACGTAATTCATTAGGTATTTTTATATTAGTTTTTCTAGAAGTATGATTCCAAACTAAGTGAAAGTTTTTGTATATAATTTATTTATTTAATTCGCGAATTTAATAAGATGCTGTCGTTATTTCACCATAATCTCTATAATACATGTATACAGAGTGTCCAGCAAAAAAGACCCTTTCAAAATTAAATTTCTCAAAAACAAAGATGGATAGAATTATGCGATAAACGGTTTCTTTATTAGATAAGCTGTAGAAATTTTATACGAATGTTTTGAACGGTGAAAATTTTGAAAAGATTGTGTTCTGATTGAAAAGGTTGATTAGTTTGACATTTTTCTTGTTTTAGATTGCTTGCAGAGAAACAGTTTGTTGGCATACCGTGCCATATTTTAACCATTTTTCGACTTCAATTTTTGAAATTTCAAACATTCAGAGATTGTTAAAATTCCTAAAAAAAAAGTTAAAATAAACTAGTAGCCAAAAAACTCTTTTTCAATTTCAAGTTTTGGAATTTAAAAATTTCAGAGGTTACTAAAACTCACACAATCGTTAAAATATGGCTTTGTAAGCCGAAAATCTCTTTCTCTGCAAACATCCTAAAAACAGAAAAATGTCAAATCAAGTAATCTTTGCAATTAGAGCACAATCTTTTCCAAATATTCACATTAAAAATTTTTGTATAAGATTTTTACAGCTTACCTAATAAACAAACCGTATCACATAATTCTATCGATCTTTATTTTTGAAAAATTTAGTTTTATAATCGGGGTCTTATTTGATGGACACCCTGTATATTTATTGCAATTGCATAATATAGATATATATTGTATTTCATATTATTCATATCTAGTATGTCCATTTATATAATAATGTTAATTGTGTATTCAAATCCAAACTGCATTTATTTCCTTTTCCTTTTTAGCACTTTCCAACTAAGTTGAAATGTGCTCATGCATTCGGTTTGTCTGTCCGTTAGTCCGCCTCTCCACGCGAACAGACAACTCCTGTAAATATACTCAGATTTTCATACAATTTGATAAAGCTTATTTAGGTACGCCAAAGCATGTTTGGTATCCAATATGAAGTACATACGATTAATAGCTCATTTAGAGTGACACGGAAAAAAATTCGATTACATTATGGTATATGGGGGAAAATCATTTGGAGAGGACATTATGCTATTTTAAATGTATTAGAACTGATATAAATCACGGAATTTCACAACAGTCACGTTAAAACAGACCATTCATAGCATTTTTTTTAATTTATAGCTAATAGCTAAGCCAAGTCTCTAATATGGCTATTTTTTACTTTTTCGATTTCGGTTGCAGATGTTTTTAATAAAAATGCTTTCACAGTCGAAACCAGATGCGAAAGCGGGAGTGCCTTTGTTTAAAAATAATCTTCAACCAAAATCGAAAACGTAAAAAAATAGCCATACTAGAGACCAAGAGCAACTATGTTGTGAAAAAAATAAAATTATTCAAAACTAAACGATAAATTCCAAAACAAGCAGCCCACATTGTTGATAGTATCAAGTGGGTGTCATCAAATGAGTGGAGAATCTCGTAAAACCTTTGTAAACATTACACCTGTAGAACATGTCATTTTTATATTTGTGAGTCATAGAGTGTCATTTTATCATTTTGGTCGAATATGTTTTTTTTCTTTCGTTATAGAGCTGTTATTTTAATAATTTTGATAAACAGTATATATTTTTAAATATTACCGTAAATTTTATTTCAAATTTGCAAATGCGGTATAGATGACTTAATAAGTTTTAGAAAAATAACAGATCAAAAGTCTTATAATGGTTATTTTTAAATTACATTTATTTTTTATACTTATGAAATGCTGTACCATATTCATATTTAAAAGAAGAGTTAAAAAATTTTGTAATTTTTCTTGCGATATGAAAGTATTATTTTAACTTTACGATAATCTCTTAATTGGATAACTTAGAGTATCTAACATATTTCATCTAATTCAAAATGTATTAAATATCCTATTCATCCAACATCTTAAAAACATCCAATATTTTTACGTTCTAAGCATAGTGAGTTATTTTAATTTTTACGAATTTTTACCATTTTATGACTTTTGTAACATAAAAACTTCAAAATATCATTCAAACAAATACGAATTGGAAAATTTGCATTTATGTTAAAAAGAAAAAAGTGCACGCGCGAACGCAAATATATCATTAACCTACAAGTGTTTGAGGAATAAATAAATGACTGCTTGAGGCTATGGAATAAAAACAAGGTAAACGCAATGGCTGAATTACCTTTCGCAAAAATGAAGCGTACTTTAAAACTCTAGACTGGTGTGTATCAATAAGTGTAGGAAAAAATATCTCGTTAAAATGTATAACTTTTAAAGCACTTCCCACACAGCTTTTTGAAGGGAATGTGGATGAAAGTCCTTAAATTTTGTTAAAGAAAATTTGACAACCGAAAGTAATAAATCAATATAAAATCTCGAAAATTCAGCGTCGCTGAATAGAGTTAGTTCATTCACAATCTTTAAAAATCGAATTTTAAAGTAAATTACTAGAAAAATGATTTATCGTCAGTTAAATTCGAATAACATTTACATAATATCATGCATTGTAGAGAAATATTTTTGGAGAAAGTTAACATATTTGAAATGTTTCATTTAAAATAGAAAAAAAAGAACGTAACTTACACTATGGACGGATCTTGCACTAAAATAGAACTATCGGAAATACTAATTTTTATATATTTCGTATATATCAATGGGCTCAATTCATTAGTACAGTTTTTTTTCATAAAATAGACTCGCTTTTGTTTTCAATCTAGCACTGGTGTTTTAGAAATTATTTTTTCACTGGAAATATGCTACAATTTACCTACGCTGTAAAAACGTTTTAGAAAATTGTGACACACAACAGTGAAAGAGAACTTTTCACGAACAACTTGTTAACAATGAATGAAATGAATATGCATGCATATATACACTTGTTATAAATATCAATATGCATATAGTAAAGAAACAAAAATGAATGTAGAAATTTATACTACTTATATGAATACTTGTTATACGTTCTTTTTAAAGACAAAACGAAAGAAGACTGCCTGCTTTAGAAATGTTTGCATAGGAGGAATTTTTTATAATTTAACCAAACAAATTTAGTAGAATTTAATTAAATATCAATGTAGAAAACTCGATAACATCTTCAGATAAATCTGTATTTTTAAACTAATCACCATTTGACGTTATAGAATTCTCTACTGCATTTTAAAACATGTTGTAATATATTCAAAGTACTCTTCAAAAGAGAAAGGCTTCGTAAATGAAAATCTGAGTGCATTTGCTGTAAAAAATCATTTATTGATATTAAAAACTATATAATTTTATAAAAAAAAATCTCAGTGAACATTGTGTAATATATATATTTTTATATATTTATATATGTACACATATAATCACCAACTGTCGTTGCAGAATTTATTAATGCACTTGAATAAAAATAAAAATGAGTTTCAAGTACACTTCAATGGGAAACTCTATGTAGAAAATTACTCAGTGGAATTTTGTGGTTGAATAAATATTTCGTGATGCTCAAAAGTAAATGTTTTTATAAAATAAATAAAACAGTACATGATAAAAATGAAAAACATGAGAAGCTCTTTATAATTATAATTGCTTTTGCGGAATTTTTTTGTGGCAATTTCATTATAATTTTAATATTTTACTTACTAACACATTTACATCGTGTGCATAAATGATATGCTGCGTAAATTGTAAATACATATCAGTAAATTAAAAAAGATTAAATATTTTTTATCTTTTAGTCATTGTGTTCCTAGTTTGCATATCAGGCTGCCTTACTGTTTGTATCATAAAATTGGAATTTCTGTCATACCGCTGTTAAGAAAAGATGTGTTAAATTCCATCAAAAATATCCTGGATTTAAAACCCATTTTCATTGAAACTATTTGTCCGATTTTGATGGAATTTGGAATCCATATTTACTGATTATGCTTAACATTTTTGGCAGCATTTTATTTTTACAAAACTTTTTAATTTCAAAAATAACAAATTTTCAGAAATTCTCCATTTTTTTCTGAAACGAAATGGTTTTTATAAACTGTCTACCGATTTGTGTAAAATTCTTGAATCGTTTTACCAAACACATGAAATAAAGTATATATAAACCTTTGGATGAAAATAAATTACATATAATTAAATGAGTATAAATCGTTAGAGTAAGATTGATATGAATCTACGTGGCGTCCCAGATATATTTGCCCTTAAATGAGATGCAGTATTTCTAACAACTGTCTATACATATAGATTAATATCACAAAATGAAATATTTTTATTATCTGAGATAGCGAAATTATGGAACTACTTAGTTATATCGTGGCCAAATTATACAAATCGCCAAACTAATTACCAAATTATACATATTGACATGATTTTTATTTTAAATAACGAAAAAACAAATATATGGTAGAATATTGATAAAAATACAAATAAAAAGTCGAAATAAAAATCACTTAATGAGGCTTTAAACATGTGTATCATATTTAATGTCATTGAATGTGGCATTCACGGCCATTTAATCTTATATTTTGGCGATAATGTTTTGGTCGACGGAATAAGAAAGCAGTACCGAAATTATCTATTGAAAACTACTAAAAAATGTAAGAACTAAATTTATTTTCAGCATTAGAAAAAAGAATTATCTAAGTAAAACTGTTACATTTAAGAGAGATTAAATAATAAATCAATTTTTAAGTAATTATCTGTCATTTCTTGTCGTATTTATTCCAGTATATTGACTGCGAGGATTGTGACAAATGTATTCTAAAACATTTTCACATTCTTTTTTTTTCAATTTTTACCGAAACATTTTAATTTCATTCAAAGATTTTTGATTTACCGATATAGTAGCTCAAATTCAATGCAGTGTTCAATTTTATTTGTTAATTTATTCAAGCTAGGAAAAATACATAATAAAAGCAATAAAAGTCTGTACAGTTTTTAGAAAAACTTTAAACACATTATTTTTAAAGAAATATTTAAAAGATCTTGCCATTAACTCTCGTTTTACTACTTCTAACTTCAACTATGCCAAAAATAAGAAAGATTATTCTGCAGTGCAATAAATATGCTATAAAGAACTAAAATGAGCAGACCAGGAAAATGGCTTTCGCCAACAATGGCAATTATATTATATTTACGGAAAATTATTTGTGAAATTCAGAATGTATTATCTTACTCATATACGTATTTTATAAAATCAGGGATGATAGCGCTCCGACCAAAATGACCGATTACTACCACTAAATTTTATTAAAAATTCTGGTATTGTTTAATGACTGAATTTCTGAGAATAATATAAAGCAAAGTATACTTTTAAAATTTATTGTTAGTAATCGCTCATTTGGGTCGGAACACTCTCATGCCTGTAAAATACAAATATTAATTAATAATTGGAAAAAGAAAGAAAAAAGATTTATTTATAATAGCAGTATAGAGGAATGCCTTATACTTTGCGCACATCACAGTGTGACATGCCAGGAAAATGACATATTAAAATTTAAAAATTTAATTGCTTTTTTTATGTCACTAGAAATGTAATGTCCATTGAAAATATTTCTGAGAATATTTTTAATAGAATATAAAAAAATACAATACAATACGGCTAAGATTACATTCCCTGCTTAAACTTAATTAACCTGCTTAAACTAATTCTTTCATGTGGTAAAATTTATAATATTTATATTTACCGCTTGCAAATTCTGAAAAATGCTATTTCATTGATTTGCGCTGGAACGTTTCGTCAGGTATCGATCATGTTAACTACCAATATATATTTGGAGAAAACTTTTTCGAAACTACATAATAGCTAAATATATTAATAATTAGAAAAATAGTTTTCATAAGGAAACATATTTTCCTTTATATACATAAACTTGAAAACGATAAAAAAAGATACCTTCAGCTTATTGTATGTTTAGAAGACGCTGTAATTCTAAGAGTTTTGCAAAAATAGCTTCACGAGAAAGTTTTCAGATAATTATCAAAATCAATGGACTGGTAAAGTGACAGATTAGTATGTTTTTTTCAGATGTGAGAAAAAAATACACTTATGTTGCTACATGTTTTATGTTTACTTATGTACTTAAACTAATATCTGTTAAACTAATTCTTTTCCATTAATGTCAAAAGCTGTTTTATCATGTACATGTTAAGCGGTGGATGTGTATTGTGATTAATGGTATAATACACTGGAATGAAATCGCCCATAAGGATATAATTTACGTAAAAATTTTAACAATTCATAGTCATAGATCGAATGTTATATGTGTAGTAATGTTTTATATTTTTCTTACAAGCTTGCAAATAATATTGTAATTGATCGAACCATTGCTGGAAAATCTTGAAATCTTATTGTATTGTAAAGTTAGACTGGAAATATGAAAAGCTTCGCATAAAACGACTCTTTATGTTTCAAAAATGTTAGAATTTAAAAATATGTACACGTTTTAAATAACCTGTAACGTAGGGAAATTGTGTATTAAAATATCTAAGCCATAATTTAAAAAGACCTTTTACAGCAAATGTCAAAAAAATTAAAAATTACTTAATGGCAATAAGTAACTTTCATTCTATTTTATAAAAAAAATAAGAAGTAGTAACACAATTCTAATTTATATTTATTTAAATTTCTAAACATTATTTTAATACTGTATCTTAAGGGCATTTAGATCAATTTGTGTAATGATTTTTAGAATAAAAAAAATTATAATAAGAGAGCTTGTTAACGACTAAACTGTGTAAATCTCTTGTAAATATAAACGATGAAAGAGTGTTTCAGTTATTTCTAAAATCAAATTACATTTGCATTTAAATTGGAAAATTTCAAAAGAAAATCCATTTACTTATTGATATTTAAATGGTCGTTCTTAATTTTAAATAAATTGTATTTCTTTTTATTTCGTACTTTTAACAAAATTTTCAAAAGATAAACTCTGTATTTGTGAATATATATTTATTATTTGCTTAATTTACGGAATAATTTTTATTTAATAATTGTAAAGCATTGCAATATTTTTAAAAACTGAATACATATTTATGGAGAATTTAAAGTCGCTTAATTATATTATTCATTTTACTGCTAAAATTTAAGTCGCTTGCATTTAATGAAATATTGAAAGATGCAATAATTGTACTTTTATACAAAGAAAAAAATTTGTAAATGTTGAGTGAGCTAATTTAGAAATAAAAAAGTGTTTTTATTTCGAGTGATAGACTAACATTTCAAAGTCGGTTCTCTTCAAATCTTTTGATAAAATATATATTTTTTAGTAAATTCGGTAAATAAATTGTAACAAAAACGCTTTTGTCTCATACTTAATATTTATTATACACTGAGGTGGCAAAAGTCATAGGATAGCACTACGCAAATGTATAGATGGCTGAAGTGTCGCTTACAAATTGTATGAATTGTCAGTACTGGACGGAATTCTTGTTTTTGTTCAGTTGCTTCGTGATAAAACATTGATTATGTGAACACGACGAGAATTAACGGATTTCGAACGTGGTATGCTGGTTGGGGCTACACGCAGGGAATATTTTATTTTGAAAATCGTTACAGCATTCAAAATCCGAGATCAACAGTGTCAAGATTGTGACGAGAATACCTAAATTCAGGCATAACCTCCCACCATGCACAACGCAGTGGTAGACCGAGGGCACTTAAGAGCGTACACTAGTCACGCGGTAAAAGCCGAGCGCTAATGTAAAGTCTATGGGGACGTTCTTTTCGAATATCTCGCTCAAATTTTAATATTTTTGCATGATTTTTTTTTGCACAAGATAGCTGAGGGTGATCCAAACCGGTTTAAACCGGTTCCGAAAGTTTAAGTAATTGTTTAAAGAAAATCTGAAAAGAAAACTGAAAAAGTAAAAACTAGGCCGGTTGTGGATCGTCCTCAGCTATCTTGTGCAAAAAAATCATGTAAAAATATTAAAATTTCAGCGAGATATTCGGAAAGAACGCCCCTATAGACTTTACATTAGCCCTCGGCTTTTACCGCGTGACTAGTGTGTGCTCTTAAAGACCGCGAATAGCGACGTCTGCTCAGATTCGTCAGTTTGAACAGATAAGCAACACTATGTGAAATAACCACAGGAATGAATGTGGAATGTCCGACAGGCATGTCTGTTAGGACAGTCCGGCAAATTTTTTCTTTCATGGGCTTCATTTTTTAATAATTTCCAAAAAAAAAAAAAAAAAAAAAAAAAAAAAAAAAAAAAAAAAAAAAAGAATTTATATACTTTACTTTTAAAATGCCTGTTAAAAGCAAAATTTTACATTTTTTTCTTAATAATAATATTTTTTATGGTTGTGCGTAAAACAGCATTTCTGTGCAATGTTTGTATATTTTCATTAGTATTTTTTCCCTAAAAATTGATATTTCACATTTAGTATAATTTATGTTCAATGGCTAAAAAATATAAATAATTCTTGAAAACTGTTGACCTAAACATTAGTGTGGAAAAAAATAACAAAATACTTCTTTATAATATTTTATTTTTGGCGCCTACAAATTGAATGAATGTGCTCTAAAACAAAAATCTAAATTAAAAAATATAAATCCTTTTATATTACTTTCGGAAAATTGTTAAACACTTTTTGAGCATTTGCATTTTTTGCACTTTTGCTAAAATTTCTACGTTATTCCTCTATCCCCATTTACATGAAAATAAGACAGTTTCTGAAATTTAATCTAGTACTCATAAATTATTGAACAATTCTTAAGTATGAAACGATGAAAAATATTATAAAAATAATATTTTTCATCGTTTCATACTTAGTTTACACTTTTGGAATAAAAGCTTTATTCAACAAAAATAATAAAAGACATCTCATTTCCTTCTTCTTTTTTTCACTCATATATTGTAGAAGTTTTCGTACAATTCTGTCATTTAGAGGATGATGTAATATGCTTTCTGCTTTTCTTCTTGTTGTTTCGCTATATCTTCGTATTAACTCTGAGCATAATGATTCTTTTTTTTTCTTTTTGTATCGTCCCTGAAAATGTATTCAAGCACGTTTTATGGTTGATTTTTTTTTCAAAGAAAGAGACAAACCAAATTCGAGCGAATCAGAAATTTTATCACAAGGCACAGAAAATTCGAATTTCGAAACAATATTTTAAAACTTTGTAAAGCTTTGATTACGAAAGAAAAGGAACCTTTTACAATAAAAGTACTTCAAACAACTCTTTTCCACTAAGTATGGCAGATATATATATATATATATATATATATATATATATATATATATATATATTATGGTTTTGTGTAAACTGGTATTTTTGTTTAACACTTTCTGTATTTTCAAACCTATTTTTTTTTCAAAAACTTACGTTTCAAAAGTTTTATCAACTAACTGTATATATATATATATATATATATATATATATATATATGTTGTATATATATATATATAGCTATAGTATATTTATAAATTTATATATAGTAGCATAGTATATTTATATCAGTTGGCGTTATAAAGATTTGTGTGGAAAAAAATAAGAAAATACTTATTTTATAATGTGTAAATATTTGATACTTACATTGAATGAATAATCACCAAAATAATAACGGGAATTATAAAGTAAAATCCTTGTCATATTACTTTGTGATAATTTATAGAATATTTTCTAAAAGTGCACATTTGGTACCTAAAACTTTATGCGTTATTCTATTTTCCTATTTACATAAAAAAAAGACTGTAGCAGAAATTTAATCTAATTTTTACCAATTACAGTGCCTATCTTTATTTTATAATATTTTTTGACGTTTTCATAATTAATCTATAGTTAGTATTAGCAGAGAAACAACATTCAAGAAAAATACCTTGAGACATATTCTATCCTTCTGCTATAACAATAAATAAAACAGGTGTTTATAATTTTCTGATATAATTAAAACTATTTTTAGGCATCAATTTCTCTGGAGAATTTTACACTTCATTCGTTTACTTTAATGAAAATATAATAATAATAATAATCTGGAATGTAATGCAATTTTCACATATTTCAATGTGGTAATATTACATTAGTTATTACATAACAATGAGGAAATATTATATTTTTTGTCATTTCTGTACTTAAGTTTCTGGGAAGAATAATTGAAAAACCTGCATTTTAAGTCTATGACAAAGAAACTGTTATTCAACAACAAGCCAAAAAACATTTCATTCCCTGTTTCTTTTCTGTCCCACTCATACATTATAAATGTTTTCTTGCAATTGTGCCATTTGGAGCATGATGTAATGTGCTTTCTGTTTTTCTTCTTCTTGTTTCGCCATGTCTTCGCCTTAACTGTGAGCATAATGATTACCTTTGTTATTTTGTCTCCTTCCTAAAAACGTATTCAGGTATGTTTTATGTTTTATTTTATTTTATTTTATTTTGTTTTGTTTTTTAAAAGAAGAATATAAAACCTATTCAGAGCAAATGTAGAATTTTATCCCAAGGCACCAAAAATTCCAATTTTGAAGCAATATTTTAAGACATTTTAAAGCCTTAGTTAGGAAAGTAAAAGATCCTTTTGTAATAAAATCAGTTCAGACTACTTTTTATTAATTATGGAGGATTTTTTTAATAGTTCCACATTTTATAATGCAAATAATCTTCCTTAATATTTTAAAATTAAAACAATTTTTTAAAACGTATTCATTATAACGTATTCATTAAACGGTTTCATTATAATGTTAACTTATATTGAAATACTCATAATCTACTATTTTCACATTGAATGAATAACCCCCAAAACAACACTGTAAATTCTCAGATATAAACCATCGCATACTACTTTTTATTATATAATTTTTTAAAATATTAAAAATTCATTGATTATATTATAATTTTATGTCGCTTTTATACTTTTTCGGAATTGAGTTTCGACAGAGAAATTTTGTTCAATAATAATACCAAAAGCATCTCATTTCCTTCTTCTTTCTTTTTCCCTCATACATTATAAAAGTTTTTGCGCATTTCCGCGAATTATTTACTTTATTCGCGGTTTATTTAATTTATTTAATGAAACAGGTAAAACATTTCCTGAGCTGATGTAGAATTTTATCCTAAGTCACAGAAAATTCCATCTTCGAAACTATATTTAATTTTTTTTAAAACTTTAGTTGAGAAAGTAAAAGAATCTTTTACATTAAAAGTAGTTCAAGCTATTTTTTTAAACGTGGAAGGTTTTTCTTTATGATTCTGTGTAAGCTAGTATTTCTGTTTAACATTTGCTGTATTTTCCAGAGTATATTTTTTTAACTTAAATTCCACATTTGGTACAAATTAACTAAATATAAATAATTATTTGAAAATTGCCATTCTAAGAAATTACGTGAAAAAAGAAAAAGAAATACTTGTTTTAAAATGTTTTATTTTTTGGCGTCTTTGCATTGAATGAATAAATATATAATAAATATGTTCTAAAATATAAACATTTTCATATTTTGTACAATTTACTGCAAATGTTTGTATCTGAAATTTAATCTAATATTTACCAATTGTAGTGCAATCCCTTAACTTTAAATCATCCTTGTCCTTTCTATACTTAGTCCACACTTAGTTTTGGCAAAAAAACTTTATTTAAAAGAAATACCAAAAGACATCTCATTTCCTTCTTCTTTTACTTTTCACTCATATCCTTAAAAGTTTTCTCGCAATTGTGCCATTTGGAGCATGATGCATTGCGCTTTCTGCTTCGCAATGTCTACGTCTCAACGATGAGCTATAATTCTTTTGTTTTATGTGTCGTTTCTGAAAATCTCTTTTGTCCCAAGTTACAGAAAATTTCAATTTCGAAACAGCATTTAAATTTTTTTAAAGCTTTAGTTAAGAAAATAAAAAAAGTCTTTTGCAATACATCAGATCAAACTATTTTTTCTTAAGCGTGGTAGGAGTTTAAAAAAAAAATAATTATGCGTTTTATATGATATGTAGTTTTCCTTTATCACTATTTCTGACTTATTTTACTGATCTTATCTTCCGTTTTTTAAACTTAAATTTAGCTAGTTTAAATGAACTATTTTACAATAAAAAATATAAACATTAATTTAATATCATTTTATTTATTTATTTATTGGAAATTGTCGTTCTATATATTTGTGTGAAAAAAAAGAGCGTAATGATTTTTTTTTTATAATATACATATATATTATTATACATATATATGATTTTATAATATACATATTTATTATACATTTTTTATAATACACACACACACACACATATATATATATATATATATATATATGCATGGAATAAATAAGCCACAAAACAGTAATGGAAATTCTAAAATATAAACCTTATGCATATTACTTTCTGAAATTTTATAGTTTCTAAAAGTGCAATTTTGCTTCGCAATTTTTTACATAAGTCTTTTTGTCCCATTTACATGAAAAAAAAACTGTATCTGAAATTTTATATAATATTTGCCAATTACAGTGCAATCGCTTGATTTTATTATGTTTTATCTTCAATTTTATATGTAGTCTATACTTATTTTTGGCAAACTTTTTTCAACAAAAATATAAAAAGACATCACATTTCTTTTCACTCATATATAGTAAATATGTTCGTAGAATTGTTTCATTTAGAAAATAATGTAATATGCTTTCTAATTTTCTTCTTCTTATTTCGCAATGTCTCTGTCTTAACTGTGATTATAATGTTCTTGGTTAGTTCCTGAAAATGTATTCAGGCATGTTTTATGGTTTATTTTATTTTATTTTCTCAAAGAAGCAGGTAAAACATATTCTGAGCGAATAATAAAATTTATCCCAAGGCCCAGAAAATTCCAATTTTGAAACAATACTTTAAACTTTTTAAAGCTTTAGTAGTGAAAATAAAAGACTCTTTTACAATTAAAGAAAATCGAACTATTTTTTACTAAGCGTGGCAGGATTTTTTAATGGTTCTGTATAAATTAGTATTTCTCTTTTGCGTTCGCTCTATTTTCAATCATTTTTTAAAACTTACATTTTACATTTTATATCAATTAACTGCATATAAATAACTATTTGGAAATTGACGTTCTAAGAATTTATGTGACAAAAGAAGAAAATACTTATTTTATAATGTTTTATTGTTTAACGTGTTTGCATTGTATGAATATAAGGCCCAAAAAATTATGAAAATCATGAAATACTAACATTTTCATATTAATTTCTGAAATTTTCTAGCATATTTCTAATTTTACTTATAAATACATATGACATATGTCGTCGCTGAGAATATTACTTTAATCTATTAGCACCACTTTTTGAAAACAATTCTATTGGATAGACATATACCAGAATAAATTTAAGAGAAATCTATAACAAAGAAATTTTCTAAAAATTTTGGTTCGAATAAATTTAAAATAAACCATCGTTCTATCTCTTAATCAAAAGGTTAATGATTATTTTGACAATTTTGATTATTCCCTCTGAATTTTTTATTTTCTCTGACATCATACAAATTTTGTTAATCTCTTACGCTTTCTATAAAACAAAAAAGTAAGAATAAGCAAATATCAACACTTTAATTAATTGTAAAATCATTACATAAATAAAATTATTTTACTGAATTAGAAAAGATAAAAGTAAGTTGCTCTAAGTAGTAACTTCCAATATGTTAAAAACTTCTTTTTCTTTTTTTTAAGCTGTTGCATAGCTTTTATCGCGGGCTTTGAGCGCGGCGACCGAATCCAAAAATTCCGTAACGAGGAAAATCCTAACACATCCGTAACGAAAAAAAACCTAACACTCGGCTAACGTCGTTTCAGCTCGGCAGACTTCGGCATGGTATCCTTCGGTAGACTTCGGCAGATATTGACGCGCTATTTTCCAGATATTTAGAGGATATCAAGTCTCAAACTTATATTTCTTATTTCAGTTACTATAAATCTATAGTTTCAATAATAAAAATTCCTGATAGAATGTGTATACAAAAGAATTCTCTTAAGATAAAACAAGGTAGAATAATGTAGCTTTTGGTGATTGGAGACCCGCCCAATGGTGAGGATCGAAAAATTTAAAATGCTTATAACTCGCAATCTAATTTTCGTAGCGCGGCCAAATTTTGTTTGGTAATTTATTATGAGACAGTGTTAATTTCTGGTGACGGGAGACCCCCCACGGTGAGGTCGAAAAATTTAAAATGCTTATAACTAGCGATCTAGTTTTCGTAGCGCGGCCAAATTTTGTTTAGTAATTTATTATGAGACAGTGTTAATTTTTGGTGACGGGAGACCCCCCCCTCTCCCACGATGAGGGTCGAAAAATTTAAAATGCTTATAACTCGCGATCTAATTTTCGTAGCGCGGCCAAATTTTGTTTGGTAATTTATTATAAGACAGTGTTAATTTTTGGTGACAGGAGACCCCCACGGCGAGGGTCGAAAAAGTTAAAATGCTTATAACTCGCGATCTAATTTTCGTAGCGCGGCCAAATATTGTTTGGTAATTTATTATGAGACAGTGTTAATTTTTGGCGACGGGAGACCCCCCCGCCCACGGTGAGGGTCGAAAAATTTAAAATGCTTATAACTCGCGATCTAATTTTCGTAGCGCGGCCAAATTTTGTTTGGTAATTTATTAGGAGACAGTGTTAATTTTTGGTGACGGGAGACCCCCCCCCACGATGAGGGTAGAAAAATTTAAAATGCTTATAACTCGCGATCTAATTTTCGTAGCGCGGCCAAATTTTGTTTGGTTATTTATTATGAAACAGTGTTAAATTTTGGTGACGGGAGACCCCCCCCCCCACGGTGATTGTTGAAACATTTAAAATGCTTATAACTCGCGATCTAATTTTCGTAGCGCGGCCAAATTTTGTTTGGTAATTTATTATGAGACAGTGTTAATTTTTGGTGACGGGAGACCCCAACCGGTGAGGGTCAAAAAATTTAAAATGCTTATAACTCGCGATCTAATTTTCGTAGCGCGGCCAAATATTGTTTGGTAATTTATTATGAGACAGTGTTAATTTTTGGCGACGGGAGACCCCCCCGCCCACGGTGAGGGTCGAAAAAATTAAAATGCTTATAACTCGCGATCTAATTTTCGTAGCGCGGCCAAATTTTGTTTGGTAATTTATTAGGAGACAGTGTTAATTTTTGGTGACGGGAGACCCCCCCCCACGATGAGGGTAGAAAAATTTAAAATGCTTATAACTCGCGATCTAATTTTCGTAGCGCGGCCAAATTTTGTTTGGTAATTTATTATGAAACAGTGTTAATTTTTGGTGACGGGAGACCCCCCCCCCCCACGGTGAGGGTTGAAACATTTAAAATGCTTATAACTCGCGATCTAATTTTCGTAGCGCGGCCAAATATTGTTTGGTAATTTATTATGAGACAGTGTTAATTTTTGGCGACGGGAGACCCCCCCGCCCACGGTGAGGGTCGAAAAATTTAAAATGCTTATAACTCGCGATCTAATTTTCGTAGCGCGGCCAAATTTTGTTTGGTATTTTTTTTTGAGACAGTGTTAATTTTTGGTGACGGGAGACCCCCACGGTTGGGGTCTCCCTTCACCAAAAATTAACACTGTCTCAAAATAAATTACCAAACAAAATTTGGCCGCGCTACGAAAATTAGATCGCGAGTTATAAGCATTTTAAATTTTTCGACCCTCACCGGTTGGGGTCTCCCGTCACCAAAAATTAACACTGTCTCATAATAAATTACCAAACAAAATTTGGCCGCGCTACGAAAATTAGATCGCGAGTTATAAGCATTTTAAATTTTTCGACCCTAACCGTGGGGGTCTCCCGTCACCAAAAATTAACACTGTCTCAAAATAAATAACCAAACAAAATTTGGCCGCGCTACGAAAATTAGATCGCGAGTTATAAGCATTTTAAATTTTTCGACCCTCACCGGTTGGGGTCTCCCGTCACCAAAAATTAACACTTTCTCATAATAAATTACCAAACAAAATTTGGCCGCGCTACGAAAATTAGATCGCGAGTTATAAGCATTTTAAATTTTTTGACCCTCACCGGTTGGGGTCTCCCGTCACCAAAAATTAACACTGTCTCATAATAAATTACCAAACAAAATTTGGCCGCGCTACGAAAATTAGATCGCGAGTTATAAGCATTTTAAATGTTTCAACCCTCACCGTGGGGGGGGGGGTCTCCCGTCACCAAAAATTAACACTGTTTCATAATAAATTACCAAACAAAATTTGGCCGCGCTACGAAAATTAGATCGCGAGTTATAAGCATTTTAAATTTTTCTACCCTCATCGTGGGGGGGGTCTCCCGTCACCAAAAATTAACACTGTCTCCTAATAAATTACCAAACAAAATTTGGCCGCGCTACGAAAATTAGATCGCGAGTTATAAGCATTTTAAATTTTTCGACCCTCACCGTGGGCGGGGGGGTCTCCCGTCGCCAAAAATTAACACTGTCTCATAATAAATTACCAAACAATATTTGGCCGCGCTACGAAAATTAGATCGCGAGTTATAAGCATTTTAACTTTTTCGACCCTCGCCGTGGGGGTCTCCTGTCACCAAAAATTAACACTGTCTTATAATAAATTACCAAACAAAATTTGGCCGCGCTACGAAAATTAGATCGCGAGTTATAAGCATTTTAAATTTTTCGACCCTCATCGTGGGAATGGGGGTCTCCCGTCGCCAAAAATTAACACTGTCTCATAATAAATTACCAAACAATATTTGGCCGCGCTACGAAAATTAGATCGCGAGTTATAAGCATTTTAAATTTTTCGACCCTCACCGGTTGGGGTCTCCCGTCACCAAAAATTAACACTGTCTCATAATAAATTACCAAACAAAATTTGGCCGCGCTACGAAAATTAGATCGCGAGTTATAAGCATTTTAAATTTTTCGACCCTAACCGTGGGGGTCTCCCGTCACCAAAAATTAACACTGTCTCAAAATAAATTACCAAACAAAATTTGGCCGCGCTACGAAAATTAGATCGCGAGTTATAAGCATTTTAAATTTTTCGACCCTCACCGGTTGGGGTCTCCCGTCACCAAAAATTAACACTTTCTCATAATAAATTACCAAACAAAATTTGGCCGCGCTACGAAAATTAGATCGCGAGTTATAAGCATTTTAAATTTTTTGACCCTCACCGGTTGGGGTCTCCCGTCACCAAAAATTAACACTGTCTCATAATAAATTACCAAACAAAATTTGGCCGCGCTACGAAAATTAGATCGCGAGTTATAAGCATTTTAAATGTTTCAACCCTCACCGTGGGGGGGGGGTCTCCCGTCACCAAAAATTAACACTGTTTCATAATAAATTACCAAACAAAATTTGGCCGCGCTACGAAAATTAGATCGCGAGTTATAAGCATTTTAAATTTTTCTACCCTCATCGTGGGGGGGGGGTCTCCCGTCACCAAAAATTAACACTGTCTCCTAATAAATTACCAAACAAAATTTGGCCGCGCTACGAAAATTAGATCGCGAGTTATAAGCATTTTAAATTTTTCGACCCTCACCGTGGGCGGGGGGTCTCCCGTCGCCAAAAATTAACACTGTCTCATAATAAATTACCAAACAATATTTGGCCGCGCTACGAAAATTAGATCGCGAGTTATAAGCATTTTAACTTTTTCGACCCTCGCCGTGGGGGTCTCCTGTCACCAAAAATTAACACTGTCTTATAATAAATTACCAAACAAAATTTGGCCGCGCTACGAAAATTAGATCGCGAGTTATAAGCATTTTAATTTTTTCGACCCTCATCGTGGGAATGGGGGTCTCCCGTCGCCAAAAATTAACACTGTCTCATAATAAATTTTTTGGTGAAGGGAGACTCCAACCGGTGAGGGTCGAAAAATTTAAAATGCTTATAACTCGCGATCTAATTTTCGTAGCGCGGCCAAATTTTGTTTGGTAATTTATTTTGAGACAGTGTTAATTTTTGGTGACGGGAGACCCCCACGGTTAGGGTCGAAAAATTTAAAATGCTTATAACTCGCGATCTAATTTTCGTAGCGCGGCCAAATTTTGTTTGGTAATTTATTATGAAACAGTGTTAATTTTTGGTGACGGGAGACCCCCCCACGGTGAGGGTCGAAAAATTTAAAATGCTTATAACTCGCGATCTAATTTTCGTAGCGCGGCCAAATTTTGTTTGGTAATTTATTATGAGACATGTTACTTTTGGTGACAGGAGATCCCCACAGTGAGGTTCGGAAAATTTAAAATGCTTATAACTCGCGATATAATTTTCGTAGCGCGGCCAAATTTTGTTTGGTAATTTATTAAGCTATTGCGTAGCTTTTATTGCGGCCTTTGAGCGCGGCGAAAGAATCTAGAAAATCCGTAAAGAGAAAAAAAACCTAACACTCCGGCTAACGTCGCTTCAGTTTGGCAGACTTCGGCACGGTATCCTTCGGTAGACTTCGGCAGACATTGACGCGGTATTTTTCAGATATTTTGAGAACATCAAGTCTCAAACTTATGTTTTTTATTTCAGCTACTATAAACGTATAGTTTCAATGATAAAAATTCCTGATTAACCTACATGTATTGTAAGATGATAAAAATATTTTAAACGATATTAACTTCTCATTTATTTAATAAAAGAAAAAAAATGTTTGTTATCGGTCAACACGCTCAAAAAGTAACTTGAATTAATATCAAAGACAAAAAAACAACAACTGCATAAATAAAAAATAAATAAATAATTATAATTGCGTAAGTTGATAAAAAATTCTATGCAATAGCTTTACCGCGGCAGTCCCCGAGTGCCACATGTATTTTTTTTCTTGTCTTTCTTTTTTTATTATGAGTTTTATCTAAGTACCCATTCATGATATACACTGTTAAAAAAAATTCTGAAATTCACGAACATTTTTTTTCCTGAATTTCACAGAAAAGCTCCCTTTTAACAACAAAGGGGTATTTTCCGTTACAAATCACAAAATTCCATCATATTTCCTGAAAATAACGAAACAGATGGAAAAAAAAAATCGGAGACACTCCGTTGTGTGAGGAGCTCCGTGGCCGAGTGGTCAAGGCACCACACCGCTAATCGCCTGCGAGAGCAGATTGGGGGTTCGAGTCCCATTGGCGCCATGGAATAATGAAACATAAAAAATTCCTTTTATATTACATTTTTTCTGTTTATTTTTCTCTTTTTTTCTTATTAAAAATCTTTTAATTTATTAGCCGAAAAATAAATAAATAAAGAAATAAATAGTGTACGGCAATTTCAAAAAAATGTCTATATATATATATATATATATATATATATATATATATATATATATATGTAAGAAAAAAATAATAAAAAAATTTTTATTCAAGAAAAAAAACAGTGGTTTTAAATAGTGATTTTTTTAAAATTTAAACTATTTAAAAAAATAAAAATGATTTCAAAAAATAATAAGTATTATGCATCAGTCTAAAATAATCCGTTTACAAACATTCTAAGGAATATATTTGAAAGGAAATCTTTAAAAAGCACAACAGATTTTGCCACTAACTCGTAAAAGACATACTTTGTACAGTTTCGCATCAGCAACTTTGGCTCAGTTCGTAAGAATTTGTTCCGCAATCTGAAGGTCCCGAGTTCGATCCTGAGGACGGCGTGAACTAAATTATCCAAAATAACAACTAAGTAAAATAACATAGCACCTTAAAATCCCTCGGTGATTTCGAATTCTTTTAAGATTAATCGGTAAATCATTTTTAAAAATTATATTAAACTATTACTGTTATAAATCAAACTTTGTAACGGAAAGCTACTGATTCTTACATCGGGGTTTTCCCTTCTTGTATCTCCCACAACGGAAAATCTACTAACGGAACGGTAAAAGTTTGGCTACATTGCTGCCGGTAGTTTCACCTGGAATTCACAGATTTATTTTTAACAGTATATATTTATATATGAAAAATAATATGATCGTAATAAAATATAACGACTTAAATGAATCTATGCAATTTTCTTACAAACCATCAAAAGAAAAAAAAATCAAATGTTAAACACTGTTTTTCTTCAAGTGCCTTTTGCGTACATTAAAAGAGATTTAATATTTAGTTAATTTCAGATTTATGTTTTTTTTTTTTTTTTTTTTTTTCTTTCAAAGAAACATGTGAAATTTAATGTGAGCGAATATAAAATTTTATCCCAAGGTACAGAAAATTTCAATTTCGAAATAATATTTAAAAATTTTTAAAGCTTTAGTCAAGAAAATAAAAGAGTCTTTTGCTATAAAAGCAGTTCAAACTATTTTTATTAAGCGTGGCAGGATTTTTAAAAACAGTTCTGCGTTTTATTTTATATGTAGTCTTCCTTTATCGCTATTTCTGACTTATTTTATTGATCTTACATTCCTTTTTTTTTTAACTTAAATTTAGCTAGTTTAAAAATATTATTTTACAATAAGAAATATAAGCATTGATTTAATGTAATTTCATTTAGTTATTGGAAATTGTCGTTTTATATATTTGTGTGAAAAACGAGCATAATGGTTGTTTTATAATATTTTATTATTTTATGTTTTTGCATTGAATGAATAAGCCACAAAACAATAATAGAATTTACAAAATATAAACCTTATGCATATTCTGAAATTTTATAGTTTCTAAAAATGCAATTTTGCTTCGCTTTTTTTTTTTTTTTTTTTTTTACATAAATGTTTTTGTCTCATTTACATGAATAGAAAAAACTTTTTTTTAAAAATTTTATCTAAAATTTACCAATTGCAGTGCAATCCCTTGAACAAAAATACCAAAAGACATCCCATTTCTTTTAACTCTTACATTGTAAATGCTTTCCTGCAATTGTTTCATTTGGAGAATGATGTAATATGCTTTCTGATTTTCTACTTCTTATTTCGCAATGTCTTTGTCGTAACTGTGATTATAACTTTTTTTCCCTGAAAATGTATTTAGGTATGTTTTATGGTTTATTTTATTTTATATTTTTTCTCAAAGAAACAGGTAAAATATATTCTGGGAGAAATAAGGATTTTATCCCAAGGCCCAGAAAATTGCAATTTCGAAACAATGTTTTAAACTTTGTTTAAAACTTTAGCAGCACAAAAAAAACTCTTTTATAACTAAAAAAACTTTATTATTATTATTATTATTATTATTATTATTATTATTATTATTATTATTATTATTATTATTATTATTATTATTATTATTATTATTATTATTATTATCAAGCGTTTCTGTATTTTCAAGCGTATTTTTCCAAAACTTACATTTCAGATTTTGTAGCAATTAACTGAATATTAATAACTATTTGAAAATTGTCGTTCGAAGAACTTATGTGAAAAAAAAGAAGAAAATACTTGTTTTATAATGTTTTATTGTTTAACGCGTTTGCATTGTATGAATAAGACCCAAAAAATTATGTCTATTCTAAAATACTAACCTTCTCATATTAATTTTTGAATTTTTCTTGAATAGTTTCTAATTCCACTTTTGGTTCCTAAAATTTTATACGTTATTCTTTTTTCCCAGTTACACGAAAAAGAAATGTGTCTTATATTTAATCTAATATTTACGAATTACTGTTCATTTTCTTGATTTTAAGATGCTTTTAGTCAGTTTTATGCTTAGTCTTTACTTAGATTTGTTTAAGAAACTTTATTCATCAAAAATACTTAAAAACAATCGCATTTCATTTCAACATTCCTGAAAATGTACTCAAGCATGTTTTTGGGTTTATTTTTTTTTCTTTTAAAAAAGAAAAGAAAAAAAAAGTTATTGCATGTAAAATATATTTTGAACAAATGTAGAACATTAACCCAAGGCGGAGACAATTCCTATTTTGAAGCAATATTTTAAAACTTTTTGAAGCTTTAGTTACGAAAGAAAAAGACACTTTTACTATTATAGCAATTAAGACTATTTTTTATTAATCATACGAGGGGTTTTTTGTTATAGTTCCATATTTTAAAACACTTTTAGTCTACCTTAATCACTTTTTCTGACTTATTATAATAAAAATAAATTGTTTTCAAAAAGATTTTGGCTCCATTTTATTTTTTAACATATATTTAAATAGTTAAAATATAATATTTTACAATTTAAAAATACATACAAGCATCGACTTAATATAAATATTTTTTTTTTTTTTTCGAAAATTGTCGTTCTAAATATTTGTGTGAAATAAAAATGGCAAAATACTTGTTTTATAAGCTTTTACTTTTGGACACTTTTGCATTAATAAATAAGTTTCATTCTATATAAGTTCCATAATAATGGAAATAAAAAATTATAATAAGAAGAACCTTCGCATATACTTTCTGAATTTCTCTAGAATATTTTCTAAATGTACACATTTGGTACCTATAATTGTATTCGTTATTCTTTTTTCCCAATTAAATGAAAAAAAGACTACATCTAAAATGTAATAAAATATTTAGGAATTACAGTGTTTTGTTTTGGCTAAGAAACCTTATTGAACATAAATATGTAGAACAATCTCATTTCCTTCTTGTTTTTACTTTTTCACTCACATATTGTAAAACTTTTCACAGAATTGTATCATTTGGAGCATGATGTATTATGCTTTCTATTTTTCTTTTTTTTTCGCCATGTCTTCTTCTTAACCGTGAGCATAATGATTCTTTTGTTTTTTGTCTCGCTCCTGAAAATGCATTCAGGCATGTTTTATGGTTTTATTTTATTCTATTTTAACAAAGAAATAGTTAAAATATATTCTGAGCAAATGTAAAATTCTATCCCAAGGCACCAAAAATTCCAATTTGGAAAGGATAGTTTAAAACTTTTTAAATATTTAGTTACAAAAGTAAAAGACCCCTTTACAATAAAAACAGTTCAAACTATTCTAACAGTTCTAATTAGGTAATGCCTAGAATAACATCTGATAATGCTTGTAGATTTCCAACTGCTAAGGAATTGCCGCTTGAATTTAATTATACGATAATTAGGTTTAATAAAACATTGAGTTATTACAGATATGGTTTTAAAAGATTTATAAATACAAAAGACACATAAAAATAATTAAAAATGAACTTATTTAAATATTAGTTTATTTCTAATACTTTATATTTATATCCTTGCGAAAAATTTATGTTTACTTATTTCACAATTAAAGGAAAAAAAAGTAACACAATTTTTTTTAATTTGCATTTTGTCTAAATGTTTTAAGATTTATTAATTATTTAACTAGCATAAAAATAATCATTGATGGCCATCTAAACATCCATTATTAAAAAAATAGAAATTTTGAATAGTTACTAAACATTAGGAATAGTTTTGTTTTATCCTGTTTTCGTAAATGAACAGGTAGATATGACACTGATGAGAATGCAATGGAAAATTTTTATTTTCTATTATCGTTATTTCTTTAACTTATGCGTAATATATAATGTTTAATTTACTTTTGGTCTCAAAATTTTAACTATGAGCCACAAGAAATAAAACGAGCTTTGAATATTTGTGAAATAATCATACTAATGTATCTTTCACCAACTTTGTAGAAGTTAGTATCCATTAATGGGTGTCTCACAAATCTTTGTCATTAACATCAGATTAAGGCCACACAAGACATACATACTGCCACAGCAAATATATTGTCACAGTCATTGAATTTGACGTATTTGGCGTTTTTAAAGCACTGCTTGCTTGAATGTTTTTTTTTTATTAACTAGCTGCACCCGTCGAAATTCGACGGAATAGAATGTATATTAGGTATGAAATATATCAGTCTTATATACACAATGTTCTGACCTCGTAACTGGTAGAAAACAGATGCTGGATTCGAATCCAGTCGCGGCCATTGGCCTAATCGTTCGGAGTTTTCGTTTTTTCTCCAAACTTTGCGTAAATACGGGTTAGGTTCCTTTAGAAAGACCCCCCGGGACCTGTGTCCCTCGAGTATATAATCGACCTTTATAAAATAAACCAAACTTATACACGCAATAAGGTGCTTAGCGAAATAAACAATTGTCCCCTCTTAAATCAGGGATAACATAACTTTTCATGATGAAGATACACAAACTTAAAAAAATAAGGAAAACAACTCTTAAACAATTATGTTGGACTTAACTTCAGCTAAAAATCTTTTTTAATGCGGTTTCTAAGCCTTAAAGATTATTTAAATGCCAAATTATTTAGGAAGTTAATATAATACCTCAGAAGACGAATTAAAAATATCTGCATAGTCTATTTTTTCTCCGTTAAAATATGGCTTGGTAACTGTACTGTACAATAATTATACACATTTACAGCACTTGCAACAAATTTTATTTATTTGTTGGTTTGTAGCTTACATGAACTTGTCAAAATTAATTTTATTGTCATGGTAACGAAAAGAAAAATGATATCTTTGTTATGAAAACGAATAAAATTTTTGAGTTTTTTGTTTATATGCAGAAAACATTTTATTTATTTTTATTAACCGACTTCAAGGAGTAGGTTATGATTTCGACTTGTATGTATTTCTTGTTCACTCATAAATTCTTTAAATATAAATCGATTTTGATAATTCTTTGTTTTTTTTTTCTTTGAAAGTATTAGATACCCATGTAGTCCCATTTTATTTCATTAAATTCTGATAATTAGAATATTTTTAGATAAAAAATGCAAATTTGTTAAAAAAAATAATGGTATGGCGCAAATCATCATTCATTATTTCAACCGTTTTTAAATCATAAGCATATTAAAACTATGCATTCGTATTCTTTTTTGAAATCGATTAGTATTTTTTAAAGAATATTATATTTTAAGTAATAACTAAATGCAACGAAATGTTTTTAATTAACTTTTGATATTATTTAAAATAGAAATATCGTAACACAGGCATATAACAAGTATTATTATTTTTTTAATATAACATCATTTACACCTTCAGAAACTCTCATCTGTTCTGAAATAAAAGCGTGTTTTTTACAGTTATTTAAAAATTCTTTAGTTTAATAAAACATTAAATAGAAATGGCGTAATTTACAAAATTATTTTCGTTTGTGCACATAACGGAACTTTAAATAAATAGAAGTTTAGTTTATTTAGATGTAGAGGGATAAATGTCACTGAATTTGACATCATCACAGACGCAGCTGTAACAATGTATATTATTTTTATACGAAAATGTATATGGTTTCGGAATGACGACATTTTCTCCATCGACAAAGATTCTAGATATTATATTTTTTTTTATATTATATTTTATTAAAGTTTATTTTCTGTTATTTTATTAACATAATACTTAATAATATTACTCAGTAAAAAATTTGTGCTTTGTACAGCGATTAGTGAATAATTCTGTGCAATCATTTTATTAGGATTAAATTTTACGAAAACCATTATTTTTTTTTTCAAATGCGATTACACATTCACCGATGAGATCAACCTCTTGATTGGTGGAAAATAATAAAGCAAAATAATGTTTTTATTATATTGATAAAAGCTTAACTTGTCGCCACTATTTTGAAGATAAGTCACGAAAAAGCTTTTAAAATTAAAAATAAAATATAAAAATGGAAATAAATTAACAATTAGCACATCTGCATATAAACAGCTTTCATTAAAAAAATAATTATCAAAATCGGGACAGTAAAAAAAGTCGGGCCAGTATCAAAATCGACACAGGGCTGATGACTAAAACAACAGCCAGGTCTTTTAAATGTATAGATGAGTATTTTGACAATTTTGATTATATTTTCTCTGACACCATATAATTTTGTTAATCTCTTATACTTTCTACAAAACAGAAAAGTTAGAATAAAGCAAATATCAACACTTTTTTAAACATTTCATTAATTGTAAAAATCATTATATAAATAAAATTATTTTACTGAATTAGACAGTAAGGTGTACTAAATAGGAACTCATAATATGTTATTTTTTCTTTAATATGAGCTTTGTCTAAGTACGCATTCTTTCTATATAGGCTAGTTCCATGGGTTTTGTAAAGTCATATTACCTTATATTTACTATGCTTGTTTGCCACCGTTATTTTCGAAAAGTCTGCTTGGTCTTATTCAATTAATGAGAATATAGCGATAAAATAAATTTTCGTACTAAAATACTGGTAGTCAAAAATCGTAGCCTGTGACTTACACTACAAGTACCCATGGAAATAGCCTATGTTTATGTATGAAAACTAAAAATGACCGTAATAAAATATAACGACTAAAATGAATCTACGCAATTTTCTTACAAACCATTAAAAAAAATCAAACGTTAAACACAGTTATTATCCCATGCTGTGTGTACATTAAAAATGATTGAATTCTGATTATTTTCAGCTGGAAAATGCAGACGGTTGGAATGAATACGTTATGTAAATCATTGTGTTATTTACTATGATCATTTATTTACGATGCATGAGACAATTTTCTCAAAAATCTATAATGTAAGGGGAACGGTGTAGGATGTTGAAACCGAATAATAGATTGGTTCAAAGATAAATAGCTAAAATTTAGTAATGTTGTTTGAATATGTAGTGGAAATTACGATTATTTTCTATGCATTATCGTTTGTACGAAATTTTCGATTTATTCATTCATTAGAAAATTATATTTTAAGTCCTAAATCAAAATATGAACCTGGAAACACAAATGTGAACTTTCAGCATGTATAGACTAACACCATTACATAAACTATAATTGCGTGCTGCGTAAGATTAATGTTAAAAAAATCGCAAACAAATGCAAATATGTTATACATATATTTAGGAAAATGAAATGGATGAGAAAAATATTAAATATATTGAACAGTTAATTAAATGAAAGCACACGAAAGAAAAATGCATTACATATGTATATATTTTACGTAATATTTGCCATAGAATTTGTACATGCAATCGTAGCATCCTATAAGACTTTATAAAAATTCATAATAAAACAAATATATATATATATGCACATATTTGCAAATTGTTACAAAATTAGGCCTAAAAATTTAAGCTAAAAGAAATATAGATATGAAATTATGTTTTCAAAACTACGATTTACAAACGAGTCTCTAGCATGGTTCATAATCCCGTGATTTATTTTTTTTTAACTGACCGAGATAATGATGTTACTTTAGCACAATCATATTATAGTTTTATATTTTACAAACAAAAATGAAATTTACTTTCAAATTTATTAAAATTTTCTGAAATTAATGGCTGTAAGAATTAACATTCATTAATTTTTTTAGCCTATCTAACTGTTTTATGGGTTTTAGAACGAAAATAAGTAGTCCCAGAAATTACGACTTATTTTCCGACATGGATAGTTTTTAATGAATGTTACTGACATTAATTATCCATTTAAAAAAACAACAGTAGATCCCATAAATCAAATCCACTTTATTTCAAAATCAATCCATATTTGTTTTTCTTTTTTTTTATATATGACGTCATATTAGCCTGTTTTCTGAAATTACTCATGTTATTTAATTAACCTGTATTATTAAGAAAAACTTGAAAATTTACACTCTGACATCTTACTCATGTTTGTTTATACTTTATTTTCTTTTATCACGTAAAAGTCTTTGAATTGAAAACTGATTGTTGAAGAGAAAATATGATTCTAGGATTTCATATTTTCACAACTGATGTAGAAAGATGTATATACTTATAGGAAAATATCAATTGATTTTAGGCAAAAGAAAATTAAATATTTAATAAAAAAAAGTTCAATAAAATGAGTAAATATAGTCTAAGTTCATTTTTTGTGTTAAAATTCCCTATATGTCAAGACTCAAAGATATTAATTCACCCGTTTCGACGTTGTCTTTATTTAAACAATTATATAAAACTGTATATTTTTAATAGTATAAGGATAAAGAATATTTTAACGTGAAGTTTTTGTGCAAATCAGTATAAAAAATCAAACAAGATATATATATATATATATATATATATATATATATATATATATATATAAATTTTTCATTTAAATATATTTTGTATTAAAAATATTTTTTATTGTTATTTTGAGAGAGAAAACATAATCATTCAAAACAAATACGTGAGCCAAATCATGGTGTTATTTGCAACGATTATTCATTCGCGATGAAAGAATCTCTATTATCTTAAAAATTCCACGAGATAAGAGGAAATATCAAGAATGATGAAAAGGTATAAAGGGACGGCTTGAAGATAAATGGCGAAAGTTTGCTAATATGGCTTGAATTCTTAGTGGAACATATAGATTATTTTGAGCGTGGTAAATAAATTGTTTGAATATTTGTTTTCTTTTAACAGCTCCAAGTAAATTATATTTCAAATAAATAAATATAACGGTATTTCCACAAACGTGAATATGCATACGCAAATAATTATATAAATAAATAAATTGTATTTGCTTTATATATATATGTAAGAGACTGCGGTTGTCTAAAAAATATTTGAAGAAAACAACGCATAGATTGATCATATCCACATAGATTTAAAAATAATAATAATTAAATGTACTTAAGCACACCATAAATTTTACGATTAGTTAAAATAGAAATGCATGAGATCATATGGTAGAAATGAATAAATGCTAGAAAAAAAAACGCATTCTCTATTTTCTGATCATAAATATCATCTCTAATCCTCATTATTGTGTCTAAAATGCCATCAACACATGTCCGTTCAGGCATGTTGATAGGAATTATATATGCCCGACTGGAAATTATTTAAGCCCAGGGCATTTCGGGCAATAGATTTTTCGAACTTAGGTGAGAATGGTACTAATTAACGAAACATATGTATGGATCATTTTCAAATTTCGCTTACATATGCTGTCCCAGAGTAAAAAGAAGAAAATTCAAATGTAAATTAATATTCAAAGTTTGATTTGAGCTGTGCATTAGCTAAAGAAGAGCATATTGAACATTTCTAACATGAAAAAATTAAAAAAAATCAATAAAAATTTTGAGATTTAATTTTTTCAAATTTTTATTCTAAGCAAAAATACCTGTCCCATTCTAAGTTTTATATGTTTTAAGCTGTGTTTTTTTTATTATTATTTGAGCAAACTTTAAAAAATGTTTCATTATTTTAAATATTAACTGTTAATGTTCTATAATAATAAAAAAAAATATTACTAAAGTTATTTTCTTTAAGGAATTACCAGAAATCTTTTGTCCCTCACATTTTGTCAAGTCCATTTCCTTGTGATTATTTTAGTCAAAATAGGTTTCGAATGCTGCCTAAAGTTAACAGCAAATATTCAACGATATAGTTCATCAATTTACGCAACTACTACTTGCCATTTTTTTATTCTTCAATTGTAAAGAAATGTAATAGTGGCAAGAATAAGCTTTTATCAATTTTGGTATTTTTTTTTTTCACTGTCAAATCTGTTACCGTACATTTTAATATTAAAATAATGATTTTTGCACTTTTGTAATTAAATGTTGTTTACTAAAAAGTTTCATAAGGTATGTGTATTATTATCTAAGTTAGAAATTGTAAAAGCTATTTTATTTCTCATAGTTTTTAATTTAAATGTCAAGTCCGTTACCATGAAATGTAAGGGATGAAATGTGAGCTGCTAAGTTTACAATACATTTTAGAAGGTATTAAATTATTATATAAGTTGGAAACTATACCGATTAGTTCATTTTAAAAGGTTTTTTTTTTAGTTTTTTTTTTTAAATGTCAAATCCGGTACTTGTCAATTCCGTTACCGTGAAATATAAGCGAATGGTGAAAATGACCCATATAAAGCTGTCCTGACCCATTGAAACTTTTTACAGTCGATCCTCGTCTATGCAAACGCCAAGAGATTTTTTTTTTGCTTGTTTTAAGTAGTTTGTGATAACCGAATCTAAATGCATTTCATACAACTGGACGGAAGAATCGGAAGCATTCGTGCTAAAAGTATTTTTCTTTAAGCGTGTTTGTCTTAAAGAAGTTATTAACCATTTGGAAAATGGTTCTTCCTATCGGTCGAGAATAGAGATATCTGACGCAAATCTGAAATTTTGTGATGTCCGGATTTTATTCACGTATAAAAACATTTCATATTTATTTACTTAGAAGGTGTCACAAATAAAAATTAAATTAAAGAGTTGACATGTTTCGGTTCATTAATAAGAACCGTATTCATAACATATAAAAAATCAGTAGAAAATTAAATGACACTGGATATAAATATAATTCAAAAATCAAAACAAATCATTGCGCCCGCTATGATCGTGAATGATGTTATGTTCGCTATGATGTTATGTTTTGTTTTGATTTTTGAATTATATTTATATCCAGTGTCATTTAATTTTCTACTGATTTTTTTATATGTTATGAATACGGTTCTTATTAATGAACCGAAACATGTCAACTCTTTAATTTAATTTTTATTTGTGACACCTTCTAAGTAAATAAATATGAAATGTTTTTATACGTGAATGAAAAAAGGTGAAGTGATTTTGTTTTAGTTTTTGAAAAAACGAAAGCTAACAACAGTTTTAACATCGGATTTTATTCGTTTTCTGATTAATCCATGTTTATGTCCAGAAATAAAATATTGCCACGATGACAAAAAAAAATAAAAATAAAATAAAAATAAATAAAAATAAAAATAAAAAAAAATAAAAAATAAAATAAAAAATAAAAAATAAAATAAAATAAAATAAAATAAAACTAAAAATTACAAAAAATCAATAGTTTAAAAATAAATTAATAGATACTTTAAAAATACATTTTAAAGTACATTTAAAAATGCATTTTTTGCCCTATATGCTGTGTAAAAATGAAGATTTTCGACGTTTAGAAGTTTAGAAATTCGCACCAACAAAAATTATATAATTGAAATTTTATTTAAAAAAAATTTTATGATTGGTTTAGGAAAATTAATGTTTAATCCAAGGCGTAGGTAATGTATGACTTTACTATTACACAAACCACGTTTTTCTCATAAAAATGATGTTTATTATTATTATTTTTTTAATAATAAATTTATTTACGTATAAAATCATAGTTTTTGGAAATATGATTTTCCAAATTGTACTTGTTTGTTAAATTAATTTTTTAAATAGTTAACAATAGTTATTATATCTCTTCATATAATATTTTAAATACATAAGTAATTAAAATTTTTTAAAGCGAATTGGATGCACCAAACTGGAAGAAAATGTCTAAGAAGAAAACAAACAAAATGCAGTCTCGAGTTTTAGATGCGACTTAAATGACACGATGGAACCTATGTGTGTTCTATTTTTATCTTGAAAATATTATTCTAGGTAAACACAAAAAGAAACGCAGACTCGTTACGTTCTAAGAGAAAAACGATGAATTGCAGAGAAAATGCAAAAAATAATAATGAAAAATAAATTTTTTAAATTGAATTTTTGTTTAAACAGCAAAGTTACAGAAAATCCATTACAATCTTTGAGACTAAACACAAATTTGATTATTATACATTTTTTCATTTTTAATATTTCTTGTTTTTAAAAAACTAACAAGATGAACTGTAATCCTTAAATAATTTAAAGCCATATTTAAATAACTAAACAAATGTAAATTTAAAATTACTTTAAAAAAATATTATTGAAATTCGTGTTTTTTGTTACGTGTAAGGTATTAAGATGAAACTCGTAAATATATATATATATACTGTGAACGAATTACTTTCAGTTTTGTTTTAGTTCTACAAAGTTTATTTTTTAATCGACGTTATATTTCATATGGAAAAACATTTTGAATACCTTTATTTTTAAATCATCTAGTAGCCACTTAATGTTGAAAGAATTGCTTCTGAAACAACTTTATTCCTTGTTTACTTGTTTTAGTTGCTTTACTCAGCGCAATATATTTAATTTTAATTTTTTCATGGCCTTTTTATTAATTTCAGTGAAGCACTACACCGCATTCCATTGAAACGCCATCATTTGTACAATATTGGCGTTTTATTGCCCAATACAATATTGTACAATATTGCGTTGTATTCCTCAATATTGGCTGCAAATATTGACTAAGTAAGGGCAAAATGAAAACATCCCAATATTGGAGCAATATTGAGGTTTTCTTAACAATATTTCCGATAGATGAAATATTGGCGCAACGTTAGATAAATATTGGTTTGCTATTAGGGTAACATACGCAAAAAACAATTTTTGTAAAGAAGAAGGTACATAAATTACTATTTTTTTAGTTTCCCCATCTCAACGTTTGAAATAAAGGTTATATATATAACCATTACTTATATTACAATACTTGAACCATTGAATGTAATAACTTGTGCTACATGGAGCATGGGGGGGGGGGAGGAATAAATAATTAAAATGAATACAAATGGAATTTGTAGAACAAAAGCAGAATCTTCGGGCCCAAATACTTAGTAACTCCAAATGAAGTGTATGGTTTTATCTTCGTATTTGCCATAAAAACCAAAATAATACGAATTTAGGGCTACCAACACATATAAAACCAAAATTAAATGAAGAAAAAAATCATTAAAATCAAGGAACGTCAAAATTACTGAACTGAATAGCAAAATGAAAGGGGGGAAATAAAAATAATTATTGTAACATGATAATGATAAATAAATTAATTAATTGAAAACGTAGCAATGTGATAACAAAAGATAAGAATAATCATAAATAAATAAACCATACACCATAGTTTACCTTATTAAGATTTAAAACTAAGCCATTTAATTTAACTATGCTAAGCTAAACTCATAATTTTAATATAAGATGATTTAATATTTAAAAATAGATAATTAATATATTTACCCTATACACTTAAATAGTATTATAGATGTTCACTTTATTAAAAGTTGGGTACAATTCAATCATGTAGATTAATTAAATTATATTAATAGAATTAATTGATGTAACTATGCAATTATCCATAAATTAATATCAATTAAACATCCATTATAAAATGTTTTTGAATTTGACAAATGCATTCCCAACTCTATACTTTTTTTTATTTATTTATGTATGTATTTTTTTATAATTAACCATTGCGTATTATCCAGACAATACCGCCTTCATCTATATATATATAGATATATATATAAATAGATAGATCTCTATAGATATATATAGATATATATAAAGAGATCAATGAAATAAATTGAAACTATTAAATTAAAACCAATAGCATACTAGGAATTCAACAGAATGTTTTCAATACAATAGAATGCGATGTTTAGAAGTTTCAGAATTTTCATTACCAAAAATTGTAAAATCAAGATTTCATTTCAAATTTCGAAGTGTAGCCATTCGCAAAATGACGTATGTGTTAGGCACAGATATTTTTTGTCTTTATAATATTGATAGACAGACAGATATGCTATTAGATTATAAATAATTTAAAAATGTATACGTTTATATAAGAGATAAATGAAATAAATTAGAACTATTAAATTAAAACAGAAAACATACTAAAAATTCAAAAGAATGAAAAGAGAAACCTTTTATTTTCCAGTTTTTTGACACATATATTTAATCATCATGCCTGTCGGATTAGTATTTTGTAGAATTACTTTGGTTAAACATATGATACTTCCTTGTAAGAACTTCTTAAGACATTTGAAGACCTCTAAATGAAAGTCCGAATTCACTGATCCTTTAATAAGGATTTGTTGGGGTCAGCAAAATAGTTCTTATTATGAAAAACTTATTTCAGCAATTTTTCCAGAATTAGACATCATGGTTTTTTATCTGCAATTCTAGAATATGAGAAAACAAATAACAAAATATAATTTTGCTAAACAAAAATTAATCAATATTTTATTTTTTATTTTTTTCGTAGAAAAGATAAAAATTTCCTCTACTGATTTAAGAGAAATGAAATATTGATTGCATTCGAGAAAAAAAAAGAAAGAAAGAAATAATAATTAATTTGAACAAAGCAAATACTGATATTATTAAGCATAGTGATTTAATTTTTAATAAAGGAAGGAAAAAAGATTCACATGGTGTTAAAATAATGAATACAATACTTTTCTTACTGTATAGTATCAGAAAGTAGGAAATTATCAACAAATGCCTGCAAGTAAGTTTAATTTGTTTAAATACAAAATAGTCGTGAAACATTTGATCCCTTGAAAAGATGTATGCAATCTAAAAGAAGAAAAACAATATTTATGATTTATTCTTAATAACTATACTCTAATGCAGCGACTCCGAAACTAGGGTACGTCACTTCCTGGGGATATGGGGTGGGAATGTTGGGGATACGTAAAAATAATAATGATAATCTAATGGCGGAAATCTTCAAAATAGTTTAAAAAACATAAAGAAAATTGTCAGATTTACATTACAATGTTAGTCTCTGCTTTTAAATCCAATTAAATTTAATCCAGTACAACCAAATCCAGTTACACTCAAAATAAGGGAAAATACCTACTATAAGTATTAATTCATTCAAAATGCAATGACAGTAGATTATTCCACTGTCAAGCATATTCTATTAGTAAAAACCTTTTTTCACCATTTTTTCCAAAAATTTAAGTTAATTACTATGCAGCATTATTATTCCACCATTTTTTATTCTTTGTTTTTAATAATTATTGAAGTAAACCTAAATTACGTCATACGATCTGGTTGTAATGCATTTTGGTAAAACGCGTTGAAAAGTTGGTCGTTATTTCATTTTCAAATAGTCGAAGTTAATCTTTAACATGCATTTATGGAAAAGCTCCGCTCTTTTTAATAAACATTTTTAAGTGTTTACTTATTATTTGAGTGATTTTTTTCATATTATTTTTTGTTTTAAGCTATTGCATAGCTTTTATCACGGGCTTTGAGCGCGGCGACCGAATCCAAAAATTCCGTAACGCGAAAAATCCTAACACATCCGTAACGAAAAAACCTAACACTCGGCTAACATCGTTTCAGCTCGGCAGACTTCGGCATGGTATCCTTCGGTAGACTTCGGTAGACATTGACGCGGTATTTTTCAGATATTTAGAGGATATCAAATCTCAAACTTATGGTTCTTATTTCAGTTACCATAAATTTATAGTTTTAAGGATAAAAATTCCTGATAGAATGTGTATAGAAAAAAATCGTCTTAAGATAAAATAAGGTAGGATAATGTAGCTTTTGGTGATTGGAGACCCGCCCAATGGTGAGGATCGAAAAATTTAAAATGCTTATAACTCGCGATCTAATTTTCGTAGCGCGGCCAAATTTTGTTTGGTAATTTATTATGAGACAGTGTTATTTTTTGGTGACAGGAGACCCCCCCCCCCTCCGTGAGGGTTGAAAAATTTTAAATACTTATAACTCGCAATCTAATTTTCGTATCGCGGCCAAATTTTGTTTGGTAATTTATTATAAGAGAGTGCTAATTTTTGGTGACAGGAGACCTCCCACGGTGAGGGTCGAAAAATTTAAAATGCTTATAACTCGCGATCAATTTTTGTAGCGCGGCGAAATTTTGTTTGGTAATTTATTAAGAGACACTGTTACTTTTGGTGACAGGTGACCTCCCACCTTGGGGATCGAAAAATTTAAAATGCTTATAACTCACGATCTAATTTTCGTAGCGCGGCCATATTTTGTTTGGTAAATTATTATGAGACAGTTTTAATTTTTGGTGACAGGAACCCCCCCCCCCCCCATGGTGAGGGTCGAAATATTTAAAATGCTTATAACTCGCAATCTAATTTTCGTATCGCGGCCAAATTTTGTTCGGTACTTTATTATGAGAGATTGTTAATTTTTGGTGACAGGAGACCCCCCCACGGTGAGGGTCGAAAAATTTAAAATGCTTATAACTCGCAATCAATTTTCGTAGCGCGGCCAAATTTTGTTTGGTAATTTATTATGAGACAGTGTTACTTTTGGTGACATGAGACCCCCCACCGTGAGGGTTGAAAAATTTTAAATGCTTATAACTCGCGATCTAATTTTCGTATCGCGGCAAAATTTTGTTTTTTAATTTATTATGAGAGAGTGTTAGTTTTTGGTGACAGGAGACCCTTATGGTGAGGGTCGAAAAATTTAAAATGCTTATAACTCGCGATCAATTTTTGTAGCGCGGCCGAATTTTGTTTAATGATTTATTATGAAACAGTGTTAAATTTTGGTGACAGGAGACCCCCCCTCCCTCCCCACGGTGAGGGTCAAAAGTTAAAAAGCATATAACTCGTGATCTAACTTTCATAGCGCGGCCATATTTTATTCGGTAATTTATTATGAGAAAGTGTTAATTTTTGGTGACAGGAGACAACCCACGGTGAGGGTCGAAAAATTTAAAATGTTTATAACTCGCGATCAATTTTTGTAGGGCGGCCAAATTTTGTTTGGTAATTTATTATGAGACAGTGTTACTTTTGGTGACGAGAGAACCCCCCACGGTCAGGGTCGAAAAATTTAAAATGCTTATAACTCGCGATCTAATTTTCGTAGCGCGGCCAAATTTTGTTTGGTAATTTATTATGAAACAGTGCTAAATTTTGGTGACAGGAGAAACCCCACGGTGAGGGTAGAAAAAGATAAAATGCTTATAACACGCGATCTAATTTTCGTATCGCGGCCAAATTTTGTTTGGTAATTTATAATGAGACAATGTTAATTTTAGTGACAGGAGATCCCGATGGTGAGAGTCGAGAAATTTAAAATGCTTATAACACGCGATCTAATTTTCGTAGTGCGTCCAATTTTTGCTTGGTAATTTATTAAGGTATTGCATATCTTTTATCGCGGGCTTTGAGCGCGGCGAAAGAATCTAGAAATTCCGTAACGAGGAAAAACCTAACACTCCGGCTATCGTCGCTTGAGTTTGGCAGACTTCGGCACGGTATCCTTCGGTAGACTTCGGCAGACATTAGAGCGGTATTTTTCAGATATTTTGAGAATATCAAGTCTCAAACTTATGTTTTTTATTTCAGCTACCATAAACGTATAGTTTCAATGATAAAAATTCCTGATTAACCTACATGTATTGTAAGATAATAAAAATATTTTAAACGATATTAATTTCTCATTTATTCAATAAAAGAAAAAAAAATTGTTATCGGTCATCACGCTCAAAAAGTATAACTTGAATTAATATCAAAGACAAAAAAAACTGCATAAATAAAAAGTAAATAAATAATTATGATTGCATAAGTTGATAAAAAATGCTATGCAATAGCTTTAACGCGGCAGTCCCCGAGTGCCACACGTCTTTTTTTATTATTAATTTTCTTTCATAGATCAGGAGACGACAACACAATAAATCATTTTATCGAGTTCACGGCTGAAGTTTCAGAATTAGTCAAAAATCCATTCGCATATTAAAACGCAGTCGGTCGGCCAAGTAATAGTTTGGTGGGAAACACCTGAAAACTGGATTATACTAGTTAATTGGTATGTTTACTCATGTGTTTTCCTGCTGCCAGTCCTCCATATTTTCTTAGCATTGTTTGCAGGAAAACACAATGTTAAACCTACGAGTCATCCGCTAAAACTGGATTTCCAGGTGTTCCTACCAAGATGTTACTTGGCAAACCGATTGCATTTTAATATGCGAATCAAGCTTTAACTATTTCTGGAACTACAGCTGTGAATTCGATTCGATGATTATCTCTATTACCACCTACTGCTCTATCAATGGTGCATTATTATTGTTATCATTTGAATACCTGGCTAATATTATCAAATTAAATCTTGACATTAAGATTCAAGATTAAAAAAAAGAATAAAACGTTAGAAATGTCAATGTAATTAATACAGATGTATTATATGTTTAAGATAAGTCGATTACAAAAGAAAAAATCCCTGTCGGCTGGGCCTATAGGCGGAGGTAGATTTCGAAAAGTGCTCATTTCAACAATATATATATATATATATATATATATATATATATATATATATATATATATATATATATATATATATATATATATATATGATTAGAGATAAACCCAGTTTAATAACTTCATTTGTCCGTTTATGAAAAATTTTTAATTTCATTTTTCTGAAAAAACTGGTTTTATCAGAATCATCTTAAGAAAAATTCAGCTCAAATGCCCATTTTGACAACATATTTTGGAATAGATTCTGAATTTATTAAAAAAATCAACCAAAACAGTACATTATACAGCTGCTAAATAACAAAAAACTGTCAGTTGAATGCATTTGAGAAAAAAATTGAATTTAAAAATGAGTCATAAAATAACCGATTTGTTGTTTGAATACATCCTTAATTCTATAATCATTATTCATTCGGAAACTTTTGTGCGAAATACTCACTTTGACAGCATTTTAAAAAATACATTCTATCTTTATCAAAAAACTGGCCAATACGTCACAGTATGTAGTTCCTAAATAAGAGGATCTGTAAATTGGATGCGTTTAAGAGCGAAAATAGATTTTAAAATGAGTCATAAAAAACGCAATTTTCTATGTGAAAACTTCCTTAAATTTTCAAATCACAAAGACTTCGGGAAATTCTGTTCAAAATACCCTTTTTGGTAGCCTTTTTCAAAACATATTCTGTCTTTATCAAAAACCGATCAATGCATCACATTATATAGTTCCTAAATAAGAGGATCTGTAAATTGGATGCGTTTGAGAACAAAAATGGATTTAACAAGTTGGAAATTGCACGTGAACGTAGCAAATGAGGTGCGTTCGTCCGATAACGAAGTTTTAAAAATATTCAGATCTTGCTGATATAGTAGAGCGTACTTCGGATACAATATAGTAATCGAAATCTTTGTGTTTCTGTAAGTATGCAGGAAGTAATTTTTATTACACCTCAGCAACGTATATCTAATTCATAAAATGTGAAATAGTTCAATATAATTAAAACACGCCCCAAACAATGTTTCCCCGTATAGCATTATGTAGTGGAATACTTTTGTGTGGCCCTGTAATTTAATAATCAAAATTATTTGCATCACAGATTGTACGGAATGCATATTTTAGTATATATTTCATAGATTCATGCCAATTCTATTATGTTCGAATGAGTGTAACATCATTAAAATGCATTCGAAAATTTTTTCCCATTGACCGTAATGTAATGAAATGCTTTTGATTGTCCCTGTAAATGATCCATGCATCCGACTTTCATAACATTTGAAATGACTCGACAAAATTACGTAATAATTATATGTTTTAAATTTCAAACGATTAAAATGCATTTGAAACTTTTTTCCCCATTGGCCGTAATGTAACGGAATCCTTTTGATTGTCCCTGTAACTGATCTATCCACCCGATTTTCATAAAATTTGAAATGACTCGACAAAATTACGCAATAATTATATGTTTTAAATTTTAAACGATTAAAATGCATTTGAAACTTTTTCCCCCATTGACCGTAATGTAACAGAATCCTTTCGTTTGTCCCTGTAATTGATCTATCCATCCGATTTTCATAAAATTTAAAAAGGCTCGACAAAATTATGTTATAATTATGTATTTTAAATTTCAAACGATTCGGTTGGATAGTTTTTGCGTTGTTATATGCGGACGGACGGACAGACGGACGGACGGACTGAGCGACAACAATAGGTGCTACGTATTTACATAATTACGAACGCACCTAAAAACGAGTCAGAAAAAAACGCAATTTCTTATTTGAATACTTCCTTCAATTTTCAGTACCGATGACTTTCGGAAATTCTGTTCAAAATACCCTTTTTGGTAGCCTTTTTTGAAATATATTCTGTCTTTATCAGAAAATTGACCAATGCATCACTTTATACAGTTTCTAAATAAGAGGATCTACCATTTGGATGCGTTTAAAATCAAAAATGAATTTAAAAATGAATCAGAATGTAAGCAGTTTGGATTTGAGGTTTTTTCTCCAACTCCTATTTTTGTTTAATTTGTTTTTGCTATACGAAATGGTCCTATGAAAAACTTGCCAATATAAAAGTTGTAGATATTTTTGAGAAGATGTAAAATAAATTTAATCAGATTTGATATCTTAAAAATTGACGGAGTTATGGATTTTTCTCTTTTTTCAGCGCCCTTTTTCTTTTCGTTTTTAATTTTTTTCATCGGTAAAAGTTGGTCCTATCAAAAACTTGTAAATACAAAAGTTTTAGATAATTTTAAGAACATTTACAAAAAATTTAGTTGGACTTGATATCTTGAAAATTGACGAAGTTATGATTTTTTTTCTCTCAAAATCCCTGTTTTTTTCGCCCCTTGAGCCCACTTCTACATTTATCAAAAATCTGTCATGCATATACTTTTGGCCCATTCTTAAGAAGTAATATAATCTTTAAACCGATTCGATATCTACTTTAATTAAGTAGTTATGGCGTTTTTTCGGTTTTCACAAAAACGCCCCCCATTCCGAAACCTTGGTCTGATTTTGCCCATTAACGAACTTAGCCAAGATTTTATCCCCTTTGATTTTATGTACAAGTTTGGTATAGATTGGTGAAGAATTATAGAAGTTATCGTGTCCATAAAAAAGTGAGATATATATATATATATATATATATATATATATATATAGATAGATAGATAGATAGATAGATAGATAGATAAACTGGTGCGATTGCAATAGGTAGTATTTCTTGCGAAATCTACCGAAAACTAGTCGTTGGGGGCCACCGTAATACTTACCCATCATAAAATAAAATATGAAAATAAAACGCGTGTAAACTATGTATGGCAATTCCAAAATGAAATTTAAACGCATAAATAAATAATTTTAACATACATAATAATGCTCCATTAATGAATTGCTGATGAGCCAATTTCGACAAATTATATAAAACACCAAAATACTGGAGTAGTACCGGATTGCGTAAAAGAAACATCCTTATAACTCAAAAAATAATAATCATATTAACTAAAAATTTAATTAGACGTTGGATTAAGCGTCTCATTTCCAATTAAAATATATCTGTGTATTGAAATTTGAATGAAATACAGGGTGATGAAAATCGAAGGATTTGGAAAACAGGATTAAACATATCTCGGCAACTAATAATCCGATCGACTTTGTTTTTGATGCAAAATTTGTGTTATTTTATTGCCTTTTACATCCATTTCTTAAAATAAAAAAATTCGAAAATTTTTATATACCTCTCATCAGAACGAATTTTTCGAGAATCGGAAAAAAATAATTTCGGATAATCGAGGTTACTGATATTAAGTAGGCTTCGCCCCATTCTTACATACTAAATACATACAAAATTTCAAGTCTCTATCTCAATTTGTTCGGGAGATAGAGTGGTTACAGACAAACAGGCACACAGACGGCAATTTTTTTTCCTAAAATTATGTTTTTCGGAATCTCCAGTACCTGAAACGTTTAAATCCGTCATTTTTTTTTTCGATTTTCAAAACGATTGCAGGACTTACCCTATACTACGTATGACGGGTAAGTAAATGCAAGTTCGTGTTATTTAGCTGGTTGGAGGAGAAAGGGGGCTATTAGTGATATTTTGTGTGCACTGTTAAAAAACGGAAAATCCGTAGTACAGTGAAGTAATTGTTTTCTATGAAAGCGTTGAAGTGACGATTCAACTAATTTAATTTCTAACACCCTAAAAAATGGTGTCTACTTCAAAGAAAAAAAAAAGATTGGAAAGCGCTGCACTTATGTTCATGGTAGAGTGTATGCAATGGTCATTGTTTCTGATTTAGTGTATTTTTTAACTCATGTATTCTAAATTCATATCAGAAATATTAAACAACTATATTTTCTATTTTTTAATACCAAATATTGGTGTTTCTAATTTATTATCTTAATCCAAAATTTAATTTATTATAACAAATGCAAACTTTTAATTTTAACATTTTTGATTTTTCACCTTTTTATTTATTCTTTTTACTAAGTAGTTTATCTATATTTCCTCTATAAAATATATTTTTTTCAAGTAAATAGTCTGGGTGTGAAGTGTGTCAACTAGGTAATCCCTCAAATCTGCTGTACTGTTCAACACTGTTCAGAGCTCCTAGACAAGTTGTTTTTTAGGTGCGTTCGTAATTATGTAAATACGTAGCACCTATAGTGGTCGTTCAGTCCGTCCGTCTGTCTGTCCGCATATAATAACGGAAAAACTACCCAACTGAATCGTTTGAAATTTAAAATACATAATTATTACATAGTTTTGTCGAGTCATTTCAAATTTCATGAAAATCGGATGCATAGATCAATTACAGGGGCAATCAAAAGTATTCCATTACATTACTGTCAATGGGGAAAGTTTCAAATGCGTTTTAATCGTTTGAAATTTAAAATACATAAATATTACATAATTTTGTTCAGTTATTTAAAATGTTTTGATAATCGGGTGCATAGATCAATTACAGGGGCAATCAAACGTATTCCGTTACATTACGGTCAATTGGGAAAAATGTTTCAAATGCATTTTAATGGTGTTACACTCATTCGAACTTAATAAAATTTATATGCAACTATAAAGTACATATTATAATATACATTTTACATAATTTGTGGTGCAAAGAACATTTGTTATTGATTGACAAGACCACACAAAAGTAGTCCATTACATAATGGTAAGGGAGAACATTGTTTGCTGAGCGTTTTAATTCTAATTCACTATTTAGAATTTTATGAGATTGATATATGAGAGTAATACTTTTAAAACTTCGTTATCGTACGAACGCACCTCATTTGCTACGCTTCACGTTCAATTTCCAACTTGTTTTACTGTTGTCATCGTCATCAAATATAATAAAAATATTTAAATTTTTTGGTACAAATTCAGATTTTCTAAATTATGAAATTTTCAGAATTCATTTTACCCTGGAAATTCGAATGCGCAAACATATAACTTTTCCGAATTTCATATATGCAAATTCAATTGAAAATAACGAATTTGAAAAAAGTGGATTTAAACTGAAATTTTTTTTATAGAATATATATTTTCTCAATAGAGAAACGATAAAAAATGTTTCCTTAAATTTTCATAACATTTGCTTCAAGCTAAGAAAAAGGGAATAACAAGCAAAAACATTTTAACATTCATAGTGTTAATGTAACATTCAGAAGATAATTTAATAATATAATATGTTAAAATGAATCCTTTACCAACAATCTTACGAAGAAATTTTGCCAAAGAAAGATAATCTCATTTCATTTTTGAAAGAAAAACCTTTGTATTTTTCTTCACCCATTTCTTTAAATAGGAAAATTGCTTCTAAATGCTAGAAAATTATTTTTAACACAAATGCGACCTTTGTCAGGTATAATCCTTTCCCGCACACATATTTAATCAACAACGCAACACAATAGTAAGTATTACTTAGATTCAGTAATGTTTTTCAGCCAAAAGTTTCGCATTTTTTATAGTTTTGAGTACATTTGAGTTACATTTTACTTTGTTTGAATAATGTGGCATTAATACTCGAGACGTTACCCTTCTTCTTTTTTGAATGAAAATGAATATTTTAAAATGTAAAATGGTGCATAATATTTTATATTTATACTCATATAGATACCTTCTTTGAGTTTCCTGTGAACCACAATATATATATTTCCAAAATAATTTTTTAAGTTCATCTATCATTTCCGCAGTCGAGCCTATGTTACATTCTTAAAAAAAAAGTTATCGTGTTAAAAATTTTAAAAAATACTGACAACATGGTTTTCGGTACACCAGCTCTAATTTGAAGAAATATTTATTTTATTTGACAAAAATTTCCGTTTTTTCTTTTGATAGATTTTAAGATATTTTGCGATTTAATTCGTGGGTTTTTCAGCAATTTTAGGGGGGAGAAGGACGTGCATAAAAGTTCCGTTTCTAAAATATAAATGTGCTTTCTAAATGTAAAAGTTCTAACAATATGTTGTCGAGAACCCAATGAAGTAGAAAGTAGAGATATTTAACTACATTTTGCAATAAATCACCGAATATTCAGTTTTTTTTTTTTTTTTTTTTTTTTTTTTTGAGAAAATATTCATTAATTCATGTAGAAAGTTTTGTATTTTACTAAAAGTAAAAAAAAAAAGAAAGTTAGAAGGGAAAGTAAAGACATAAAAAAGATTTAATTAACGTACTTCTTTAAGAGCGTATGCATGACATTAAGTTATATAATGTCCTGAAATACGATCGGGAAATTATCTGAAGATCATAATGAAACCTTAACGAAATTTTTCATAAAGAATTAAAAACACTTTATTGTAATTCCAATACAGTTGGTATGTACTAATTTTGTTTCGCATTGCGGCTGTAACCTATAAAAAAATTCATTCATTATTTCTTCTTTTAAAGATTTATTTAAGGTGTAATTTAGTTCATGTGTTTTTAATTGACTGATTATTATTTTCTTATAACTTAAGTATTCATACAAAAAATATTAAAATTAACTTTTTCAAAGAAAATCTAAAATGATAATATATTTAACTGTTAATTCACGACACCCAAGATAAATCAAATTAGATTTCACAAAATTAATTTAACACTAAAATAATTGTAAACGGTCATTTTGACTGCGACTATATGAATATCTTTCGATTTACACTAATTTAACTATAAATAAGTTTAAAAGAAAGAACGAACAAAAACGTTAAATGAAAATGTTAAACTGTTCAAAATCAAAATTCTGATGATTTTTTTAATATAATAAAAGTTTATTAAAACTTTTAGTCTTTCTAGTGTTAAATATAAAACAAAGTGGAATAAGATGATTTACACGATATTTTTCGATCTTAAATAATTGAGTAAATTGCGCAAGATAAAACTAAATATACTTTCAAAAATAATAGATTAGTTTTACATGTTCTTCACTTTTTATTAGTGAATTAAATATGTTTCAAGCACATACTTTTTTAACAAAATTTTATTGTTTCTTGACTGATGGTATACATTTGCATTATTTAATCTAAATATTCTTGTTTTTTCTTGTATTCTTCTTGTTATTTAATTCGGAATGTAAATATTGATAGATTTTTTCTTTCAACTTCGATCTATAAAATTACATTAAGTAACATTGCGATTTAAAATCGTTTTTATATATCTTAAAAAGTACAAAACACACCTGATTATGATAAAAGAGCATTATCTAAAAGAATAAACCTTATAATTTCGGATTCAGTTTTTGTTACCAAAAATAAATAAATAAATAAACAGTTATCAGTGTTTTTTGAATTTCCTCTTTGATTCCGATTAAATAAACATCTTTACTTTTATTTATTTTTTTGTTTATTTATTATTTAAAATTTTAGCCTTTTTAAAATAATAGACGTATGACATTAAATATATGATCCGTGTTAAACAGACAATAAATAAATAAATATGAATCAATGTCATTATTTGCATAGTATTTACTTTTTAAATAACTTCAAATCTACAAATATTCAATTTATAAAACTACGGGACTTTTTCACTTCAGGAACAATTATTTAAAAAATAGATTATTACAGTCATTATTTAATTATTTAAATTATTATATAATGAAGAAGAATTTATTTTTGTATTAAATATATGTACATATTTATCACCGCACAACTTAAAATTACCTCGCAAATAATGAACTTTTTAAAAAGTAAAAACAAGAACCTTATTGACACGATTTTTGATATAATCGAGAGACGAGATATATAAGTGGTTGTGTGTCTTTTCCCCAATTAATTAGAATTTGATTTATAAACAGATATTTTCTCAATATGGTCTTTCTTTCATTTTCTATTATCTGGTTTGGGACAATTTAGGCCAAACCGTTGACATACAGATCAGTCTCGGTTTAGTCTAGAGTGTGATACCCGACGTGTTTTGGTATGGAGGGAAAGGGATATTCGAAATAACACCCTATTTGTTCCTGTAAGGTCATAATAGAGACAGAGTGGTTCGATTGTATTGAGTGGATTCAGCATAGGTGGACGTACGGACCTTCATATCATTCGGAATGGTTCTTTGACGGCTCAGAAATATGCAGACGGGATACTGAGACCTCATGTTCTATAATATTTTAAGCTCTAGCAATTGGAGATTCATTTGTTTTCCTGCATGATAATGCCAGATCGTATGTACTTCGTCTTGTGGAGAACATGCTTGAAGCTGAAACAATACAGCGTATAGAATGACCATCTTGCTTTTCTAATCCTAATTCGATCGAGCATGATTGGGACATGCTCGGATGATACTTTGCTGCGACACCAAGGCCTCCTTTTACTGTCCAAGATTGTAATTCTTGAGTATCCTCCTAAGTTTTATCGATAACATTATCACATCCTTGGAAATTATGTGTGTTAGCTTGATAAGGAGACGACACACCATATTTAAAATCTTGCATCATTTATATATAATTTTTTTATATCAATTACATGTAACCAAATTGTTGCCATAAATCATTTTTTCATTTTTCCCATTTTTTTCATAGAATTAATGCTTAATTTTTTGCGGTTATTTTTCTTTGTTGCCCACTGATACGCGTGTACTATCCATCTTTTGTGCCAATACATGGCTGTCTCACACGGTTGTCTTAACTTCTTTGCTTGCTACTCTATTTTTATTTATTTATTTATTTTTAATTTATTTATTTGTTTATTTATTTATTTTTTGAGCAGTGTAGATATTTTGAATTACTTTCCCTGGCGATTTAGGTAATCTATTTTTTTTCTCTCTTTTTCTGAATTTTATCTTTTTTTTTTTTTTTTTTTTTTTTTTATCTAAAGCATAAAACATTGTTTTTAAAATTAAATATTCTACCGAATTAGAGCTACTTAGGCTGCCATACTGAGTTTCTACTAAAGAAAAGTAATATCCGTTTGTAATTTTTTTTTTCATTCTTCTGCAAAATTTCTTGTAAATAGTAGAAAACATCTTTGATAAATAATTGTATGATGATGTCTAAGAAAATCAAACACAACTGCATGAAATGGAGTTTTTCTTTCTCAAAAACTTCTAATTTACATAATATTACATAACAAAAATATTAAAACTTAATTTTATTACTAACATGTACAAAATATGTAATACCGTTTTTGGTTTCTTTCTAAATGTAAAATATTATATTTTGCGTATTTCAAGAGAGAATTTTAAAGTAACTGGGCAATTCCACAGAAATGGGGACATGGTGACCAATTTTTCAAAATAGTTTATTTTTCCCAAATTAGACATCATTTTAAAGGTCACAAATTGAACTATGAGAAAATAACAAAAACAAAGCCAGAATTTCAAGTTTAAAGAAGTAATAAGGCTTTGAATAGAAGTAGTATAAGGCATATTGAAATGACGCATTTATAAGATATTTTAAAAATTGACATTTTGGAGTGAAATTAAACTATTTTTTAAATTGTAATTGGTTAAGATACTTGCTAAAATACTTCAGAAAAGTGTGCCATATGTAAATTATATTTAAATATTATATCTTTGTTTTTTGTAGTTCTTTTATACCAGGCAGTTTGGGAAAATTACGTCCGACACCAAATTGCTTAAAAGTTTATGTTGCACAAAATTGGTTGGAGTATTTTACAAACTAATTTCTCTGCAAATAGTGATTTCACATACTATTGAAAATATGCAATCAAATTAAATTCCAAAAAATTATTTTTATTTCAAATGAACAGTGTCGGACGTAAAAATATTTTACTTCCGACACCAAGATTACTAAAAGTAATAGTAGGTTTAGGTCCACCACATGTTTAAAAATATAAGCAAAACTAAAATAATTTGTGTTTACATGGTTCTTAGTTGTTAAAAATATGTAAAACTACATACAGTGAAACTTGTTTAAGATACAAATCAAGGGACCGAGAGCATTTCGTATCTTAAGCGTGATCGTATCTTATCCGGATTTCATAGATTCACGAACGATAATGCATATGAAAAGTTCACATTGTTTATTAACGTAATTTTAGCCATTTATAACTCTTATTTTACCCATTTCTAACAATTTTTTAATATTCAAGAAAATTTGAGTTTAAGATATTTAAAAAAAGAATAATTTTATTTTCTCTAAAATTTTATTGACCATCTGTTTGTACAGTAAAAAAATTAAAATGCCTTTATGTAGTACTCTCTGCCAAACTATAAATAAAAGACAATAAAATGAAAATTTTGCTAATCTTTAGAAAAGAGCATGCATTACATGCTAAAATGCATTACATGCTAAAATGCATTACATGCTTAAAGGGGATGAATATCAAATTTTCATAAAAAATTTTTGAAAGACAAACTAAATGTATGTAAGGAATAATAATTATTCGATACATTTTAAAAATCGTGATGTAGTTTTAGTTTGTTGAGAAAAAGTTGTTTACCTTGGTTTGGTACAACCTAGGATGAGATTTTGTTACGAAGTTTTCTGCCTTGTTGATGTGGAAGAAAAAATCTTCAACAGCGGAACCAGCATCCATTGACGAGGCACACAGTTGAAGTAAGCTGAACGAGCTCATTACAGATGCGAATGATGGTATGGCTGGTACATCTGTTTCTTCATCCGCGTCGTCTTCTACTTCTTCTAAAGAGCTATTTTCATCAGAACTTTTGACGTCTGCGATAGACCGAACTTCACATGTCACAACTTGATCGTCAATTTCTACAAATAAGTCCCAATCTTTGCATTCTTCTTGATACTGCTCCTCTTCTGTGAAGTCAACGTTTTGTAAAGTGCCATCAATATCAAAAGCTATAGAGAAACAGTTCTCAATGGTGGTTGATGTTACGTCTTTCCAGGACGCACTCAGGAAATGCATTGAGTCCCAGAGATTAATAGGTTTACAGGATGGGCAAGATAGATCTTTTTCGCGATGATCTATTTGGTGTAGGTGACGTGCAATGACACGTCTTTTGTATTTCAATTTCAGAACATGAATTATACCCTGATCCATGGGCTGAACCACGTTAGTCACATTGTGTGGAAAAAAGACTAGTTCGATGTTTTGTAAACCTGGGATATCCTTGGGAAAAGCAGGACAATTATCGACGAGACACAATACTTTTCTAGACTCCTTTTTTATTTGTTCATCGAATTTGAGGATCCACTTAACGAGTATATAACTTGTCATCTATGCTTTGGCTTGATTTTCATAAACACAGGGCAGATTTCTAACATTTTTAAAACAGCGAGGATTCCGAGATTTGCCGATGACGAGGGGTTTCAATTTATCTCTTCCACTCATAATTCTCTATAAATCCCCCCATACTTATGAAATTAAATGACTGGGTAGTTGTCAAATATGAGTCTGTATTTTATCCAGGGGGCATCACCCAAATAAATGATGATGAAATTGAAGTATCTGTGATGCACAAGGCAAAAGGTCATTTTAAATGGCCAAAAGTTAACTTATAAATACTTATGTAAACATAATTGTAAGCAATGTCCAATGTACTATCATAGATAAATCATAAAAATAAAGGTACTATGGTAATTAAGTCTTTTTTTAAAACTTTATTTACGTCCGACACCAAGTTTTTACGTCCGACACTAAAGATTAAAATTACATTTTGCAACTTAATATTGCATTAATTTGATGAAAATTTGTGAGTTATTTATCTTGTATCAGTGCTCTTTAATATGAAAATAATTACAACATGACAGAATAAACCATTCAGCTGAAATTTAGATTTTAGTTAGATGTCTCTCATTCTTATGTCCTTTTCTGTTACGTCCGACACCGTGAGATTTTATATTATTTTTTTTTAAGTTTAATTTTTGCTAGAAATTATTTTTATGTTTTATGGTTATATATGTATAGGTAAGTATTAAAAATATATTTGGATCAGTATGATTATTTTATCTCTAAGAATTTTAAGTTTTTATGAGTAAATTTTGTGCAAATTTTACGTCCGACACCATGGAATTGCCCAACTTTTATTCTAAAAAAATACAATTATAATTTTGATTAACGATTTAAAATAATAATAATTTTTAAATAATAATAATAATAATAATAATAATAATAATAATAATAATAATAACAATAACAATACGCATGTTAAAAACATTATAATAAATTTATTACTTATCTTTTAAATGTCCCATTCATTTCCTATCAGTACTTCGAAATTTTAATGCACAGTATAGTGCATTTTATGAATATAGTTTATCCTGAAAATAAATGATCACGTATTTAATTGCAATTTAGTTTGTTTTTTTACACAAACTTAGTTTTATTTTGTAAAAGCTACAAAATGGAAATAAGAAATGTATTAAAGTTTTATACAGCGTGTTCCTTACTTTTCTGAAATCTTATTCTTAGAAAGGGAAAAGTGTCTTTTAAACAATTGTAAATGCAATAAAAGCATACACCTTAGTTCAGCAAGAAAAGTTTTCTTCGAAAGTTTTGTTCTCATATAGGATGATAAAATACGAAGTCCAAATGAATGCATCTCACGAATAATAACATCAAATATAGATAATTGAAATGCAATCTCATTACCTTCTTCAGAATTAATGGAATTCTAAAATAATGGAGTTCCTATAACCTACAACGATATTACGCCTCATTTTAAATGTACTTTAATCTGAAACTACTTAAAGTGCATCAGAAACTTAAAAAAGTTCAAGTGGATACGTACTGTAACGTGAGATGTCGTGCTACTTTACCTTCTTAAAAACACATTTAAATTATGCATAGTTCTAATGCCGAGATGTTTCAAATTTATTTTATCAACATCTAGGTATTCACATGAAACAGAACTATTTAGGTTGTCATTCAAAATTTTTTACTAAAGAAACGCAATATGCATTTGTAAACTTTTTTTTCTGCATCCTTGAGCAAAAATTTGTTTAAATAACGGAAAATATCTTTCATATATTAATTCATGACGGTGTCCCAGAACATCAAACTCAACTGCATGAAAAGTAATTTTGATATTTTAAAAACTTCTAATTCACATAATGTGGTGGTTACTCGATAACCCCCCCCCTTATTTTTATTTTAATTCAATTTTATTAGCTATTTTATTTCCTATCATCTCCTTTTTATTAATGTTCTCAATTTAAATATTATTTTGATTTCGTTTCTTTTGATATCGTCGCCTGTAAATTTTTCTTCCTTACCTGGCTATCGAATGTTCTAAACCGGTAAAATCTTGTTTGAATTCATTCCTTCCGGTTTGGAAATCTTTCTAGAACAATCTCGATCGTTCTATGGGTGGTATTTCCGGTTAATCTGGCACTCCCCTTGGCCTGTCAAATTCAAATCCACAGGTGACGTGATTTAACCAGCTAAGTGCCTGGCCACCTTCTTTGGCTTTCATTCTTTAAGAGTTTGTCTTTTTTTTCCTTATTAAATTCATATTTCACTATACATTAAATCGTAGCTTGGCCTATTTTCCCTCGCTCTCCTCATTCGAACGTTGCCAACTTGGCGTATTCCGGGTTTACAGTAACCCTTGTTCTTTTCTCCCTCCTGGCTCTGCGCCACCAGTGGAGTTGCGCAGTTGGAGCTCAGTTGAGTTGGATGCAGTTGGGTGAGCGTAACCGATGCAGTTGAGATGTGCCTAGAAGTTTCGTAGATTCCGAGAAATTTAGCGGGCGCCGGGGCAAGTGTGCGCGCCCCGAGGCAGTTAAGCGGATGCTGCATGATGGAAGGTAAAATCCTTCGAATCTTCGTTATGTTACGAGGGGCAATGCTCCTCTGCCGCTGCGAGCTAAGTCCCTTTGGTTATTTTATTTCGGCTTCTCGATAAAAATCAGTTATTTATCTTCAGAAATGAGTTGTCATAATTTGTTTTTCAAAGAGCTCTCTTCAATTTATTTCAAGTTTCTTCAACCGATTTCCATGGCATTTTTTTTAGTGAATTCATTTTTCCTCTGAAAAGAATGCAGAGAAAGTGATTCATATATAAAATATATCATAATTTAATTTCTCTTCATTTCATGATTAATCGGCCATAAGCATAAATATAATTATCTGGGCATAAAAAAACGGCAACCCCAATTGAAAATATTGAATACCTCTTTGTGATTTTTCCAGGCATTTTCCTTTTGAAGTAATATCTAATTGATATTTCTGAGATAATTTTGTCTTCATATCGTTGAGAAAATGTTATCATGTTATCAAAAATGCATACAAATATATATATGAAGAAGAGTTGTGTTAAAAATATGTCGACTTATGTATATCATCCTTGTGGAGCAATTGCTGTACGAAAAATAATAATAATTCTACTTATATAAGTTTGTGCTTGATAACAAATGAAAATATATATATAAAAATATTCAAGTCATGAAGAATTTCACAAGTGATTATAAATAAATATGCTTGTCTTCTTCAAAATTTTCCCTTCATTTTATTGTGTCAATGCCTATTCATTTGTCTACCTGAAGTTGTCTTCATCAGCCAGGAAATCCAGGTAACTTTTCTTCTTATCACTTTATATTCTTACATCTTTGCTATGAGTTAATATTATCATAGTTAAGGATTCATTATTAAGAAATAACATGGTTGCCTTTTGTCATATACTTTTTATTTAAGGGTCTTTTGCTGGCCTCCATCCAACGCAATGTCATTTACCCATTATTACGATCACCTAATCTATATTTGAGATGAAACAAAAAATAAGTGTTCTCATCTTCTTTCCACCAAAACACCACAGTTTAATTTCCTTTGGTGCAGTGACCAACGCGTGACCATCTATTTCCTTTGCTGCCATTGTATTTTCGTTATCTATACATATTTTTCAACAAAAAAAATTATATCTTCATTATCTTCATTATCTTCAATTATATCTTCATTATTTTCAAGTTATATCTTCATGCAGTGATCAATATTTTATATTTATATTTTCTTGAGTGTGGTGTAATAAATGAATGCATAATATATTTTGATTTTATGCTGAAATAATAATTTTTTTTTGGAGCAGTACATTATATATAACATAATTTATTGATATATTTTTCTTGCCATGATATAATTTATAACTAATATATATATATTATTTAACGGAGGTGCTGGTAAACATAATTGTTTATTTTAAGATAAATTATTCTCTTCTCATAAATATAAGAATATATGTTTTGAGCCATATGATATATATATTTGCATAAAAATTTTTGGGCCATATTCTTTTGATCTGATGCTAACAAAGATATGTTGGTATTTTTCTTCTCTTCGTCATACAATTATTCTTCTTCTTTATATATAAAAATGATGTATAACGTAAGTGAAATTCGTTCATATTTTGAATAATGTGTCAATTTATATATTATTTATTATGTGACCAGTCTATAAGAAAATTTAACCTGTCATTTAATGAGTTCTTATTTTAATTAACTCATCATGCCCCCCAAGTCTAAATTAAATATTGCAATACAGCCGTTCGACGGCAACCCTCAGACTGTGGAATTCTTCTTTGATCAATTATCTGATATACAAGAGTTAAATATTTTTTCCGATAAAGAACTTTTTGTTCTCTTCAAATCGAAACTTGAGGGCAGCGCCTTACTCTTCTTTCTTGAAACACAGTCTCAGTTCAAGAACTATAATTTCCATAACATTCGGAAAGCTTTTATAGACTATTTCTTACCTTCAAAAAAGACTGTTTCTCTCAAATCCTTGCAGAATTTAAGCTTAGATTCAAATGAATCAGTCAGAAATTTTGCGTTTCGGCTGGATAAACAACTTCGGCTTGCATACCCTAAATTGGATCCTTCTGCTCTCAATTCATTAAAATTCACTCATTTTCTCGAGGCTTTGCCTAAACAAATTAAGCGAAAAATTCTAGAGGAAAATATTTCATCTTTTGATTTAGCTCTTGAACGAGCAAATTTTCTTCAGGATATATATGACTCTCCCCCTAAAAAATCTTACGAGAATTACAATCAAGCCTATTGTTTGGATTCTAAAAAAGTCCATGATAATTCTAGTGCTTCTAATAATGTACTCCATAAGACTCCTATAAAACATACGAAGGATAAAATTTATGTCAATTCTCAAACTACCTTCTCACCTTTGCAAACTCCAAAAGACAATTCTCATGCTTCTAGTAATTTTAAAAGAAAACCTAGAACATATTCTCCTTCTCCAAATAGACAAGAGGCTACAGATAAACGTAAAAATAATTTTCGTCAACATAATTTTTATCGGAAACGTCCTTATCATCAACCCACTTTCGACAAATTTTCTCACAAAAAAAATCTGCATCCTTTTATCACAAACGAGATGTTGTGCAGTGTGCGTTCTGTGGAAAATTCAATCATCGTATGGACACGTGCTACAAATTTAAAAATATTATTAGTGCTTCCAATCAAAACTCTGCATCTCAATTTTCGTCTAATTCTCACAGAAGGAAAAACTGTACCTCTTCTGAAAATAAAAACAATGTTTATCATTTAAACAAATTGGGGAGACTGGTTCTACTGACCGCCTTCTCTCCCGTAATTCTCATTCAGGGTCAGTACACTTTAGTGACAAACATAAACAACAATTTGACAAAAGCTCTTCAATCACTTTAGTATCATCCACAGCTGACCAAACTTCCCCTGTAACACCTAAATTTAACAAATCTTTATGTTCACATAATTCTTTGACATCCAAACAAAATTTTGAAATTGATGATGATGTACAAGAAAGACATGTCATATGCAGTTCCTTTAATAACTCGTATGTTCTTCCATGCATACTGATAAACATTCAACATAATGAAATCTCAACGTTAATTGATACGGGATCAAGTTTGTCACTCTTGGATCAAGAATGCTTTAATAGCATTAAATCCAGGCTTCACTACAAATTCTTATCCAGAAATGTATCTGTATCTACTATAAATTCTAAAGTTTTTTTCAAAGGATGCATAGAGATTGCATTTAAAATTGATAAATTCTTCTTTCATCATGTCTTTTATCTTACAAAGATACAAAATGTTCATTTTCAAGCCATACTTGGATTTGAGTTTATCAATAAACATTCCATAACCATTTCACCAAGCTTTAAGTCTATCTTGATTAAGGATAAACATATTCCTTTTCACAGTTATAACGAATCTCCTACTTGCTATTTCATGAATTCTGAATATACTTATGATAATTCAAATGTGCCATATTCTTTAGATGTACACAAAAGGCCTTGTTATGAAGATTCTATATCAAACAATCCAAATAGTGGTACTTATACTGATGATATATGTACAAATTATGGTGATACAAATTTACAATTGTTCAACAATTATACAACCTATCCTTACAATTATAAGTTTCAAAAAAATGGTTTGTTTACAAATAATATTACTAACACTGCTATGAATTTTCATAATCCTTATATTGATGGTAATTTTACTTATTTGTCTAACTATTTTCCAACTGATTATGGTAATGTTGTGAACTATTTATCTTCTAATCATAATGTGCCTGGCAAGAATTTTACATCTGAAAATACTAATGATCTTAGTTCTGTTGGTGAAAAGCAAACCCATTTAAATATTGGTAATAAAATTTTGGTGAATTCCAATATGGTACAATTACTCAATAGAGAATTAATCCCTCCTAATTAATTTGTGTATTTACATGTCAAGTACTTGAATCCTCCATCTGAATATTTTATTTTCAAGCCTACTTTAAAAAATAAAGGTCTTGTTTTACATGAATCACTGCATTCCAACTCTTCAATTCAAAATAATTTATTTTTGGTTGTATGTCAGAATATATCAAAGCTAGACATTCATTTAAATAGAAATGCAATTATTGGCGAATGTATTAATGTAGATGAGAAAGATATTGAGGAATACTCTTTTGATTTAGACTTTGAAGACCAATATTGCAATTTAATTTTACCATCTGAAGAGGTTAAGAGAAAACGTATCCAAGAACTGTCTCCAAATGACTTTGATCTAAAACACTTACCTCCTCATGAAAAAGAACCTTTAACAAAATTATTGTGTAGTAAAGCTCTAGCTTTTTCAAAATCTCTTGACACTTTAGGTCATACCGACCTGGTTAATCCTCAATTCACAATGCTAAATTCTCATCCTGTCAAAACTCTACCTTTTCCTGTGCCACAGGCACTTGAACAAGAAGCTCTTGACCAGATTAATCAAATGTTAAATGCTGGCATTATTGAGAGATCAAATTCATCTTGGGCGTGTCCCATGCTTCTTGTTAAAAAGAAGAGAACTGATATGTCCAAGCCTCAAAAGTATCGTTTGGCTCTAGATTTAAGATTGCTAAATTCCATTATTATTCCATCTTCATATCCTCTTCCTAGAATTCAAAATCTATTGGTGCAATTATCAAAATTTAAGTATTATACTACTCTTGATTTGCCCTCTGCATACTGGCAGATCGCTGTACCCAAAGAAATGCAAGATAAGCTCAGTTTTACTACTCCATGGGGATTTTTTACCTATCTGCGTCTAGTATTTGGCTTAAAGACAGCTGCAAGCACCTTTCAACAGTTAATTGACTCAGTTATTCAATTATCTCAAATTGATTCGTGTTATGCATATCAAGACGATATTGTAGTTGGTGCTAATTCATTTGAAGAAATGTTCATGAAACTCACAAAGCTATTAGACACTCTTATTGCCAATAACATTACTCTGTCTCCTGAAAATGTGCCTTTATGCAAACTAGTATTAACTTTTTAGGATTCCAACTCACAGATCATAAAATTCTTCCTATTACAAGTAACATTTTAAAGATTACTTCATTTCCAACGCCTAAAACCAAGAGGCAAACGAAAAGTTTTATAGGTTTATGTTCATTTTATAGGTCAATTATTCCTAATTTTTCTAAATTGATTACTCCTCTCATTGAAGTCACCAAACCTAAAAATAAATTTTCTTGGACATCTGAACAAGAAAATGCATTTAAAAAATTACAAGACATATTCTTTCAAAAACCTATGCTCAATCTTCCTAAGTGGAATGAAACCTTCTATGTCAATACAGATGCATCAAAGACAGCAAAATCAGCTGTTCTTATGCAGAAATTTGATGGTGAACTTAGACCAATCTCCTATTATTCCAAAACTCTATCTCAGTCAGAAAGACAGTACCCTGCCATCAAATTGGAACTTTATGCCATTTACAAAGGCATAACAGCTTTTAAATACTAAATTTTCGTCGACCCTTTATTCTATTATCCGATGCCAAACCTCTTAATAATTATAAAAAAGCTACATCACCAGCTGATATTACTACTCGATGGATGTTAGAACTGTCAGAATACTCGTACACATTCCAACATGTTCCAGGCAAAGAAAATGTGTTAGCAGATTTTCTGAGTAGAACACCTCACATTCCTACTGAAGATCTCCATAATAATCCAGATCTTATTTCTACACAGGAACCACTACCAATTGTAGATAATCAAAAATATTTACATAATGAAATTCCTCACTTTCCATGTGGTTTAGTTGACAAAATGCACTACACATGTCATCTTCAAAGTGACTCTTCACCTCCGAATAATGATAATAATCAAGATCCATTATTCGAAATTCTTGATCACACCATCTTCTCTGAACAACAAAAAGACCCAAAAATCAAAAAAATTTATGAAGATCTTAAAAATAACAAAAAATCTAAAAGTTTAAATGGCTACTATGTTAATCCAAGTAATGAGTTACTTTGCTACAATGGACATTTTTCTTCAGAAGATATTGAGCTACATAAAGCTGTTTTACCTTTGTCACTTAGAGCAAAAGCCTTAAGAATTGCTCATGTTACTCACACTGGAATTCATAAAACTATTGTTAATTTAAAGAAAAGATTTAGCTGGAAAACCCTTGTTTCTGATGCCATTAATTATATCAAATCTTGTGAAATTTGTTTAGTAAAAAAAATCATAAAAAAATACTGCTCCATATTTACCAGCACCACTACCGACAGCTCCCAATCAAAAAGTTTCTATGGATTCACTCGGCCCATTGAGAAATCGCCAATATGTAATGACCATTATTGATCACTTTTCTCGTCATTTAGAATTATATGCCTTGAATAACATTAGCGCTGAATCTGTTACAAAAGCTTTATTACATTACATTTCCACTCATGGAAAACCCGAATTAACTCTCACTGATCATGGCTCTCAGTTCACTAGTGATATGTTTTCTTATTTTAATAAAAAGCTTGGCATTAAATTGGAACACAGTTCTGTAGCCCATCCCCAGGCTAACGGATTAAGTGAACGAGTTAATTCTCAAATAAAATCGTCTGTGAATACAATGGCTTCCCAAGGATGTGATGTACCAACTGCTCTAAAAATTCACCAATCCATATATAATGCTACACCTCATCCAGCTACAAAGTTTACTCCAAATCTTCTTCATTTTGGAAGAGAAATAAATGACATTTATGCTAATTACAAATCTCAAGCTTCCTGGAAAATTCTCAATACTGCCTATGAAATTCATAAATTAATGGATGTTATTGAGAAAATATACTATCAAGCTTATAAAAATAACGAATCTTCTAGGCAAAAAGTGTATCAAAAATCGAGAGAAAAATTAAAGTTTGCCAACATCAATGTTAATGACATTGTTTACGTAAAATTTCCCACTGTGTTTAACAAAAAGGTACAAGGCCCATACGTGGTGAAGAAAATAATTTCTCCTGTGCTTATTCAAATTCAAGATTGCAATAATAGTCACGCTTCACCCATGTTGATTCACACTAACAGAATCTTGAAGCTTCAAAAGAGAAATGAAGCATTACAATATCCTTCAATTTCTTCTAAAAATGCATCACATGATCAAACATCTGTTGATAATGCATCTTCTACTCCTGTGAGACAACTCTTTCCTACTCAAGTCTCTAATCATGATGCTGCTTGTAACACATCTCCTCGAATTCTTTCTTCTTCTAAGTGCCAACAAACATCTTCATGTTCCAGTAAATCTGTACAGTCAGTTCCTCTTGGTGGCACTCACACTGATGTTAGAAACAAGTCTACTCAATATAAAAATTATGATCTTCGCCCTCGCACTCATAAAATGTATAAAAAAATGAACTAATCTTCTTTTTCCTTTTTCAGGATGACTCTTGATTTGTAACATATTCAGTCAATACTAGTTCGACTGATATTCGAGTATGAAGAATGACTGTGTAATTTTTGTTTTCTTCCTCCAAGCTGCAGGCAGCTGTTATATTTTTTTCTCTTCTTTTAAGTCTTCTTCTCCTTGAAGCAATACAATGGTCATCCTCAAAATGTATGTATGGTTTTAATATTTTTATTATTCACTATATTCATTTCTAAACCATAATTATTGTAATAAGTATATATACTCTCAAATATGCCATATACTACTACTTTTACCCTTTCAAAATTTTTTATTGCAATAGTTGGTGCTAAAAAAATTGAGAAAGAATTTGTCCTTTTATATTCTTATTAAAATATTATGTCATTATTTAAAGTTATTTTTGACAAATGTTTATTCTACTAAGAAAAGTGGATTGTAATTGATGTAAGGTAAACATAAATATGAGTACTCATGAAATCATTTTCCCTATTATGACTTATATAATAATTTCTCTTTACAACGCATGCATGCTCTAACAATTAACCTCTGTTAACAAAAAAATGACAATGCATGATAAACTTATGCATACTAATAATTTTACTCTTATTATTGAAATATAGAAAAATGAATGACTCACAATAAGTATTATTTTTTTTTGTATACTTCTGAGTATTTGAATGTTATTAAAAAAAAAGGTTTTTGTTATTCTATAATTATACTTTGGATCCAAAGATATTGGTTGAGTCATTATATATTGATATAAAGCAAATACTTGATATATGACAAATACAAAAATGATCACTTGTTATTTAAAAATATTTGAAAAATTGCAATTAAACATTCAAAATATCTTATATAAATTTTTGACAATTGATTTTTGTTTGTAAGTTGACATTATCGAAGTCATATACAAGATTGACATATTCATATAAGTTCCTTTTATCAGAATATAAATATCCTATATTTTATGTTTATTTTGAATTAAGTATAGTATTAAGAGTATTTATGCAAATATTGGCAATTTTTGTTGAAAGTGTTCAAGAATATTCTTTTATGAGAGTGTAAACATTCTCTCTTTGAAAATTATTATATTCATTTTAAAAATGTTTTTGTTGGAAGATAACATTGTATTTTTCCTACCAATTTACATATGCCTTTTACTTTGAAAATGTTGTTATTGAATGATAATAAGGTTATTCAGTTAAGAGTAGTTAAAAGCTTAAAAAGCTATTATATGTTGATATATGTACATTTTTTTTATGAGAGTCTAAATATTCTCTCTGTACCATTTGTATGTATTTTTCTTTTTCAAATTTTCAAATTACAAATTCATTCAATTTATCAAGTGTCACTTGAAACCATCCATTTTTTATATACAGTTATAGTATGATTCATATACAGTTATAGTTTGACTCTTTTTATTGTCAACTGGAAAATATACATCTACATGTTCTTGTGGTATAATCAAATATATTTACATATGCTAAAGCATTTAGTTATCATATTGCATTTTGCACAGCTTAACAAGAAACTGTTCATAGTTAAAGACTGTTGTTTCTGCAAATATATATAAACTTTAATTTTTTTTTGATACATGATAAGTACCTCTGGATGAAATTTTGTATACCTTCCATTTTTAATATTTGCTATATTTGGTGTATTAACATAACGACTACTACCATAATAGTAATTATTTTTATTATTCAATATCATGTAAAATAATTATTTGTATTCATATAACTATTTCTGGTACATTTATTTTGTGTAATTATTTTATATCTTTGTACATGTTTTAGAAAATATTGTTTCGATGAAAAAATTATTGAATTTTTGTCATCTCTCCAATATTTTCTTTTGGGGAGGCCCGGGTAGATATGTGGTGGTTATTCGATAACCCCCCTTATTTTTATTTTAATTCAATTTTATTAGCTATTTTATTTCCTATCATCTCCTTTTTATTAATGTTCTCAATTTAAATATTATTTTGATTTCGTTTCTTTTGATATCGTCGCCTGTAAATTTTTCTTCCTTACCTGGCTATCGAATGTTCTAAACCGGTAAAATCTTGTTTGAATTCATTCCTTCCGGTTTGGAAATCTTTCTAGAACAATCTCGATCGTTCTATGGGTGGTATTTCCGGTTAATCTGGCACTCCCCTTGGCCTATCAAATTCAAATCCACAGGTGACGTGATTTAACCAGCTAAGTGCCTGGCCACCTTCTTTGGCCTTCATTCTTCAAGAGTTTGTCTTTTTTTTCCTTATTAAATTCATATTTCACTATACATTAAATCGTAGCTTGGCCTATTTTCCCTCGCTCTCCTCATTCGAACGTTGCCAACTTGGCGTATTCCGGGTTTACAGTAACCCTTGTTCTTTTCTCCCTCCTGGCTCTGCGCCACCAGTGGAGTTGCGCAGTTGGAGCTCAGTTGAGTTGGATGCAGTTGGGTGAGCGTAACCGATGCAGTTGAGATGTGCCTAGAAGTTTCGTAGATTCCGAGAAATTTAGCGGGCGCCGGGGCAAGTGTGCGCGCCCCGAGGCAGTTAAGCGGATGCTGCATGATGGAAGGTAAAATCCTTCGAATCTTCGTTATGTTACGAGGGGCAATGCTCCTCTGCCGCTGCGAGCTAAGTCCCTTTGGTTATTTTATTTCGGCTTCTCGATAAAAATCAGTTATTTATCTTCAGAAATGAGTTCTCATAATTTGTTTTTCAAAGAGCTCTCTTCAATTTATTTCAAGTTTCTTCAACCGATTTCCATGGCATTTTTTTTAGTGAATTCATTTTTCCTCTGAAAAGGATGCAGAGAAAGTGATTCATATATAAAATATATCATAATTTAATTCCTCTTCATTTCATGATTAATCGGCCATAAGCATAAATATAATTATCTGGGCATAAAAAAACGGCAACCCCAATTGAAAATATTGAATACCTCTTTGTGATTTTTCCAGGCATTTTCCTTTTGAAGTAATATCTAATTGATATTTCTGAGATAATTTTGTCTTCATATCGTTGAGAAAATGTTATCATGTTATCAAAAATGCATACAAATATATATATGAAGAAGAGTTGTGTTAAAAATATGTCGACTTATGTATATCATCCTTGTGGAGCAATTGTTGTACGAAAAATAATAATTATTCTACTTATATAAGTTTGTGCTTGATAACAAATGAAAATATATATATAAAAATATTCAAGTCATGAAGAATTTCACAAGTGATTTTAAATAAATATGCTTGTCTTCTTCAAAATTTTCCCTTCATTTTATTGTGTCAATGCCTATTCATTTGTCTACCTGAAGTTGTCTTCATCATCCAGGAAATCCAGGTAACTTTTCTTCTTATCACTTTATATTCTTACATCTTTGCTATGAGTTAATATTATCATAGTTAAGGATTCATTATTAAGAAATAACATGGTTGCCTTTTGTCATATACTTTTTATTTAAGGGTCTTTTGCTGGCCTCCATCCAACGCAATGTCATTTACCCATTATTACGATCACCTAATCTATATTTGAGATGAAACAAAAAATAAGTGTTCTCATCTTCTTTTCACCAAAACACCAAACATAATATTATATATCCCAAAATATCAAAAGTAAATTTTCTCACTAACGTAATAGTAAAAGATGCAATGCAGTTATTCTTTAAATCATAAACGAAAAAGATCATATTTTGCGTATTTCAAGAGAGAATTTTAAAATAACTTTTACTTAAATAAATAGCATTATAACTCTGATTTTCGATTTAAAATAATAGTAATATTAATAATAATTCTCAGCTTAAAAACATGATACATATATTTACCACTAACTTTTCAATTTCTCATTCATTTCTACAAATATCTGGAAAATGTAATGCACAATATAGTGCATTATGTAAATACAATTTATCCTGAAGATAAATGATCACATGTTTAATTGCAATTTAGTTTGTTTTCTTACAAGAACTTAGTTTTGTTTTTTAAAAGCTAGCAAATGGAAAACGAAAATTATTCAAGTTTTATGTAGCGTGTTCCTTACTTATCTAAAATATTATTCATAGAAAGCGAAATGGTCTTTTAAAGAATTGTAAATTATAGAATTGTAAGAATTGTAAAAGAATTGTAAATAATAACGTGCACGTTATTTCAGCAAAAAGAGGTTTTCTTCTACAGTTTTGTTCTGATATTGGTTGATAAAATAGAGCATACGGATGAATGCATTTCTCTTATAATGACATCAAATATGTATAATTGAAATGCATTATCATTCTCGCATTCAGAATTAATGGAATTGTTATAACATTTAACGGTGTTATGTTTAGAATGGGTTATATTAAAGAATACTTAATTTTAAATATACTTTAATCTCAAACTAATTAGAGTGCATCACAAACGTTAAGCAGTTTAAGTTTATATATACTGAAACCTGAGATGTATGCCTTTCTCGAATACATATTTAGCCTACAGATAGCTCAATCGTGGAGATTTTTCCAATTTCTTTTATCAGTATCTAGTTATTCAAATAAATACCTGTAATCCATTACGTTTTTTTTTTCGTTTTTTTATTATTATTAACAAAAGATTTTTTCCTTTTGCTAATAAAAGAGATAAAAAATCCAAAATATTGCATGATTCATGAAATTATTTTATTAAGTTTTTTTTTTTTTTTTTTGCTCTGATTTTTGATGTGTGAATACTGTTCCTTACTGTTTGCACCATTTCTTATGTATATTTTTTGTATGGGTCATGCACAAATTGTTTATTTTAGAAATTTTTATGCGTTTTTACATGGAAACTCAATTAAGAGGCATGAAAAAAATTGCAAAAAATCCGAATCACTGAATGCAGAAAACACCGGTAAGTGGCTGAAGGTATAAAAATATTGCAGCGACTTAAAATTATCGGGATTTTCGTAAAAGGCAAAAATGTAACGCTGATTTTTCTATTACCCTCAATTTCTTGTATTTGTGGGTCAAAAGTGGTATCGGTAACATATTCTTTTCAGTTAACATAAACAAAATGTTAGTTACTATACCTGTATTTTTTCGAACGACTAGTTTTGAAAACATTCTATGCATTTTACAGATAATGCTATTTACTAATTTTATCATTAAAGTTGAAAATATTGCTATTAATAATAACGATAAATAATTGATAATAACAATAAGAATAATAATAATAATAACAATACTCAATTTAAAAACACTATATAAATTTACTACTTATCTTTTAATTTTTTCATTTAATGTGTTTGAAAACTTTAATGCACAGTATTGTACATTTTATTAACACTGCTTATCCTGAACATAAATGATCATGTGTTTAATTACAATTTAGTTTATTTTTTACACGAACTTGGTTTTACGCTGTAAAAGCTAGCAAATGGAAAAATAAATATATTTAGCGTATTCCTTACTTTTCTGAAATCTTATTCTTAGAAAGCAAAAGGGAACTTTAAACAATTGTAAATGAAATAAAAGCATGCACCTTATTTCAGCAAAAAGAGCTTTCTTTGAAAGTTTTGTTCTGATATAAGAGTAACAAAATACCGCATACAAATGAATGCATTTCACGAATAATAAAATCAAGTATATATAATTTAAATGCATTCTCATTCCCTCTTGTTCAGAATTAATGGAATTTTCAACTAATGGAATTGATATAACATGCAGCTATGTAATGTTAGTATGGGTTATATGAAATAACGCTTCATTTTAAATGTACTTTAATCTCAAACTACTTAGAGTGTATCATATACTTTAAAAAGTTTTAAGGGATGCATACTGCAATCTGAGCTGTCAAGATACTTTACCTTCTCGAATGCACATTTAACCTAGAGATAGCTCTAACGCTGATGTGTTTCCGATTTATTTTATCAACAACCACTTTTTCGAATGAAACACTTGTAATACATTACGCTTTTTACTTTTATTTTCATTCATTTATTTATTTTTTGTAATATTATTTAAAAGAAAAACAGAATTTTTTTTCTTTTTACTAATAAAAGGATACAAAATCCACAAATTTTGCATGATTTTTGTAATTATTTAATTAGGTATATTTTTGCTCTCTTCCTTGATGTATGAATACTGTTTCTTAGTTTTTTTTTAATTGTTTCTTAAGTATATTGTTCTTATGCGTCATGCGCGACTTATGTATTTTAATTACTTTTATATTTTTTAAGAGGTCTTAAAAACGTAGTTAATAAATAATTCAAATCATTCAATGAAATAAAGAACGCTAATTGAGTGAAGATATAAAAAAATTGCAGGGAATTAAAATTATAAGGATTTTCTTAATAGACATAAATATAGCGCTGATTTCACTATTACACTCAATTTCTTTGTTTTGTGATTCAAACATGATACCAGTAACGTATTCCGTTAATTTAAAATATACTGTTAAAAATTTTTTTGTGGTTTGAACCAAATTTTGGTGGTCAGTAGCTGCCACCATAAGATGGTGAAATCTCTTACCATTTGGAGCTTTCAACATCTTTTCAGTTATTGGAACTATGCTTCAACAGGAGCTCTAAGATTTCACCAGTGGCAGCTTTTGAGCACCAAAATTTGGTTCAAACTAGGACAAGATTTTTAACGATGTAAACAAAATGTCATTCACTACATCTGTAACTTCCCTTCGACTACTTATGAAAACGTCTTATGCATATTGAAAATGATACTTTTCCATTACTTTTGAAAATATTACTATTGATTATAAAGATACAATAAAAATAATTATGTAAATTTGTTACTAATTTTATAGTTTTTATTTTTCTTATATTATGACAAAAAATGTTTTAATTAAGTAATTCAATTTATTTTTTAAAGCAAAAATGTATCATAATAATTTAAAAATGTTCACGTTTTAATACCTTTTAACGCTTTTCACACATTTATTTCAGTTGACATTCGTGATGAATCCTTACAATGTTTAAACAATTATTATTATTATTATTATTATTATTATTATTATTATTATTTATATAACACTTATGAGAAATACTCGCATCCACCGAATTTTTTAAGTATATTCACAATTTCATTGTATATAAATAGCCTGCATAAATACAATTAATTTTATTGTTTTACATATTTTAATAAGTCGGACATGGCACATCAAGCTTAGCAAATGAGGCGCACACGTACTATTGCAAATATTTAACAATATTAAAATTTTGGTGTACGAGTATACTCCACTGTTAAAAATCTGCAGCATTTTATCCAGTCATTTGACCGTTTTCTACAAAAAAAAAAGTAAAACAACAGTCTTTTTACGTTATTCTGAACATATTATTACCAATTTTATGGTCAGAATAGAGTTAAATTACGGTTATGTTACTGGTTTTTCAGAAAACGGTGAAATGACTATACAAAATGCTGCAAGATTTTTAACAGTGTACTATTTCGGTTGCAGTATAGTATTCGGAATCTTTTACGCATCTCTATTACAACTATTCCCTTTCTATTATGTAGAAAGGAACTTGTAGCAAACTTTAGCAACGTATATCAATTTCATAAGCTGCCAAATAGTTTAATGTAATTAAAATGCATCCAAAACAATGTTTCCCTCTGTATCATTATGTACTGGAATACTTTTGTTTTGCCCTATATATTAATAATAATTTTTTTGCACCACAGATACTGTAGAATGTGTATATCAGTATAAACTTCATATATGCATATAAGATTTATTAGGTTCAAAAGAATGCAACATCGTTTATACGCATTTGAAACCAAATTTTCTCCATTGGTTGCAATATAACGGAATATTTTGATTGCCCCTGCATTTTAACTATGCATCCGATTTTCATGAAATTTGATATGATTCTACACAATTATGCAAAAATTTTATACACTTTAAATTTAAAACGATTCAAGTATTTTGTTTTTGTTCTGTTATATGCGAACTAACGCGATGGACGGATGGATTGAATGGCGACAATAGTTGATATGTTTTTACACAATTCAAACTGGCCTAAAAAGGGCGCCCGAAATATATAGTCAATATATATAGATATATATATATATATCCGTAGGTACAATCGGTGACATTTAGGTTGCTTTCATTACAAAAAGTAAAAAGCTACCTATTGCAGCCGTCCGGAGGAAAGCACTTCCAGAAACTTTTGGTATATTTTCACCGATCATGACCACCAGACCCCAAAACCACCCTCGATTCAAATGTTGACATATATATATGTGTGTGTGTGTGTGTGTGTGCACTTTTATCATTAAAGATCTACAAAAAAATCCCCTATTATGATTACAAAACCAAATTTTAAATTTAAAAGAATTCATTTCTGTATTTTTTTTACTTTGTTATATGCAGACAGACTGAACAGCGACTCTATTTGTTACGTATTTACATAATTACGAACATACATAAAAAGGGCGAACGAAAAAAAAACAAACTAGAAAATATCATTCTACATTAGTACATTAATGTCATTAGTACATTATATAATAACTAAAGTAAGCAATGGATGAAAAAAATTTCTTTAAAGAGCCATAATAATTTTTTAAATGTTTTTAATAAATTCTAGGGTATACAAATAATTTTGTATGAAATTTTAAAACAATGTGTTTTAAACAAAGCCTTTATCATTGTTGAATTTCTGAACATAAAATGAAGAAAACATAAAATTAGTTTAATGGAGAACGAGAAAGAACATCCAAGCAGTTTTTCTAATTTACTCAAAGAAAGGATGCATTTTCTTTTCATACTAAATGCATTTCTTATAAATGTGGAAACATATTTGCACTGTAAGCATGAGCAGATGAAATGAAGTTCAAAGATAATTGTTATTATCTTTGTGAAACATTCTTTTTTTCACACATAACTGAGAATGACAATTCTTGTGGCATTACATAGCATAGTTGATTGTTATTTCTTTATATTTTTCGCTTCACATGTTGCTAAAAAGTTATATTTTTTGTTTAAGTTTGCGTGAAAACAACTGAATAAAAATACTGTTACAACAAATAGCTTCAAAATATGTCTAAATAAAAACATTGAAACTAAATATAATTCATTTCTTAACAGACAGTATTTCTTAAATTTATGTAAGTGAATCATTTATTACATTTAAACTAACTGTATATCAGTTTAAAAATTAAAAAAAAATAAGTTCAAAGGATGTTAAACAGAATGTAATAAATAGATCTATTTTGTTTATAGGTACAATCGGTGACATTTTTATGACCATCATTGATAAATAATTTTAGAAAATATATATTTATTTTTATCATTAATTATTTACAAAAATTCACTGATTGTGAGCGCAAAAATAAATTTTAATTTTCAAATAGTTGACATCTATAGTTTTTCCTCTGTTATATGTGGAAAGATGGGAAGATGGATTGAACAACCACAATAGTTGCTCAGTATTTACAGAATTGCGAACTTATATAAAAAGGGCGCACGATAGCAATAAACTACACAGGTTTTATTTTTTTAAATTAGAATATTATTCTTATATATATTTACTAAAAAAACAACAAATGAAGAGAGTAATTTCAAAAAGAGCCACCATATAACAATCTGAAAGACATACTTATAAACTTCAAAGTGTACAAATATTTTTGTATGCAATAATAAAATGATGAGTTTTAAACAAAGCATTTATCATTCTAAAATTTCTGAACATAAAATGAAGAAAAATGTAAAATTAATTAACAGAAAAAGAACATCCAAGCAGTTTTTCTAATTTGCCCAAAAGAAAAGGATGCATTTTTCTTTCATACTAAATGCATTTCTTATCAAGGTGGAAACATATTTGCACTGTAAGCATGAACGGAAGAACTGAAATTCAAAGATAATTTTATTCTTTTTGTGATTTTTTTTTTTTTCACACATAACTGAAAATTACAATTCTTGTGGTATTGCATAGCATAGTTGACAGTTATTTATTTATATTTTTCGCTTCACATGTTGCTTAAAAAGTTATGTACTGTAACCATGAGTGCACTTTATGCACTGTAAGCATGAACGGATGAACTGAAGTTCAAAGATAATTGTTATTCTTTTATGTGATTTTTTTTCACACATAACTGAGAATGACAATTCTTCTGACATTACATAGCATAGTTAAAGTTTATTTCTTTATAATTTTCGTTTCACGTGGTGTTAAAAATTTGAATTTTATTAAATATTATTAATTAATCCGGTGATTTTTTTTTTATAAAATTTTATAAGAAAATCATTTGTTTTAGTTAACTTTAATTTATAGCAGTTTAGAAATTAAAATATTAAATTCAAAGGATGTTAAACAGAATTTAATAAACAACTATATATTATTCATACTTCGATTCGGAGTTATGGTCATTATTAACAATGATAAATAAATATAAAAAATATATGTATTTTTATCATTAATTGTCTACAAAAATTTTTTCGATTGTGAGTACAAAATCTAATTTTAAATTTCAAACGATTTGTTTGTATAGTTTTGTCAGAGGGACTGAACGACGCATATAGTCGCTATGTACTTACATTTTTACGAAGGTACCTAAAATGGGCGCACGAAAACAATTTACTACGCTGATTTTACCCTAAATTAGGATATTATATCATCACTAAAAGAAGCAATGAATAAAGAGAGAATTTTCAAAAACAGCCAGTATTTTAAAATCTTGCTAATAAATTTCAAGGTATATAAATAATTTTGTATGTAATGATAGAAGAATAAGCTTTAAACAAAGCTTCTATCATTCTAAAATTCCTGAATATAAAATGAAAAAAAAAACATAAAATTATTTAAACCGAAATCGAGAAAAAACATCTAAGCAGTTTTCTAATTTGCCCAAAAGAAAAGTATATATTTTTCTTTCATACTAAAGGAATCTCTTATCAAGGTAGAAACATATTTGTACTGTAAGCATGAACGGATGAACTGAAGTTCAAAGATGATTGTTATTCTTTTGTGAAATATTTTTTTTTTTTCGCAAATAAATGAGAATGACAATTTTTGTGGCATTACAGTGCATAGTTGAAATTTATTTCTTTATATTTTCTGTTTTACGTGTTGAGCAGATGCACTGAACGACGACTATAGTTGCTACGTATATACATAATTTCGAACATACCTACGAAGAAAGCCAAAAACAAAAAAAAAAAACTACGCAAATTTCATTCTAAATTAGGATATTATTCTTATATAATCACTAAAAGAAGCAGCGTATGAAGAGAAAATAATCAAAAGAGCCACCATAAAACAATATTCATGAACATAAAATGAAGAAAAACATGAAAATTAGTTAAACCGAGAACGAGAAAGAACATCCAAGTAGTTTTTTCTAATTTGCCTAAAAGAAAAGGGTACATTTTTTATCATACTAAATTCATTTCTTATCAAGGTGGAGACTTATTTGCACTGTAAGCTTGAACGGATGGACTGAAGTTCTTTTTTTACACACATGACAATTTTTGTGATATTATATAGCAATGTGGAAATTTATTTCTTTATATTTTCCACTTCACGTGTTGTTACCAAATTTGAATTCTATTTTATACATCAGTGAAAACAACTAAATAAAAATAGTGTTATAACAAAGATCTTTGAAATACATGTAAATAAAAATATTGAAAGTATAAATATTGCATTTTTTAACTGACGTTGCTTTAAAAAATTAAGTAAGATAATCATTTTCTTTAATTAAATTAGATTTATAACAGTTCAAAAAAATGATTAATTTCAAACGGTGTTAAACAGTATCTAATATACAGATCTGTATTTTTCCTACGTGCAATAGGAGACATATTTATGAAAAACGACAAAAAATAAATTTTGAAAATACTTATGTATATATATATATGTATTTTTTTCATTGATGATCTACATACATTCCCCGATTGGGAGTATCAAACCAAATTTTAAATTTCAAACAAATCATTTCTATAGTTTTTACTTAGTCATTTGCAGACAGACATACGAACCTATTGAACGACGCGACGACTATTGTTGCTACGCATCTAAATAACTACGAACACACCTAATAGAGCGCACGAAAACAATTACCTACGCGGATTTCATTCTCAATTTGGAATTTTACTTATATTATCACTAAAATAAGCAAAGACCCAAGAGAGAATTTTCAAAAAGAACAACTATAAAACAGTTTCAAAATCTTACTAATAAATGTCTGTGTATAAAAAAATCGCATTAAATGATAAAAGAGTAAGTTTTAAACAAAGTTTTTATCATTCTAAAATTCCTGATAATAAGATGAAGAAAAACATAAAATTAGCTAAACCCAGAATGAAAAAAAACATGGAACCATTTTTTCTAATTTGCCCACAAGAAAAGGATACATATTTCTTTCAACACAAATGCATTTCTTATCAAGGCGGAAACATATTTGCACTGTAAGCATGAACGAATGAATTGAAGTTCAAAGATAATTGTTACTCTTTTTGTGATTTTTTTTCGTTTCACGTGTTGTTAACAAATTTGAATTTTATTTTATACGTCAGTGAAAACAATTGAATAAAAATAGCAAAGAGCTTTGAAATACGTCTGAGTGAGAATATTGAAACTAAAATTAATGCAATTTTAACCAACGTCGTTTTATAAAATTATGTAAGGATGTCATTTATTTTAATTAAACTAAATGTACAACAATTCAAAAGTAAAATATTTAAATTAGAAGTATGTTAAACAGAATTTATTAAACAGATCTATATTATTCGTACGTAAAATTGGATACATTTCCATGATCAACATTGATAAATACATATATATATGTATTTTTATCATTAATGGTCTACACAAATTCACTGATTGTGACCACAAAACTCTAGATTAGTTTATTAAAAGGTATTTATAAGCTTTCAAATTTATTTATTTTAGCATGCTGAAACTTTAGTTTAAACGGTATTATTTAATTTATTTCTTGTTTAATTGTTCTTTTGTTTCAAGTACCGCAACCAATTACATTTACTATCATAATGCCTACATTCATAGCTTTTTTTCACACCCATTCAAAGCATTAATTCTTTATCTTCATTTTATTTTATTTTATTTTATTTTATTTTTATTTATTTTATTTTATTTTATTTTATTTTTTATATTTTCTATCATTAATTTATTATTTTTTATTTTTTCACCGCAATATATACAAGCCATTATCAAAACTCCACACCTAAAAGAATATACATTCTATTAAATATTGCGTCTCCATATTTAAGGAAATGACCTGTGTATATCGCAGTAAACAGAATTTTTTTTATATAAGAATTAATGCCTTGAATTAGTATGAAAACAAAAGCCGTTCTTTTTTAGTTTAATATTTATGTTCATGTTCTATATTTTAAATGGAATGCATTAACGTACATTGAAAGACTGATGTTGCACATAGATTTAAAAAAAAATGTATATATATATATATATATATTTATAATAAAATAATATATCTTTTTTTTCAAGCAAAGACTCTGTTTTCAATCATGTAACAGAATATGTTTTTTAAACATACCCTCAAAGTAGAATATTATTCTAAAATTAGCACCCAGAAAACAAGACTGCGTAAAAAGATGAAAATTTACAATGCAACCTATATATATAAAAAAAAAATTGCAATCCTTATAGTAATTTTTAAACTAGATATATCAATTAAACAAGTTAGACATTGCACGTAAAACGTAGCAAACGAGGCGCGTTCGAACTATAACGAAGTTTTAAAATTTTTCAGATCCTTCTGTCATAGTACACAATACTTTGGATACAGTATACTGATCGAAATACTTTTTGTGTTCCTGTAAATTACAGGAAGCAAATTGTATTAAACCTCAGCACCATTTGTCAATATCATAAAATGTGAAATATTTTTATATAATTAAAACACGCCCCAATCAATGTTTCTCCGTATACCATTATGTAGTGTATATACATTTTGTGGCTCTCTAAAATAATAATAAATTTTCTTTGCATCATAGATTATACAAAATGTATATTTTAATATATACTTCATAGATGCATGTCAATTCTATTATATTCGAAAGAGTGAAACATTATTAAATTGTATTTGAAACTGTTTTTACTATTGACCGTAATTTAATGGAAAACTATTGATTGTCCCTGTAACTAAGCGATACATCCGATTTTCTGTAAATTTAAAATGACCCGACAAAATAATGCATCAACAATATATTTTAAATCTCAAACGATTTAGTTTTTTAGATTTTACAGACAGAAGAACGGACAGACGGTGGTACAGACAGAAAGCTGACTATAGGTGTTACGTATTTATATAATTACGGAGGCACCTAAAAATATTCAGATCTTTATATAATATTATGTAGTGTTTTAAATACAGTATGGTAACCAAAATCTTTTGTGTGCTCCTGTAAATTCTATATGCTTTCTATCATACAGGAAATAACGTGTAATATTCCTCAGCAACGTATATCAATTTCGAAAAATGCTAAGTAGTTTAATACCATTTAAAAGCGAACCAACATTGTTCTCCCTATACCATTACCTAATGGAATACTTTTGTGTAGCCTTGTAAATCAATAACAAATGTTGTTTACTCCACAGATTTCAGAGAATATATGTTATAATATATATTTTATAGATGGATACCAATTTTATCATGTTCGAAAGATCGCAAAACAACTAAAATGCAAATGCTATTGAAACTTTTTCCCCGTTGACCGTAATGCAACAGAGTATTTTTGATTGTCCCTATAACTGAACTATGCATCCGATTTTCATAAAATTTGAAACGGCTCGACAAAATTGTATAATAATCATATGTTTAAAACTTCAAACGATTCGATTGCGTACTTTTGGCGTTGTTATATGCAGAATGACGGGCACATTGACGGACTGAACTATAGGTGCTACGTATTTACATAATTACGAATGAAAATGTAAATTAAGATTAAAGAAATTAATAACTCAAGAAGACAAAATAAGTTAAAAGGATCAAAATGGTTAAAACAACAAAGGAATGAAAGTTTCATCGCTTTTTGACGAAGCGAAAAAAAAATCTTCTTTCATAAAAATGCATTTACTTTCATGTCAGTAGTATCTTCTTAGCAAAAAATTGTGCAGACGCATAAACATTTTTTTCTTTCTTTTTTTTTTTACATGGAATTACATTATTTTTTACATATCAACGTTTGAAGTCATACGTAAAAATTTGGAAATGCAATTAGTGCATTGCACATAGGGATACTTAGTTGAAAAAGCTTGGAAAAAAAAAAATTAAAAAATTTAACTAACCAGAAATTGCACATTGTTACTTATTAGTTAAATTACTGTGAAATAAGCAAGGGCTGATTTTAGAACTTGTAAACGAGTAAAGTTATTTTAGTAGTAATTATTAAAACATTGACTAAACAGAGCAGCTTTTATTTCTACGCGTAGCGTCTAAATAACGTTTCTGTAATTCTATTTTGGGTGCTTTATATGTGCTGTAGTGTTGATGTTTTTGAAAATAGTTCTAAAATGCGCGGATAGTGCAACATTTTAAAGAAATAAAATCATTTTAAATAAATAAAATAGTGTACGGGAATGATATATTTGTGCAGTATTAGCAATAAAATTGCAATGTCTGAAAAATACAGTCTTATTACAGATTTTTGTAAAAAGAATAGTGTTTTAGTACAGTTGTCAGTATCATTATAAAAAAAGAAATTATACTTGCTTAATATATTATGCACGATATGGTCATTAATCTCCAAACACTTTCAATTTGAGTCATTTTGTCTAAAATTAAATATTTAAAAATATACTAGTCGGATTCTTCTGGAACTTCAGAATTATAAATAAAAAGTTTGATTTCGTATATATCAACTTTCTTTTTTTTTTTTTTAAGGGAAGACAAAAGGACTTTTCAAAGGGGACTGACAAATCATTAATGAAAAATAGATATTTTTGAAATTACACTGTACATTAAAATACACTGTTAAAAATAAATCTCTGAATTCACTGTGAAACTACTGGCAGCAAAGTAGCCGAACTTTTACCGTTCCGTTAGTAGATTTTCCGTTTAGGGAAATAAAAGAAAGGAAAACTCCGTTTGAAAAAGCAGTAACTTTCTGTTACAAGGTTTGATTATTAATGATAATAATTTAATATATTTTTTTAATTAATGAATCGATTAACTGTCAAAGAATTCGAAATTCCCGAATGACTTTAAGCTGCTATGTTATTTAAATTAATTAATTAATTAATTTATAATTTACCTCAAGCCAAACTGAGGATCGAACTCGAGAACTTTTGATAGTGGAACAAATCCTTACTGACTGAGCCAAAGCTGTTGTTGGCGGTTTGTACAAAGTATATCTTTTATGAGTCAGTGAGAAAATCTGTTATGCTTTTTAAAAATTTCCTTTTAAATATAATCGTTAGAATATGTGTAGACGGTTTATTTCATTTTGTTTTAGACTTAAGCATAATACTTAGTATTTTTTATAAACCAGTTTTAATTTTTTAACTAGTTTAAATTTAAAAAAATCACTGTTTAAAATCTTTTTTTAATGAATGAATGAATGAATGAAAAAAATTATTCATTTTTTACAAAAATAATGTTATAGACAATTTTTAGAAATTGTCGTACACTATTTATTTATTTATTTATTGGCTAAATGAGAATTAAGAAACAAATTAACAGAAAAAAATGTAATTTAAAATGGATTTTTTATGTTTTCTTTATTTCATGGCGACAATGAAATTTGAACCCACAATCTGCGCTCGTATGCGATTACCGGTGTGGTGCTTTGACGACTCGGCCACAAAGATACTTACATAACGGAGTGTCTCCGTTTTTTGTTTCTATTTCCATCCGTTTCGTTTATTTTCAGGCAATATGATGGAGGTTTCAGATTTTTAACGGGAAATGCCCCTTTGTTGTGAAAAGGGACTTTTTCTGTAAAGTTCAGGAATGAAATATTCGTGAATTTCATAATTTTTTTAACATTGTACATAAAATAATCTATCACTCAGAATACAAATATATGGATGCTGTATAACATATCCATTGATTTCTGTAAGAATAACACTTATATTCTTGGAGTTAATATAAAATGCAGCCAAATATCATGGGAATTCAGAAAAATACCATCAAAAGATTGAGCTGATTTTTTAGTTTATCTCTAAACTTAGCTGAATCATAAAAGATTTTCTAAAAATTTTCATTTCTCATTAATTGACTCTAAGTAAAAAGTTAATATTTAATGAATATCATCGAATGAATGTGGAACAAATGCTTTAATGTTGACTCTTCTTCTTATCATGGAAAAGATTCACTCTAAGACTTATCGAAGAGTATTTAAAGTATCAATAAAAAAATAAGCAAAATTAAAACTGACAATTTGTGGAAAACGTCTTATCATTTAGCTGATTTTCGAGGGAAATTGAAAACAACTTGTTTCTATCGCCAATATTTTTCTTAATTTTCACAAAAAACTCATGAATTTTCTTACATAGAGTTGACTATTAAATTATTTAAAAAAGAACTTTGTTATCGGATGGCTAAATAACATTATTTCGTACAACTGTTTACATTTCATATGATATTTGATATATTTTTATATTAATTACACTATAGTATTTCTACTACATTTAATATTTCTGAAACTATTGTTAAATTTGAATGAAAACCCTGCAGGATATAAACTAAAAACATGCAAGATTTTTTTTAATTCTTTTTTATAAAATTTCACTACATCCCCATGTATATAAGTACAATTCTTACTGAAAGCAGCAAAAAAATAGTACAATATCCGCAAATGTGTATTTTGCAGGAATAGATCATTTCGTGTATTTTAATTTACGGGCTATTCTCAAATGCTGTTATTATTTTTATCGTTGTTGTTGGCCCCCTATTTGTCCTCCTCATCCAATTGAAGTTGTTAAATATCGAATCAAACATATTATTTATAATTTTGAAGTTCCGGAAGAATCCGATAAGAAAACTTTTAAATACTCGACAAAATGCTTGAAATTGAATATGTGCGTTCATTAATGGCCTTGTACTGTAGATATCGAAGTAAAAACTAGAATATTTATTTTCCACATCTGATATCCCTATTTATAGTGGCCTGATATTTAATATTACGATATTGGATCAATATTCAAAAGGGACTACATTATCTTAAAAGGTCTTCTGAGACGTAAATATATTAAATGGAAATTTCTTTATTAAAAAGTAGTCTAATGCAATCAACCAAGTGAAAGACCTATAACCCTTTCCGGGGCAAGATACTTGTATTCGTAAAATGTTCAAATAATTAAATGACACCAGTATTTACACGGAATTTTATTTGTAAAATAATCAAAGTGCATTTTTGCGTATTTAATAAAAGGGAGATTTTCCTAGAAAATTTCTGGTGCCAGTGTGGCAATTTGGAATTAAGATTAGATGTTGTCATTGTGCCAACATCGCCCTTCAAGGGGTTAAAAGAGAATTTAAAATTTAATTTTTTTTTTCTTTAAAGTTGTTATGAAACTAATTATGATAATAAATTAGTAGACTGTATATAAATTTAATGATCAGAACATTTTGCTGTCTACAAATAAATAATATCATTTCGCAATATTTTTATATTCCATTAAAAAATATAGGTTGAATTAAATATATATATATACATATATATATATATATATATATATATACCAGGTGTCCCAAAAATGACTGATGGATTTTAAAATTCAATAACTTGCAAACGGAGACAGCTATAAAAAAAAATTTGTAGGAAGGTTATGTATAAGGTCAGGAGCTTTTTTACCGTAACTTTTGATTTTAGTTTGCATCTCAAACAATAGGTGGCGCTGACGGCGATTGAAGGCCAGGTCGACGCTTCACTCAGCATTGCTCAACTGGACCTCAATCGCCGTCAGCGCCACCTATTGTTTGATATGCGAACTAAAATAAAAAATTACGGTAAAAAAAACTCCTGACATTAAACATAACCCTCCTGCAAAAAATTTATAAATAGCTGTCACCGTTTGCAAGTTATTGAATTTTAAAATCCATCAGACATTTTTGGGACACCCGGTATATATATATATATATATATATATATATATACACATGCTAGGAAGTTAGATGCGGCATATATTTCTTCAGCATTTTTTCGTTTATTATGCATGGGAAGAATTCTTTTTTATTATTTCCACAGCCATGTGAAAGCAAATTCCAATGTTATTCATTCATTCAACATTTTCACAATGAAAGTGCTCTCCGCCACAAACGGTTAAATAGATATGGGTATGTCTTCCATTTTATTTTGACTTACGTACATGTTTCTACTATAATGCTTGATGAATAACTTTAAACTCAAAATATCTGTGACTTTATAAACATGAGTGATTTAAAATTAATGTATACATGCATTTTGGCTTATGCTCCACTTCGCTTCCGGCAAACATGGTCATTAGATTCCTCTATTACTACTTCTCCATAAAATAAAGGAATTTTTCTTGTGTTCGATGACTTAGGATTTTGTACAGTCGGTTTTTGGACTAAATACAAAATTACGTATATGTTGACTTTTATTTATTGTAAGACTCTAATTAACCTTCCTCTGTAATTTAATTTATTTACTTATTCGATGCGTTCATTTTCTAATATTTAATTACTCCACCGTAGCCCACCACCACATCTTATTTCCTTTTCTTTACGGTTTCGTTACTATGATCTTGGGATTTCATGCTTAGAGATTTTTTCATGCTGTTGTTTTTATGCCTTGCTAACAATATAAAAATTTATTTAATGAAAAAAATAATAATATTCCCGATTTATTTCATAGCTACGAAATTACATCTTAGTTTTACCAGAAAAAGGTTAATTTTTTACTATACTAAAGGTATAAACAGCATAATTTATGATAAAAATTAAATTAATCTTGTTTATTGTTTCTAAAAAAGAATCAAACTTTTTAAATGCAATCGTACTGATTGGCATGTTCCTATTTCCAACGTCATATGCATAAGATTTTTAATTAAATATGCTTCAGCTAAAGGGGCATCTTATATCCATATAAAGGATTGCACGTATGCAGTTTAATTTCTTTATATCAAAAATCCATAGCTTTAAATTTCGAAGCTTTATACTACATTTTACTTTTTGAATATTTCATGACTTCACGTAAATTGTATTTCCAGATGTATGGGTTATTAAAAAAATTAATTGAAAAATATACAAAAAAAAAATTCTTTTATCTATTTACGAATATTATATGATTCTAAATTAACCTTCTTGTTATATTCAGTAAACTATTCATTTATATAAGCAAAACTCTTTAATCATATTCAAATAATGAAAGATAAAAAGAATCATGCTCTAAATTAACTTTTATTTTCATTAAAAAATGCACAATTTCGACTATTATATTTGCATAATACTGGAACATACTATATAATCTATTTAAAGGAAACCCGCCAAATACTTCAAAAGGATTTTGAGAGATGAAATGAGTTTTAGAGATAGTATGGAATTAATTTTTTATGAAAAACAGTGTTAAGGATAACAATGCAACATAGTTTCTTAGTTTATTAAAGAAAGGATTTCACTACTATACTCAAAATTGGAAGTATAAAGGAATACAACAATCCTTATTTTGAAATAGTTTTCGTAAAACACAAAACTTTATTCTTTTAGAAAATTAAACAGGATAGTTTCATGGATAATGATGTTAAGGATAGAAATGCAACACAATTTCTTTGCTTACTTAACTATGGATTTCACTACTATAATCAAAATTCAAAACAGACGTAATTCAATAACCTCATTTTAAAATCTGTTTTGTGCAACCTATTCTTTTACTTTCGCATACAATAAACAAGAATAAAATTCGCATTATAAAATACTCTTGTATTTCAGCAACTATACAGGCTCTCATATTTTTATGTTTCGGAGAAAAATTACTGCAGATTGTTGAAAATAAATATGTTATCAAAAATACTAAAAAATATATATATTTATTATTTTAATGAAAAACATTTAAAAATGAAATTTATAATTTTCAGAATTAATATTTATCTAAATTCTAAAAATATGAAAAACTTATTTTAATATTAAACTCACATTAATAATCATGTTTTGAGCAGAGATGTAACATAATAATACATTATTCCTACTGTTAGGACAGAAAAAGTTTAAGATTATTTTCACAGACACATAATTAAACTTAACTTTCTTTTTCTACTGATCAAAATTTTTTATAAAGTTAAATATTTAATTTGCTAGTTTCATAAGTATTTTTTTATACCTCAATTCATACCCATTACTAGTATTATTATTTTTATTTTTCTCACACAATGATGCCAACTTTAGGAATAATATTTATTCGGAAAATAAATTATCGACTACTTTATCATAAATTTATTTATTTTCTCATTGGAAATGGCTTTATTTTCTGAAAGCTATCGAGCGTTAAAGAAATGTATACTACTTTTAAAACAGAAAAGTGCACAGTCTTTTTTTTTTTTTTTACGCAAAACTTATTCTTCGATTAGAAAAACTCTTTTAATCAAATGTAAATCGTATCAAGCTATGAGTCTTGTTTTAACAGAACAAATTTTTTAACGATATTTTATACAAAATATAATGATAAAACTAATAGCAATGCTTTGCCGTTAATAACAATATAAAGCAATATAATTTAGATGCAATCTCATGACTGATCTGTTTATTGATAATGAACCATTTGGGAAATGCTAGAACTTAGGTGTATAACTTAACTTGTATGTATAAATTGTGTGTCATTAAAGAATATTCTGGTTTTTTTCTAGCACTTGTTTTTGAAATGAATGAACAAGGGGTGAAAAAAAAACAGCGTAAACATTGGAGATATTAATAAATAAAATAAATCACTTTGAAAAATCATCATAAAATAAAAAATAAAGTATGACGCGTTTCGAGAAACAACAATAAAAGCCCATCATCAGTTAAACCAACACATGTCCGTAACGGCTCAGAGTCAGAGATGACAGATTCTCTGACTCTGTGCTCTTACGGTTACATGGTGGTTTAGCTGATGACGAGTTTTGTTGTTGCTCAAAAGGCGCCCTACTTTATTTTTCCTTTTGTGGTGATTTTACAAGGTGATTTACTTTATTTAATGAACAAGGATCACGTAAACAACATAGAAAATCTGTGATGACATCACAAACTTCTTAGAAGATGAATAAACATCTTATAAGAAAATGCAAGTTAGTTTCTTCCATATACACATAAAAAATTAAGATCTTAATGTTTTACGAATGTTATTGATGGAGTGAAACTTATTTTCTATTCGAATAAAAGGAAGTTTTGATTTGCGTTAGTGTGCGATGACTAGGAAATACTACCGCATGTACAAAATTAAAACATTGTATGCGAGGATAATCCAAAAAGTGTCCGAATACACCTGATATTCAAAATATTATTTTTTTTCATAATTAACTCAGATTAATAAAAAAAAACCTTTGAAAACGCCTTTTTTTTCTACCTGAGAATCCAGCACGCAACCTCAATTCTGAGGGGTTTTTTAAATGCTCCACTATAAAAAATCTCAAGGGACTGTAGAAAATCTGTGAAAAATTGGCCCATTAAAAAGAAATCTGTAGATATTTTTTAAAGATATCTTTTAAAATTATTGTTTAATTATATACTCTGTAATTAGTTTTGAGGTAAAATTACAACTGCAAAATTTCCTCTGATTTATGCAGAATTTTTGGAAAAATTGGAGATTTCTACAAATAATCTTAAGATTATTTTTAGTGGGTTGCCCTATAAATAACCAGCGTACAAAATACGGAAAAAAAGAATGAAATGTTCTTAAATATTTTATATTACCGTTATATAGGAAACGAAAAAATTAACTTTAGAATACATTGCAAACCCAGTGTCACGGCGTAGTTGCCAGAGCATCTAACTGCGGTGCTACAGATCGAGAATTCGACTCTCCACAAAACACTGTTCACTCAGTCTTTCATCCTTTTGTATTATATAAAATGATTACCAAACCTGGCGGGAAACTAAACACAGAGGGGCTTTTGTTAAACTAACCACCTGGCCAGGAAGTATTCCGCATAGAAATTCAAGGTCCTGGGTAAAGGAAACAGGGATGGTCAACGTCGGCTCAGATCCTTTCGTGAGTTGTAAAGCCACAAGGCTTAGTTGTTGCAATTTTTGAGAAGATATTGTAAACTATAATATAAACCTCTTGAATCCCGACCATATATGTATAATTTCCCCCTGTTGTGAACTTATCTTTTATGTGCATTTAAGAACATTCAGCAATGAAAAAAATTTTATTCGAGCGGTTTTCAAACCAGCATTTGACAGATAACGCTCACGTTTAATTAATTTATAGTTTTTATTTAAAATTGCTGTACATTAAAATTCAATCTTCCTTGACGCCATAACTGAAGTGATCGGTTATTCTCGAATGCGTTTTAATAAAAAATTAACACTCCAGATTATAAAATGATCAACTGTGATTACAAATAAATAAATAAATAAATAAATAAATAAATAATAAATAAATAATGGTAAAGCGTGGACGATTTTTTCCATATAATGAACTTGTTAAATTTAAATTTAAATGTTCAGAAAAGAAAGACAAGAAGGATCAATTGAAGCAGTGGTAATTTACATGAAGCAAAACAGATATGCTTTGTTATATTACGTTAAATTGAATTTTATATGAATTAAATTTGTTTTTCTTTGCTCCGTGTTTTCCGTAAGCGGCTGATGTCAGTTCTACCACAATTAAAATACTATGGTTATTTCATTACGAAGATAAATCCCAGGTTCATACGGATTCCGGAATATTGAGACCAGAAATAGCTTAAGTACTATGATTTTTTTTATAGATTATCATTCCTTAACTAAGTCGAAACTTTACCTGTTTGAACTAGGTTTATATATTTTTAAGGGGATCTGTGATTCATTTTAAAATAATGTTTAATTATTCAGTTAAAATTTTAACATTTTTTGTTAGGGTTAAGCACATTATTTGTAAATAAAATCAGACGATAAAACTTTTCATAACGATTTAAAAATTTAATTTTAAAAACCATTTAAAAAAGTGAGGTAATTAGGTGAGTTCGTCATTTTGTAAATATGTAACACCTATAGTTGTCGTTCAGTCCGCCCGTCTGTCTGTCCATCTGTCCACATATAATAACGCAAACACTACCCAACTGAATCATTTCAAATTTAAAATGTACAATTATTACATAATTTTGTTGAGTTGGTAAATTTTTTTATGAAAATTGAATGAATTGTTAATAAAACTTATTTCAAATTCAAGAAGTGAATTCATTTCCTTTTAGTTTGTCTAAATTATATTTTTCTCTTGTGTACGTGTTATTGTGTGACTTTAATGATTTTTATTATTTTTTCATAGTTTAAAGGATCATGTTCTTTTTAAACTCTTTGAAAATCAATGAAAACACTAAAAATTAAAATTAGAGTATCTTCATTATTTTTCTTATCTTTAGACTTGAAATTAGGACTAATGATTAACAAATTATACTTTTTAACATAATACAATTAGAATTTCACAAGTCTTTAAAAAATGTGCTGCTGATATTAAAATTGTTCTTTTTTTAACACTAAAAGTCATTGCGCGCACGACATCTTGTTTACTATTAAGGTATTTATATGAAAATTGATATATATAAGAAACGTACATGTATTTTCAAAATTTCCTACACAATGTGTTCCCAATGTGTACACATACGTCAAAATTATTTCATTAACTAGGTAAAAAAATCAGAATTTACATATTTTTTAATGGATAAAAAGAGTTATAATTAAAATTATAATCGCCGTAAATACTTAAAAGTAGGTCATTTTAAACACACATATTTACTCATTATGTACTCTAAAGTTCGTAACAATGGACACATAAGTTCACACGATATCGTGCCTCGCATTAATCAAAATCGAAATCACTTGATATTTTAAAATCTTTTTTAATAATGATATTTAAAACTGTCTTTTTTAAAAAAAGATATAGAAACACAACAGCAAACAACATATCAAGATAATACCAATAAATAATAAAAAAAAAATTATAGCAATTATTTTTAACCACAATAGAAAGGCTCCATTTATAATTTTGTATCTGCAATTTCAACATTCCTGTGTACATAAACATTTTTCACGTCATCGTCAGATGCACACATGTATGTACATAGGAATCCACTTCAAAACGGTCGGTCGAATTCACTTAAAAACAAATTTAGTTTTATTTAATTAGAAATACATTGCATATATAGCTAGAAAAGTTTGTTATAAGCCATACTTTCTTTTTCTTGAATATTTTGTCTGTGATCTTTAAAAATGTATGTTAGAATAATAAACTTTTTGTGAGTATTTTGGGGTGCTTTCGTAAATTTCAATTTTTATACTTCATATAGATATGTAAAAAAAAGGTTATTTATTTAAAAATTGAAAAAAACCTACACTGAGTATTAATTTAGCATGACAACTAATAAAAGAAATAATAATAAATAATAAACAACTAATAAAAGAAATTTTATAGTATGTCATCATTTTTTAAATTGTAAAATTTTAACCTTATATAGTCACTTACAACTATTTTAGTAATTTCAATTATGTGTATATTTATTAGCATAATTTTTCTTCTTATATATATATATATATATATGTGTGTTTGTATATATATATGTATACATAGCTAAATTTTTAAGTATAAACTTTAATTTTTTAACTCTGAATTTATACCCAATGCTAATACTTAAAAATATCAAACGCTGCCCTTTCTGAAGGAAAAGTTCCAACTCCTATTTTAGTGTTTAGTTTGTTCTCTTAACATATTTATTTTTATTTTGTTAACGCTAACAATTGGAAAAGTAATTTATTCCAGTTTCAACATTGAAAAATGCTTGATCTTAATTTTTCTGAAAATTTATTCTTTCAAGAGAAAGGTTCTTTTTAACAATTGGAAATCCAATCAAAGTATGCGTCTTATTTTAACAAAAGATTTTTCTTAAAATGTTTTATGTTAAAGTAGAATGAATGATAAAACAAAGCTTCTGGAATAATGCATTTTCATGAATAACAACATTATTACAAAAATACATATAATTAAAATAACCTCTCATTTCTTTGTTTAGATAAAATGAATCTTTCGTATAATAATTGTGTTTTAATATGTATGACTTAATTAGCTAATTTAAAAATATTTCATTTAATATAACACACAACATTTAAAATAGCACTCCATGTGAAAGTTCCCCAAAAGACCAAAATTCAAGTTCTTTTATTTTATTTATTTATTTTTAATTTAAAATTTTTTATACTATATTTTGTCTTAAAAGTTTTTTTTTTTTTTTATCAGTCCTATATATAGGATGACGACCAAATATTAGTTAAACCTTTGAACTCCAGTTTTTCTTACATAAATATTATTCGGTCGGTACCAGTCTTTAAAAAAGAAGTTTCCTTCAAGCATGCAATTTCAAAAATATTGTGATTAAATAAGACAAAATTTTATTTATTTTGTTACTGGTGTAAGGTAAAGATAATGTCCCCACAGCAACGACAACGGATTACAATCCCAGATAATGTACACATAAGCATAATATTTGATTTTTTATTTCTGATATTATCTTGCCGTGACAAATTTACAACGAATCTCCCTCAAGGTAGGCCATCATCCAACTGCATGAGTAGCTTGTTGTGAAATAGATGCAAGACTCCATTCTTTATTTCACGAAATTGGCGAAAGCAAAAATGTCCGGCACTACTTGGTTTTCCCGTCGACTAAAAAACTATCGCCAAATTATAAGATTAAATGCCAATGATGGATGCTCGTGAATAACACATTCAATGGCATTAAACAAGATACACGTATTTAAAACGTCATAAAGTGATTTTTATTTCGACTTTTTATTTATATTTTTATTAATATTCTATAATTATTAGTTTTTTTCGTTACTTGAAATAACAATTATGTCATTATCTACAGCTCATATTCAAAATATTAGAATAATTGAGAAAAAGTAATAAGAAAAAATTATTTGTCATTTATTTATTTTTTATACTAAGTAAATGCAATTAAATTTCTTATAAATTAAATCTGGAATGTTTAGATAAGATTTTAACATTTATAAAATATAAAATACAGCACAATAAATTAGGTATACAGCTTCCTTAAACACACCAGAATATTAGAATAAAATTTAGATTGGTTCAAAATATTAGAATATTTTATTTTATGCAACAATATTACCTTATGAATATGAAGTAAATGGTAGTTAATATTTTGTAGCATCCCCTTTAGCTTTCATAACAGCGTACAATCGATCTTGCATACTATATACAAGGTGTTTACAAACATTTCTATCAATATTAGCCCAAATAGACTTTATACGTGCCACTAACTCAGTTTTACTTGAAGGAGGATTTTCTTGAAGTTTTTTCTTCATTATACACCATAAGTTTTCGATGGGATTAAGATCTGGTGAATTTGGTGGCCAAGGAAGTACCTTAATGTTTCGTTGGCGGAACCAATTCTTAGTTGACACCGAGGTATGCGGGGACGCTAAATCTTGTTGAAAGATGAAATCATCTTCAAATAAATCATCTGATGATGGAATCATGTAATATTCTAAAATTTCTTGATATATCAGAGAGTTAACCTTTTCGTAGACGATGCATAACTTTCCAGGTCCTTCTGCACTCATAAAACCCCAAACCATGACACTAGCAGCAAATTTTACGGAACGTTTAAGGCATTCTTTATCAAATGCTTCTTGCTTCATTCTCCAAACTCGAATACCTTGATTATCATATGAAACACAAAACATACTTTCATCACTAAATAATATATTTTTTCAATCTTCATTGCTCCATAAACGTCTTGATTTACATCAATTCAATCTTATACGTTTTTGTCTTGCAGTCATGAGAGGTTTTGTTTTCGGTACACGAGATTGAAATTTAAATTTATGGAGACGTCTTAATGTTGTCGATGTAGAAACTTCAACTCCTTCTTCTTTCCATTTTCGGTGCAAGAATCTCACACTTTTAAAACGGTTTTTCTTAACTATACGCTTCAGTTTCCTGTCATCTCTAGCAGATGTTTTTGGTTTTCGGCCACCATTTCGGCGATTATTTTGAAATTTTCCAATTTTTGAATATTGTGTTAGTATTTTACTAACGCTCGATTGCGAACAATGTAAATAATTCGCTATAAAACATTGATTTTTACCGTGCCGATACAAATCAACCATACGAAGTTTAGTAGATTCAGGAATATCACTCACACGGCCCATTTTAAGACGAAAAAGAAACAAACTGCAAAAAAGAATACTGATTTTAAATAAAATAGTCTGAATTTAATCAATGATGCCACCAGTTAAGAATTGGTAATAATTAAAGGAGAATTAATGTGAAATATTCTAATATTTTGAACCACTTGAATAAATATTCTAATATTTTGACTTTTCAAAATATTTTTTTTTGAAATTAATCTTTTCAAAAATGATATTAAATTTAAGATAACAAGTAAGTTTAATCAACAATAAGTTCTTAATAAAAATATCGTTTGCATATTTTCATTAAAAGACATTAAATTACCAAACGATATTTTCAATTAAAAAAAAAAAGGTAATTATTCTAATATTTTGAATATGAGCTGAATAATTAGGCAATTACCCTAATAGCATGCATGGTCACCGTGACATCACTGTGAGTCACTTTGGTTACATCACATTTGTGACCAAAATGCCACTACTCAGTGACGTCACATTGTGACTGAGATGTGACTTTCTTAAAAATCTTTAGAAAATTATAAATATCCTTCATAACGTGTTATTTACTTAAAAAAAAAACATGTTTCTCGCAATTTAAATATCGTCGCTTTTGCCACAGTTTCGTCACAATGTTAATGTCAAATTAGTCACAAATGACACATTTTTCACAAATTTGTCACATTGTGACCACTTTGTGAAACGTCACAAAAAAGCTCTAAAACGGCCATAACGACTTCCCATTTTAGTCACTGTGACTTCACATCGACGTCACGTGACGTCACATCGACAGTCGATGGTCACAAACTCACAATGTGACTTCACCATTCTTTTCGGGTAGTTTGGCGATTTGTTTAATTTGGCGTAATTGGTCGATGGGATAACCAGGTAGTACCGAAATTCCTCTATTGAGTGAATAGATAACTTTTGGGACTGCATCCCTTATACAAACTTCATTCGATTGGTACAAAATTTTTCAAATGCTTTATTTATGAAATGTATTAAGAAAAATGTATTTGAAATGTACATATATCACATGTTTTTTAATGTTGATAAAAACTGTGCTTGAACTTTCGTTCTTTTCTGCGTGTACATCAGAGCGTAAGCATCAATAAACTGGAAAGGTTAAACTTATTATCTGACAGTTTTAAACAGATAGCGTGGCATGAAAATATTATCCTTTTCAATAAATTTGCAGTATTATTGAAAAGACAAAGCTACATTTTTTACTAGTTTAAACATAATTTGCAGTATTATAGCCATAAATTATTTGCATATTATGAACGGACCAGGCACATTTCATCTTAACTGGTAACGTCAATGGTCTCCACAATCTTCCGACCTCATACATATGTATTTCAGATTTTGGGGATATCTAAAATCTAGAGTGTATATGTTCAATCCGCAATCTTTGCCGGATTTGAAAGATTTCGTCAAACGTGAGATTGCAAACATCCCCCATTTGATGTAACGTTCGGCTGTATTGTCCACAATCGCCACCATGCAATGTGTAATTGCCTGTGATGGCACCCATGTTGAAAGACAGTAATCAAAATAAAAATTTTCTTTTCTCCGATCTGTGTTGTAATGAGAGATTAGTATACAAACTCTGTGATATGCAAATATACTCCTTGCGCCCTAAATGTTTTTTTCATGGGGAGGAGGGTATTAGCAGAACAGTTTTTTGTGCGTGCATAACGTGTCCGTTTCTGGCTATACACGTACGGTTCCAATGCTCTTTAAAGATTTTGCATGCTCTGAGTATTTTGCGATGAAAAAAATGGGTGTTGTCACTGGAAAATTTAGAGTTTCTGTAACTATAACCGTAACCGTGAGCGCCATTTTGTTGCAGTTCACAGAATCTTGAGCTCATATCTCTGAATTGCTATATCAGAAATTTCACCTTGATCGGTTGAACGGACTGGCCGCTAGAGCTCCCTATACCGGCATTTTTTTTAATTATACTTTTTAATTATATTTTTTTAATATATATATACACATATATATATATATATTATTGGTTTATATAAAAATGTTATTTTGTTTTTTAATGAGATTTAATCTATGTACTCTATTTCCATTTACAAAACCTTGAAGGAAAAAAAAGTGTTTTAAAAGAGTCTCCTTCCTTACACTGTAAAACATTTGTGGAAACGTTACTCCATACAATTGGTGTAAAAAGGGTGGCAAATGCTGCCTCCAAATTCATGGAGTAATTGTTTTCACATGTGCAATTGTGCAATTTAAACATATATTACTGGTGTAACATGACAATGTTACACCGGTTTTAACGGTTAAAATACTCCATAAAATTGGAGGCAGCAATGCTGCCACCAATTTTACGGAGTAACGTTCCCACAAATGTTTCTCAGTGTAGCATAAAATAGGTGAAAAGTTATGGACATTTAAATTCAAAAGCTGTTCCCAATGAATATTCGTAACTGCTAAAAATACACTTTTCACACACTGAACTTTTCATTTCATATAAAAAAAACTTTCTTTGTTAAAACATGAACGAATACACGATATTTAGAAAAAATATAAATTTATTCATTTCAATTATTTTCACATACAATTGAAAAGAACTTTTTTGGCATTGTAATAATTTGTTTTTAATTTAATATCTACACTATTTTGTCTTGTCTTCTTGTTTTATTTAATTTTTAATCGAAATTTCGAAAAAATAGCTAAAATGAAACGGCATTAGCGTAAGGTATTCACATGAACTGCAAATAAAATTTAATTCTTTCTTTTTGAGATGACCTAAATCACATTTCATTTACGCAAGTGCTTTGCTGTGACTTTATTGATCATCTTAAAATTTTATGTTTTAAAATGGAGAAAATGTTTATACGTATAAATAGAGATCAATTAAATACTATAGGGGAGAGTGGGGATACTTGAGCATAGGGGATACTTGAGCCACCCCTATTATCTCTACAGTTGGTTAATTTTTCTTTCTAAAACTGCCAATATGATAACATATTTATAGTTCTGAACATGTAAAAAAGAAATCACACATCTTGGTACCATTTTGAAAACATAGTGATTAATAGTTGTCTTTTCCCTATCTGAAGTAAAAATTTGGGTGCATGGCTTTTTTGTTTTTTTGTAATCAAAGTTTTGTTTAAAGTTGCAACTATATACATACAGTCAATAAGCATAATTTCAATTGTATTTCGAGTCTAAAATAGTTCTAATAGCTGCATGCTTTATTTAGTAAAACTCTGGGAAACAAAAATAGTGATAGTGGGGATACTTGAGCCAATGAGAGTGGGGATACTTGAGCATGTCTCAACCATCCCCACTAGAAATTAAACATGGGTGAAACAAACAAAAAATAAAATTCCATCCTTATATTCACTAATAGATATTTTTCTGGATAAAAGGGAGAATAATTTTTCATTTTATTTTTTTTTCTTAAAAAAATAACGACCTAAAAATGTTTAAAAATGTCTATTTTTTAAATGAAAATATCTATTTTATTTTTCATTTTGACTAACAAAATACCCTGTCTAGATAAATGTAAACATAGTTTTCAATTTAACTTTCATTAAATTAAAATAACTTTTTAAAACGGTTTTACAGGCTATAATCTCTAATACTTTAATTAGTTAGGTCCAACATATTAAAATATTTATTTTTTAATATAACATATTAAGATTAATATTTTATATTGAAATCGTAAACTCTGTTGCTGTAACTTTTTTGTAACTAAGAAAATTGAAGAAAAATTGATAAAAAGAGCGCACAAAAAACAAGAAAAGCAACGAAAATCCCAGTTCAAACTTACCTGCATGGAGCCAAAGAGGAAGACAAAATCTTTTCCTGTGAAATCAAAAAAGTGTTTGAAATAGTAGAATGATACATCTGGCTTAAATTCCGACAGCTACTAAATTAAAAGCATGAGTTCGACAATATCATTAGAGGAAAATTCTGTCAATGATGGTGATGATGTGAAAAGAAAACCTTCTATTGATGGTTGGTTACTAATAAGATATGCCAGAAAGAAAACTAAATGAAGAAAGAAAACTAACTGTAAAAATATTTGTTGGATAAGTGCTTAATATTTTGAAAATGAAATTTGCCCAAAGAATTGCAGATTCCAAATTTAAATGGCTCTGAACTGAGGACGTTTTTACCGTCGTTATAACTCAAGTTGAAATTATCCTCCGACAACCAGTTTTAACCACAAAAAATGATCGTATTACTAGCTTTGTTTTCTCAATTGGTTTTGAAGGACTTTACGTTTCATAATTTATCATTCTGTAAAATGTTTGTGCAAAAATAAAGCGAAAAAAATTACTTTTGTAGGTATTTTTCCTTAGTGGCTCAAGTATCCCTTCATCATGGCTCAAGTATCCCCGCCATGGGGATACTTGAGCCACGATGTAAAACAAAAAATAAACATTTATTACACATAGAAAAATAGTTCAAAATTAATTATAAGTGGTTTTTAGTTGAAGAAAAAATATCAAATTTTCATTTTCAATATTTTATTTTATTCTAAAAAAATATAAAAAATTAAAAAAAATTAAAATTCAAAAAATGGCTCAAGTATCCCCATCTTCCCCTATATATATATATATATATATATATATTGGATTGGATCCAGAATTGCATTAACAATTTTCCTCTCCGAAGAAGTAATACTTATTTTTTCTGTGTTTTGGCTGATTTTTTTTTTAATTTCATTTTTGAAAGTTTTTCTTTAGCTGCTACTAAAAACATAAAGCAATGAAAATGATATATATGAAACATACATATATTATAAAAAAGTAAAGATATTTATCATTTCATCTTCCAGTTTTAAAAGTATGCAAACATACCCTCAAAAATAAATGCTAATGAAAATTGATGAAATCTGATTAAAATGTTAACTTTCAATTTGGAATAAAATTGTTATTATCGTTTTATTTAAATAGGTGAAACTTTTGAATTCAAAAGCCATTTCCTTTTTTTTTTATGTGCTCAAATAAAATTTTCCCACGCTGAGCTTATTTAATTTCATTTAAAACACATTATCTTTGTTAAAACATGAACTAATACAAAATATTTAAAAAACACACACACACATATATATATATATATATATATATATATATATATATATATATATATATATATATATATATATATATATATATATATATATATATATTACAAATTTAAAATTTTTTCGCCAAAACTAACCTTTATACTATCTTAATTTTCTTATAATAATATTCCGTACTTATTTCAAATTATTAAATTAAAATCTTGTTTCTAAATCTAATCTGTTAATCCTTATGCAGACGATATAAATTCTTAATTTGCCTTAAAAAACATTAATCCAGTATGCGTAAATTTAAAAAGATGGCTCTAAATTAAAAATATTCTTAATTAAAACTTTATTTCTTAATATTCCAAATAAAACTGATTTCTTCTATGTTTTTATCAACCCTTTTTAAGAAAGTCTTATTAAATTTATTCCAAACCCATACTTTTAAAAAATATCATTATTTTATTTTATCTATTTATTTATTTTTCCGCCGTCAACGATAATTTGCATATTAATAAATTCATTTCTTTTCTTTTTCTCTTAAAATTAATCATGTATAAAAATCGTCTGCCTAAGATATTTAAAATTCTGAGTCAATTATAAATTGGTTAAATAATTTTTTTTTAAATAAATTTATCGTCTGTTTAAAATAATCTCGTAGCTGGACAAGAATTCTGTTTACATAAAATAATGATGGTTAGAGATTACAGAATGTTCCAGAACTTTCTTTTTAGTTTAAAAGGGGGAAGTCTCGAGATGAGAAGAAGATTCTTCTGAAGATTTCTTGGGTTGCTTCTTCGATGAGGACAGCTCGCTGAAAGAATGATGGAATTTTTGCAAAAAGGAGCTTTTCCTTCCTCATTATCACGAATTTAATAAATGAATTTACAGCAGCCCATGACTAATTATTGGATCTTCTACATTTATTTATTATTTTTGTTTTTTCCCTCGCTTGCCATGACTGTGTGTTTCTTTTTAACCAGTGGAAATAATTCGAGTGAGTTCTCCTGAAATCGTCACAACTAATCGAAAAGTCGGACAGGATAAGTAATGCCTGTGCTAGTGCCTGTTTCGGATTTTGAAATGAATCTAACGAATCTACTGAAACGAAGTGATGACAAAAATATGGATCGTCGAAAATTTCGTCGAAAGTGTTATTAAGCAAGAATTGCCATTATCTTTTGATTCCTCGAGTGAATGTAACAGAGGAGATTTTAATGTTAAACAGCTTTCTGTCCGAGTGGTTTGAAAGATTTCTTCTAAATATCTCGTGAATTCCTGAGGCCTGATATTCCACCTTTTTGCTGTTTATGTGTAACTGATGACTCAAGATAATCATGGTCATAATAACAAATTTTTGAAAGTTAATGATTTCAAAGTGGTGAGTATGTGAAAGGTATTCGATGAGGAATTTAATGAAGATTGGATTTTATTGAAGATTGTTCTTGAACTGTAAGTTTATTTTATTAAATGTTTTGATTATTATTTCAATTCTATTTATGATTGATGGAAAGTATTTATTATTTATTTATTTATTTATTTATTATTTAATTGATGAGAGTAATTTGAAGTTAATTTATTAAATTACTAATTTATTTATTATTCTATTATTTATTGTATGTTATGGATCTGATATAGTAATTTTGAAAAAATATGTAATTGATAGAAATTATTAACTTTGAAATTTATTGCGAATGATTTTACGATCGGGATTTAATAAAGAAAATAGAAGTGCTTCATTTATTCTAATGAGTAAGAATCAAAAAATTATGGAAGATCCTAAGTTCGTACCGTTTGACCCGAGTTCTGGAATGAACATTTTGTCGTGGTTAACTTATTTTCATACAACATGTGAAAAGGAAAAGAAAAATCTAGAATGGAAATTTAATTCTATTGCGCAATATCTGAAAGGGGAAGCGCAAAAAATTTATATCAATGACTGTTTAAATTGTACGGATTATGAACAAATTAAGAAAATTTTGATAGAAAGATTCATTCAATTAGACATCCCGAGTTTTTCTGATTTTTCAAACCTGAAATTAGATAATTTAGACAATTTAGAAACTTATTTTCGTAAGAAAGTGGAAATTGGTAGGAAATTACATCTTAGTGAAAATATACTATTACAAGGTTTAACTGATGGTTTAAAACCAGAATTCAAAAACAGTATTATTATAAATCCTCCTAGTAGTACCACAGAATGGTACCGGGTTGTCAAACAATTCGTGGAAGTTTCCACCCCACTAGTTTCAAACCCAGTAATAAATCAACCATCAGCTAGACAAAATTTTCAACCTTTTCAACCAACTAGGCCCTGGATTCAGCCAGTTAGGCCCAATAATACACCTAGGAATTGGATTCCCCAAAGGCAATCTCAGTTTCAAAGACCTAGAGTTTGTCAAAATAATTATATTCAAAATTCATACCCTTCAAGACCTTGTAGGATATGCACAAATAGGGGTGTGAGTAATGTTTTTCATTGGGAAAGAGAATGTATTTTTAGGAATGAGTTGCCATCCTCTGATACTCTTCCAAATATCTCACAAAATAATTCTCATAATGTTTGTCAATTAATTGTGTATGGATGTACAAATAATTATAATTTACCATGTGTTGTAGATACTGGTTCAACTATTGCATTATTGCCACTTAAATTTGTTAAAAAACTTAATGCTAAAATTGAGACTATACCCTCAGTTACCATTGGTCAGGCAAAAGGATTTTTACATATAAATAAAAAATGTAGTGTTCTTCTAAAAGTGGGTAAAATTAAAAAATATGTTAACTTTTTAGTATGCAATACAAATTTGGATTATGCTATTTTGGGGTTAAAAGAATGTTCTAAATTTAAGTTAACCATAGAATTTAAAAATTGTATTGTAAGGCAGGGAAGGAAAATTATAACAAACAGTATATCCATACATAATGAGAGATCCCTTCATTTCAATACAGTAAATATGGACCAAGTACAACAAAACAGGGATCAATCTAATGAATTTGTAACCTCTGAATATAAAAAAGATATGAAATTAAATACTGGTAATACTGTAGCAATAGATAATTATGATAATGAAACACTGAATGTAAATAATCATGATATAGAGTTACAATCTACTTGTGGAAATATTATGAAAAATGAAGACTGTGTTGAATATGATCACGCAATTAATGTGCATCCTGATTATAGAGGTTCCATGACTCTTCAAAATTTTCGCGATAATTCGGATTCAGATTTAACTGGGGAAATAAATTTAATTCAAGATGTAAATTTAAGGGAATTAGTTCATATTTATAGTGATATTTTTGCAAAGCATAAATATGATATGGGTAGGATTAATATTGAACCACAACGCGTTATACTAAACTCAGACCTACCTATATCTTTGAGGCCCTACCGAACATCTCCTCTAGAAGAAATAGAAATAAAAAACCAAATTCAATCATTGTTAGCAGCCGGACTGATAAAGGAAAGTAATAGCCCCTATTCTGCCCCTGTTACACTAGTTATGAAAAGAGAGGAAGGTAAAAAAACGCGATTATGTATAGACTATAGAAAATTAAACGCAATAATTAAAAATGATGCAGAACCCTTGCCCCGTATCGATGGAATTTTAGATAAATTGAGTAGTGCTCAGTATTTTTCAACTTTGGATTTAGCCTCTGGCTACTGGCACATACCAATACATCCATCCGATACAGAAAAATTAGCATTTGCAACCAATTTTGGACTTTTTGAGTGGCTCGTGCTCCCTTTTGGCATAAAAACGGGCCCTCCCATATTCAACAGAACCATTCGAAGAATCCTTAATAAATATAAAATCGACTTTGCGTGCCACTATTTTGATGATATTATAATTTTCTCTTCCTCTTTAGAAGAACATTTAAACCATTTAGCTCAAATTTTTAACATTTGCAAACAAGAAAACATTAAACTTAAACTTTCTAAATGTAAATTAGGCCAAAATAAAATCAATTTCTTAGGTTATGAAATTACTAATGGAACAATAACACCAGCAAATGCCAATATTGAAACCATCAAAAATTTAAAACCTCCTTCCAATGTGAAAGAGTTACAACGATTTCTAGGTTCCATTAATGTTTACCATAAATTCATAAAAAAATATGCTGAAATTAGATATCCTCTAAATCGATTACTTAAAAAAGACACAATATGGGAATGGAACTCAGAGTGCCAGGAGTCTTTTGAAAAATTAAAAAATTCTTTAATTGCAAAACCCATCCTGAAAATTTATGATCCTAAATTACCTTTACATCTGTTTGTAGATGCCTCTCAGATAGCAGTAGGTGCCGTTCTAAAACAACCTGATAAAGATAATTTCTTACATCCTATTGCTTATCATTCTAGAATTTTGAAGAGTTATGAACAAAATTATTTCATAACTGAATTAGAATATTTAGCTATTATAGATACTCTTGACAAATTCTATCATTACTTCCATGGTGTCAAGTTTACAATTCATACGGACCACGCATCTCTAGTATGGTTAAAGAGTGTTAAAAACTTAAGAGGTAGGCTTTTTAGATGGTCGCTCAAACTTAGTATGTTTGATTATGAGATAAAATATGAAAAGGGTTCAACAAATGTCGAAGCAGACATGTTGTCACGAAATCCTATTTGTCATTTTAATCAACATATTAGTTTATTGCTAGATAGGAAAGAAATTATAGAGATGCAAGACAAAGACAATGTTTGTGACAAAAAATATAAAAAAGAGAATGGAATTATTATAGTTCAGAAAAAGGGATTCAAAAAAATTGTAGTACCAATGTCATTAAGAAGAAAATTACTCCATATTGCTCATGATAATTTTGGACATTTAGGGATTCAAAAAATGCTTAATTTAATATCTCCCAACTATTATTGGCCTAATATGACAATAGACATTACAGAATTTGTTAAACATTGCGATACCTGTCAGAAAAATAAAAAACCAAAACAGAAAAGATTCGGCTTATTACAAGCTATGCCAGCAACAGATCAACCTTTTGAATGTCTTTCTATTGATACTGTTGGTGGATTTAACTATTACAACTCAACAAAAAAATTCTTACACATAATAATAGATCATGCAACTAGATTTGTTTGGGCTTTTCCCTCCAAAAATGTTACCACTGAAACATACACTAACTGTTTAAAACAAATTTTCAATATCAAAGCTCCTCAAAAAATACTTAGTGACAGACATAAATCTTTCAGATCTCCAAGATTTAAGAAATTCCTTAGAAATCATCATGTTCAACAGCGTTTTACATCCGCACATCATCCTCAGACCAATGGAAAAGTAGAGCGAGTTAATCAGACTATAGTTACCAGGCTTAAATGTAAAGTTAATTCCACTTCTTCTAAAATACCTTGGACTAGATTATTAAACCAAGTCATCGAAGAATACAACAATACGCCCCATTCTATCACCAAATTCCCACCTGCCTATTTATTTTATGGTCAATTGCCTTATGAATCTCCTTTAAAACAAAACTATTACCCATCAGTAGACAAAGCCCTCAAAATTGCGAAAGCGCGAACTCATGAATTTCACCTTAAAAGTAAAAGACTCTATGATCGACATTTTGTCGAATGCCCATTAAAAATACAAGACTCTGGAATTTATGAAGAATTTAAATACTCTAACACTCGAAAATTAGAACCTACTTTCTCTGGACCATATAAAATTATAAATAAACTTTCTGATGTAACTTATGAAATAGATAAATTTAATTATGAGACAGGACAAAATTCCGTTATTGTGCATGTTTCTAAATTAAGACCCTATTTTTCACCCGAAGATTTTAAACTGTTTCATGAGCAACCCAAAAAACAAACAAAACCTCAGATACAATCACAATCACTAGATCAAACTAAAGTCAAGACAATAGATTAAATTTTATTTCTTAGTCTTTAAATATTTTATCACCATAATTTTCAACATCAGCAGGTATGTTCTTGGAGGCCTACAAGAATATTACTTGTTTTTGGGAGTTTTGGGGGTTAAATTGGGCTCCTTATGCAGGCATAAGGTGAACACTTTGATTGTAAAAGCTTTCAAATTGATGTTGATAAATTAAATTTAAGGGTGTTTAAGTCTAACTATATTTACTCATGTATTTGACCTTAGTATTATTCTATTTATTCAGCAGATATTTATGTTATAACAGTTATAAAATCTAATGATTCTACTCAAACCTATAACATAATATGTGATTTTCAGTGATTGTGAAAACTACAGATTAAAAGTTTTTCAAAAAAGCAAAGTATTTTTATTTCCATTTCTCAATTAAGAATGACAACTTTTATTCCTATTTGTATTTTATTATTAAAGTTTATAAACCATGTGTAGATAAAACATTATTCTACATTTGGCATTTGAAAACTTACACCCAAATTTGACAATTTTGTAAAAGAGTATCAGAGAGGAATTATTGTAAGGAAATACTGGTTGAGAGTCCATTTTCTAAATAGTTAGATTTAATTTTATTTGGATTTTGGAATTATTATGATTTTTTTTATTTATGCTTTCGGCTAGCAAAAAATACTTTCTTATGCTATTAGAAGATAAGAAAATTATTTAGTTGCTATGTAATTATTTTTATCCTTAACCAATATTTTCCCTATCAATAATAAACAAATAGTGATATTTTCTTTTGATTATACTCTTGTTTTACTATTATTATTATTATTATGATTTCTATAATGAAGTTTAGTATTAATTATACTCTTATTGAAAAATATTAGGATATGGAGTCTTATTATACTATTACTTCTTATTGTTGTTATTGTTATTATTTAAATTTTTCTATATTATTTATTATTGATATTGAGAGTGATGCTATTTATTATTGAAAAATTGATATATTACTGAAAGATGTTGGATCCAACATAACATTAAAACCAAAGATTAAACTAGGTTTGAAGATTTTTAATTAAAGAGACTGTATTCACTGGACATTGAAAAAGACTCTTTTATATATTCTTGAAAGACTTTTTTCATTTAAAGGACTTATTTAAAATAAACTATGCATTAAGTCATTGTAATTATTTAAACTTCCATGAGAACGAATTTTTATTGTTTTTATTATATTTTTATCTCTTGCTTATTAATATTCATAACTTATTTACTGTTATTATATGTATTATCTCCTATGCACTTACAAATGGTAAGTGATGTTGTAACATTATTGTATTTCTTTCAGGGAAATGCTCCTACCTAAATTCAATTCAGAATTATTTTCTGTTAACTATTTTATTTTAATCGCTAATATTTTTTATATTGCGTTAATTTTCCTTTCTTCCATCTCTTGGCTTCCTGAGTTTGACAGTTTTATTCCAAAATTTAACTTTTCTAAATTATTATATTTCTGTTGTCTGAACGTGTAGTTTTATTTAACTATCAATTTCATACAAAGTCTTGGGGAGGGGGGATAATATTACAAATTTAAAATTTTTTCGCCAAAACTAACCTTTATACTATCTTAATTTTCTTATAATAATATTCCGTACTTACTTCAAATTATTAAATTAAAATCTTGTTTCTAAATCTAATCTGTTAATCCTTATGCAGACGATATAAATTCTTAATTTGCCTTAAAAAACATTAATCCAGTATGCGTAAATTTAAAAAGATGGCTCTAAATTAAAAATATTCTTAATTAAAACTTTATTTCTTAATATTCCAAATAAAACTGATTTCTTCTATGTTTTTATCAACCCTTTTTAAGAAAGTCTTATTAAATTTATTCCAAACCCATACTTTTAAAAAATATCATTATTTTATTTTATCTATTTATTTATATTTCCGCCGTCAACGATAATTTGCATATTAATAAATTCATTTCTTTTCTTTTTCTCTTAAAATTAATCATGTATAAAAATCGTCTGCCTAAGATATTTAAAATTCTGAGTCAATTATAAATTGGTTAAATAATTTTTTTTTAAAATAAATTTATCGTCTGTTTAAAATAATCTCGTAGCTGGACAAGAATTCTGTTTACATAAAATAATGATGGTTAGAGATTACAGAATGTTCCAGAACTTTCTTTTTAGTTTAAAAGGGGGAAGTCTCGAGATGAGAAGAAGATTCTTCTGAAGATTTCTTGGGTTGCTTCTTCGATGAGGACAGCTCGCTGAAAGAATGATGGAATTTTTGCAAAAAGGAGCTTTTCCTTCCTCATTATCACGAATTTAATAAATGAATTTACAGCAGCCCATGACTAATTATTGGATCTTCTACATTTATTTATTATTTTTGTTTTTTCCCTCGCTTGCCATGACTGTGTGTTTCTTTTTAACCAGTGGAAATAATTCGAGTGAGTTCTCCTGAAATCGTCATATATATATATATATATATATATATATATATATATATATATATATACATTTATTCATTTCAAATATTTTCACATACAGTTAAAAACAACTCTTTTGCTATTATTATAATTTTTTTCAATTTATTTTTCGCTCTATCTTGTTTCATCTCCCTATTTTATTTAAGGAGATAATAGAAATTTCGAAAAATAGCTAAAAGGAAATAGCTGTGGATGATAATATTTGGAGAAAATTATATTTATTAACGTCAAATATTTTAACATACAACTGAGAAGAGCGCTTTTGACTTTATTATACTTTGTTTTAAATGTAATAATTAAATATTACCGCACAGTATTGTTCCATCTATCAGTGTTATATAAAATTTGAATAGAAATTACGAGAAAATAGCTTAAATCAAACGGCATCAGCGTACGTTATTCACATGAATTGAAAATAATACGTAATTCTTTCTTTTTAATTTTGCCTTAATTACTTTTCTTTTACGCAACTGCTATGCTCTGACTTTATAGATTACCTTTAAATATTAAGTTTCAAAATAGAGAAAATGTTTTGACATATAGAGATATATCAATTGATTTCAAAATTATATATATTTTGGATTCGATCTAGTATCTATTTTCCGCTCCGAAGAAATAATACCAATTTTCCTGCGCTGTTTTGTATTTTATTTAGTTTTTATTTCTTTATTTCATTTCTTAATGTTTTTCTTTAGGTACTACTAAATACATTAATGAATAGAATAGATATAAATATATACATATATATTATAAAGAAGTAAAGATATTTGTCATTTCAACTTCCAGTTTTAAAAGTATGCAAACACACCCTTATAAAATAAATGATAATGAAAATTGATGAAATCTGGTTGGAATGTTAACTTTCAAGTTATAATAAAGTTATTGTTATCGTGTATTTCAAATAGGTAAAAAGACAAAAACTTTAGAATTCAAAAGCTATTCCCAACTTATTTTAGCATGTTCTATAAATATTTTTTCCCACACTGAGCTTATTTCATTTCATATAAAAACATTTTCTTTATTAAAACATGAACTGATACATGATAATTAGAAAAAAAAATATTCATTTCAAATATTTTTACATACAATTAAGAAGAACTCTTTTGCCATTATTATAATTTGTTTCCAATTTTATATCCGCTCTGTTTTGTCTCATCTACCTACTTTATTTAAAGAAATGATAGATATTTCGAAAAATAGCTGAAAAGAAAAGGCAGTGGATGATGATATTTTAAGAAAAATATATTTATTATATTTATTAAATATTTTTACATACAGTTAAGAAGAACTCTTTTGCCATTATTATAATTTGTTTCCAATTTTATATCCGCTCTGTTTTGTCTCATCTACCTACTTTATTTAAAGAAATGATAGATATTTCGAAAAATAGCTGAAAAGAAAAGGCAGTGGATGATGATATTTTAAGAAAAATATATTTATTATATTTATTAAATATTTTTACATACAGTTAAGAAGAACTCTTTTGCCATTATTATAATTTGTTTCCAATTTTATATCCGCTCTGTTTTGTCTCATCTACCTACTTTATTTAAAGAAATGATAGATATTTCGAAAAATAGCTGAAAAGAAAAGGCAGTGGATGATGATATTTTAAGAAAAATATATTTATTATATTTATTAAATATTTTTACATACAGTTAAGAAGAACTCTTTTGCAATTATTATAATTTTTTTCCAATTTTATATCCGCTCTGTTTTGTCTCATCTACCTACTTTTTTTAAAGAAATGATAGATATTTCGAAAAATGTCTGAAAAGAAAAGGCAGTGGATGATGATATTTTAAGAAAAATATATTTATTCATGTCAAATATTTTCACATAGAACTGAGAACTCTTTTGTCGTTATTGTAGTTTGTTTTAAATGTAATAATTAAATATTACCACACAGTTTTGTCTCATCTAACTTCGTTACATAAAATTTTAATAGAATTTACGTTAAAATAGCTCAAATTAAATGAAATTAGCAGAAGGTATTCTTATAAAATGCATATAAAGCTTAATTCTGACATTTTGAAATTACTTAAATTACTTTTCTTTCACGCAAGTGCTATGCTGTGATTTTTTTGATTATCTATATATTTTATGTTTTAAAATGCAGAAAATGTTTTGACATATGGAGAGATGTTAATCGAACTAAATACGAAATATTTTGGATTGGATCCAGTATTGCATTATCCATTTTCCTCTCTGAAGAAATGATACCTATTTTTTCAGTGTTTTGTTTTATTACTTTTTTTTATTCTATTTTTGAAAGTTATTTTTTAGCTACTACTAAAAACACAAATGAATGAATATTATATATATATATATATATATATATATATATATATATATATATATAGGGTAACATCCCCAGTAATTGGCATGCACCAATGATTGGCACATCCTAAAACCATGTCCTAAAATAAGATTTATATCCAGTCTTTTAAAAATGTAAGACCATATACCAGTTATATACTCATTTACTTTAAAATTATAACTTTGATTTATGCTACTAGATAACAATAATGCCTAGGAAAGAGAAACAAGTATGGTTTGCTCAAATTAGCCATTTTTCTTGCAAATTCTTCTTTTCTGGCTTTTCTGGCATTCTTTTCAATTCATTATTATCTGATTTATAATGTATTTTAAATATTAATCAACAACAGTTTTGTTTAGATGAAAAGGGTTACTTTAATTGCATAAAAGTATTTTCGACACAAATATTTGGATTTCTAAATTAATGGTGGATGCCAATTAATGGTGCTTCAATTTTGGCAGTTCCAAGTAATTGGCCCCTATTCAAATTACTAGGAAATCGCAAGATTTGAGATTAAACCCCTTTTTTGGCAATACTTTTAAAGTTTTAGACTAAATTTACTTATCAGTTTTTTTTATTTGAAAATATGAAATATTATCAGTAATTGGAATCCATTCAAGTTTTGTATGTCAATCACTGGGGACAGCATAACAATTACTGGGTATTAATATAAATATATTGTATTGTTTTAAAATGTTCATATTTCAGACTAATATGCTGATTTCTTTCTCTCAAAAACCTGAAATATGGAATCTTCATTTACAGTAAATTTATTTAAAGCGATTAAACCCAATGCAAAATATAAAGTTTTTTTTTTTTATATAAACATGTGCCAAATACTAGATCACAAGGTGTCATACACTGGTGCTCTAGGTGCCAATTACTGGTGATTACAACTACTTTTTATAAATGTATTTTAAAAAAAAAATGCTTTTTCAAAAATGTTTGCTTTCAGTGGGTAAAATAGAACTGAAATTAACTATAAAGTAGAACATTCTTTGATTTAAAAATATGTGCAAGTAAATATTTTATTTCTGGGTTATGAAAATTGAAGTAAGTTTAAAGAAAAATTCTTAATGTGCCAATTACTGGGGATGTTACCCTATGTAGATATATTATAAAAATGTAAAAATGTTCATCATTTCAACTTCTAGTTTTAAAAGTATGCAAACACACCCTCATAAAATAAATGACAAGGAAAACTGATAAAAAATCCGATTATTAACTTTCAAGTTAAAATAAAATTGTTGCTATCGTGTACTTAAAATAGATGAAAAGACAGAAACTTTTGAATTCAAAAGCTATTTCCAACTTATTTTAGCATGTTCTATAAATAAACTTTTCCCACACTGAAATTATTTCATTTCTTATAAAAACATTTTCTTTGTTAAAACATGAATTTATACAACATATTTAGAAAAAAATATAGATTTATTCATTTTAAATATTTTTACTTACAGTTAAAAATAACTTTTTTGCAATTATTATAATTTGTTTTCAATTTAATTCCCACACTGTTTTGTCTCATCTACCTATTTTATTTAAAGAGTTAACAGACATTTTGAAAAATAGCTGAAAAGAACTGACAGTGTATGATGATATTTTGAGAAAAATATATTTGTTCAAGTCAAATATTTTCACATACAACTGAGAAGAAATCTTTTGTCGTTATTATAGTATGTTTAAATGTAATAATTAAATATTACTGCACAGTTTTGTCTCATCTATCTGTGTTATATAAAATTTTAATAGAAATTTCGATAAAATGGCTTAAATGAAATTACATTAGCTGAAGATATTCTTATGAAATGCAAATAAAGCTTAACTCTGACATTTTGAGATTACTTAACCCCTTCGCGACGGGATCGTTTTTTGAAATTTTTAATGCTTTTTCACAGGTTTTAAAAAACAGAAATTTCTGTGTTATTAAATCGAGGAACTGCTCCGATTAAATAAGGCAACTTTTAGTATAACGTTTTACTTGTGGGGAGAAAGAAGGATTTTTAATCCATTTTGCGGCACGTATATGTGTCGCTCGTCACCATGGGTTTAAATTACTTTTCTTTTTACGCAAGTACTATACTGTGATTTTATTGATTATCTTTAGATTTTATGTTTTAAATTGGAGAAAATGTTTTGACACATGGGAAGATATCAATTAAATTAAAAAAGAAACATTTTGGATTGGATCAATATTGCATTATCGATTTTCATATCCGAAGAAATAATACAATTCTTTCCGTGTTTTGCCCTTTTTTTTAGCCATTTCTAAAAACATGAATGAATGACAATGACACACACATAAACACACACACATATATATATACAAAAATATATTCTTAAAAAGTAATGATATTTATCATTTTAAATTCTACTTTTGAAAGTATTAAAAAAACTTGTAAAATAAATAAAATGCTTTATATGTAAAATAAAATTGTTGTTATAGTATATATCGTAAATGAATCATTTATTCACTGTAGATATTATTCGGTTTAATCTAAATAGATTAAATTACCTGAACAAATGCATGTAAAATCATAGATTACTTGTATTCTTCCCATAAACATTTTGTGTCTGTAAACATGAAATAACAATTATGTGTGCTTTAATAAATATTTCTCTAAATTTAGTTTTTGAATTCTTTATTTCATCCACAAATATTAGAAAATGATGCATTTCAAAACCTTGCATAATAAATTTCATTTCTTTTTATCTGTTACATGTTATTTATTGTTGCTTTTTTTCTATATTTTGAATCATTATCTTTTGTTATTTATTAAACATAAAACCATTTTTCAATAATGAATGAATTTTAAACGAAAAAAAATGAAAGTTGTTTTCTATTAGGTAAACGTTCTTCATTTTTATCTCTGGATAGATAATAAAATTCATTTTGAAGTATGTTTTTAGCTATAAATCTTTTGTACAATTTAATAAAAACATCAACTTTTATTATTTTAAAATTATGATTCTCAGTAAAGTGTTACGAATTTAGAAACTTTAACTAATAGACGTGTCAGTAAAAATTTCGAAAAGTAAACTGAAATGAAATTATATTAGCACAAGTCATTCACATCAATTGTAAATAAAATTTAAAACTTTCTTTTTGCGATGACCTACATTGCTTTTCTTTTAAGCAACTGCTTTTCTGTGACTTTATTGATTATCTTTAATTTTTATGTTTTAGATTGGATAAAATGTTTTCACATATGCGGAAATATTAGTTCATTTAAAAAAAATCGGTTTGGAGCCAGTATTGCATTATCCATTTCCCCCCCTCTCTCTCTCTCTCTCTCTCTCTCTCTCTCTCTCTCTCTCTCTCTATATATATATATATATATATATATATATATATTGTGTGCGTGTTTTGTTTCATTTTATAATTCCACTTTTTCAAAGATTTTTTCTTTTTTAGACACTGTTAAAAACATAAACGGATGAATATATATATATATATATATATATAAGACCATTAATACTAAACAATATTAACCTTTTGAAATTAACCATTGAATTTAATAACTTAAGTCGCACTGAATATGAAAGTAAAAAATAATAAAATGAATACAAATGGAATTTGTAGAACCAAAACAGGATCATCAGGTCCCAAATACTTTGGAATTACAAATGGAGTGTGTGGTTTCATCTTCGTTTTTGCCATGAGAAAGCAAAACAATACGAATTTGGGACTACCAACACACTGGAAACCAAAATTAATTAAAGAAATACCAAGTGATCTATAGTGGATATGGAGAAAATAAAACAGTGATGAACTATAAGATAGAACGAATCTCAAATGCAGGACCTTAATTCTGATACCGCACGCGGTATATTAAAACTTGAAGTATTCATATATCATATGACAGAAAAAAGGAGATAATATAATAATAAAAACAAAAAACGATTTATCGTTCACATCATAATATTAAATTAATATTTAATTAAAAGCAGAATAATGTAATAACAGAAAAATTAAACCATACATCATAGTGTACCCTATTATTACTTAAATCAATAACATTTATTTTGACTATGCTAGGCTGAACTCAATATCTTAATTAAGGCAGATTAAAGATTAACAATAGCTTATCAAGAAATGTACCCTATACATTTAGTAGTGATATAGTACACTCATTTATTAAAAGTGAAGTGCAATTTAATAATGTTAATGATTAACATTATTAATATAATAGATATAAGTAAACAATAATCCATACATTGGTGTTATTTAAACTCCATAGAAATTTTGTACCAAATTTACAAATAAATTTCTCTCATTTTTTTATTAGTTAAATTAACCTTTGCGTATTATCCAGACAACACCGCCCTCATCCGTATTCTAACATCTACCAACCCAACCAACCTATTATAAACATTTTTGTATATATTTTCTACATTTTTAATTTTTTTATCTATTTTTTATGTTTTAATAATTTTTTTGTACTTTTTTTACGCAAAGTGTTATTTAATTATTAGATCATGTACTTACTAATTGTATATTAAAGAATATATGAATTTTTTAGTAAAACCATTAATTATAGCATCATAAACAAACTTTTTAATATTTGTATTAATAAAATGACAGAAGAACATATACATTTTATTCTACATAAATGATTAACGATTATTTTACGGTATACAGAATTATGAAGACAAGATTTAAAATTAGTAAATGTATTAACTTTAAAATTAAATTCTTTCCATTTGTCATATATATCAATTATAAATTTGTTTTCTTTTAGTACAATTTTAAGTTCTAAAAAGTGAATGGTATTATTAAAAAGCACGTTTTTTGTAATTTCTATATTGGATGGATAATCAACGGGTAATTGAGATATACTGGTATTATCAGTATCGATTAAAATTATACTATCTATATATCGATATAAATATATTTTATTATTAAAATAGTTACGTTCATACAAGTATAGGTTTGATAATATACTAGATGTACTATCACCTTGTGGTATACCAACTTTTTGAATATATATGAAGACCCCAGAAGCCAAGGGGTATAAGCGACAAAATTAAAAAATTTAGTTAAGTGCACAGGCTATTTGGAAATAAGTCTATTTATTTGTAGGTAACGAGTTAAGAGTGATTTTTTAATTATGTACTGAGTTTTAGGGGTCTGTTACTTAATCTCTTTCCCGAAACTGTGAAACGCGTGGAGGCCAAGTGGTACAAGTGCAGTTGTATTCGTTGACATCTATATAGCTGCAGGGCGATCAAAGACGTACAACGCAGTTCATGACATTGAAAATGCCCGAGAAATTCGATCATTTTTAAATGGCGATTGGTACAAAAATACGATTTCATACCAATTTGTACCAATCACAATTTAAAAATTATTTACTCCGTGCAGCGTTTAAATGTTATGAAATGGTGTTGTATGTCGTTTTTCAAAATGTTTTTCGTCAGTGTTTTTTTCTTTTTAGAATTTGTTTTTTAATTCATTTAATATTACATTAAATAAATGCCAACTGTTAACAAGTAAGAAAAATCAAACATTAAGCATAACACTTCCGAACACTTCCTGAAATCTTTAACAAAATTTCGCTATTTAGGATAACAAAGTGGTACTGTCCATAGCCAAATATGCATTTTAATACTTTTGAACACCCTGTGTTTGATCTGTCGGATGATATATGTACTGTATAATGAAAAAAAAAATAATTTAGGAAGAAAACGCGTAACAGTTGGAAATTTCTCTTTCAGCAGTTTATACTAATAGATGGAAACATACTTGTATATTTTTTTTCATCCCTGGAATTTACCTTCAACCTTTATTATACGCCAGTATTTAGCTAAAATTTAGTTCAATCTAAAACACTCTTAAGACTACTGAAATCCTATTTCAAGAAATTACCATCCATAGATGACCATTTATGTCATTCTGTGCGTTGCCATGTATATCATTTTATCTATATTCTACAAACATTTCTGAGTAAACTGAATGCAATTCAGCATAAAAATACATAAGTCATTAAAAAAATAATAAATAAATTACGCTCATATTCAGTATCCTTTATCAGATCTTTTGTGTAGCTGTGTATATCAACTATATCATTTATACATACCATGCATATTACAATATACATAAATTTAGTGAAACTTAAAAAGCGTATGTGATAATAAAGAAGGCATTTCATCCATTTGTCAACCATATCGATAATATACAGTATTTTGGAAAGAATATACTATTTTAAATATTTTGTGTGTCCCTGTAAATGCTGTGCACTTCATACTATGCTCAAAATAACTTATATTAAATCTCATCGATGGATATAAATTCTATTATACATGAAAAGTTTAATATAATTAAAATATGTCGCAAACAATTTCCACTTTACCATTATGTAATTGAAATATTTTGTGTGGCCCTGTAAATGAATATTAGCTTTTCTTTTCACCACATATTTTACAGAATGCACCTTTTAATGAGCTTCGTAGATGCATATAAATTTTAATATGTTTGACAAATTGTAACACCTTTAAAATTCATCTGAAATGATTTTTTTCCCACAGTCCGTAATGAAACGAGAAACTTTTGACTGTCCCTGTAAATAAACTAATCATGCTTGAAACTTTATTTGAAGTAGGGTTCGTGCTAGGATAAGAGTAAATAATCTCCTAAAATTTCATGTATCAGGGCAATCCGAGTATATATACGAGAGTTAGAGAGAGACAGACAGTCAGATGGCTAGACAGACAGATGGACAGACAAACTGAAATTATATTCACTTTTCACCATTGTTGGACAATGCTAGAAAGTCTCAATGTTTCAAAACTTATAATTAAATTTTAAGTCTTATGTTACAATAAAAGTTTGTTCTTTCATTCATATGTATCAACATTGGTCTTGAATTTTTCGTATATTCATTTTTTTTATTTCCTAATTTTTCTTTTTAGAGCTTTTATTAAAACAAAGCATTGTCCTTTCATTTACTTATGTCAACATTCTTCTTAATTTTTTAGAAGTTTATCTTTTTATTTCATATTTTTTGTTTTATGAATTCATTCGGCACTTGTACCCTTTAATTTCCAAGCAGTTTTCATTTCTGCTTGGAAGCCAAAGGGTACAAGTGCCGAAGGATGATAAATATTGTTTAGTTAAAAATATAAAACAAATTTTACTCCACTTTTTTCCAAACAGTTATTTAAATAAGAGTTCAAAAATCATTAAGAAATAAGCAAAAGTTTCAAATCTTGATTCATTCGATTACAATTGATGTTTAACTTTGAACTCAATTTACTCGAAATCTAAATTTTGTCACTTGTACCCCTTGGCTTCTGGGCTCCTCATATAACATTATCTTGCATGATAAAATTATTATATATAATGAAATTAGTAAAAGTATGAAAGAAATCAGTATCAATGCTCGTTGGTAGTCCAAATCATGTTGATATTTTTTAAAAAGATCATTTATGATATTATGTAAATCTAATAAATTGATATTATTAAAAAGATCTTTGAAGTCATAAGTAGTTATATTTTTTATACATTTAAGATTTTTCATAATATTGACCAGTTCATAACTATTCTTTATACAATGTGTATTATCACTGATTTTAGTAATTTTATATATTTCATTAAGAATAGTTAATAGAAGTTTGTTAGCAGCATTATTATAAGTATTGCAACCAATTGTAACTGTTCTAAATTTAGCAGGATTCTTATAAAATTTATATATATATATATATATATATATTAAAATTTAAAGATATTTCTCATTTTAAAATCTAGCTTTGAAAGTACGCTAACACACACACGCATACAATAAATGAAATGAAAATTGATGAAATCTGATTAAAATGTTTACTTTGTTAAACTGACTCAATTTACTCACTGTAAATGCTGTTCGTTTTAATGCATAATGTAAAACAAGAGCAACTAAAATCAAAGATTATTTGTATTCTTTCCATAAAATACTTTGTGTCTTTATATATGAAAGTAACAATAATTTTTGCTTTAATATAGATTTCTCTAAATTTATTTGTTCAATCGTTTGTTTCATCTACCAATATTAGAAAATAAAACATTACGAAACATTGAATAATAAATTTCGTTTCTTTTTATCTGCTGCATGTTATTTAATGCTGTTATTTATTTTCTATATTTTGAATAATTATCTTTTGTTATTTTTTAAACATATAAATTTTTTTTCAATAACATGTAAATATTAAAGGAATGAAAAAGAAGATTGAATAAATAATGAAGATAGTTTTCGTTTCTGTAAACATTCTTCATTTTTATCTCTGGGTAAATAATAAAATTTATTTATTTTTTTTTTTTTGTATTTTTCAGCTTTTAATGTTTTCTACAAATTAATATACACACCAACTTATATTATTTTTAAATTATAATAATTCCAAGCAATGTGTTACAATAAAACTTTATAATTCTATTTATAATTCTTAACTAATAGATATGTTAATAGAATTTTAAAAAAAAATTAGCTGAAATCAAATGGCGTTAGTAAAAGCACTCTCATCAACTGCAAATAAAATTTAAATCTTTCCTTTTTAGATGACTTAAATTACTTTTCTTTTCCGCAAGTGCTGTGCTGTGACTTTATTGATTATCTTTAAAATTTATGCTTTAAAATGGTGTAAATCTTTTGACATATGCGGAAATTCAATTGAATAAAAAAAAAAAATGATTGTATGCAGTATTACATTATTGATTTTCATTCCCGAAGAAATAATATATTTTTCTGTGAGAGTTTTACTTAATTTTTTAATTTCTATTTTTGAAAGTTTTTTCTAAGCCACTGCTAAAAACATGAATGGACGAAAATTATATATATATATATATGGGTGATTCTCAAAATAGGGGACAATTTCAAAAGTAAAATCTTAAAAAAATTACTGTTAGCAAAATTTCTGAAAAAAATAGGTGTTGTTAATATAGTATTAGGTATACTTTACATGTAGTCAGCAGAGCTAAATATTTTAAAATTAACTTTAAAAAAATAATTAGTATTTTTTGAGCCATGCTAATGACAAAAATGCATGGAATAAATTGCATGGAATAAATATATTAAGAAATTTTTATTTTCTTCCTGTTTAAATAATTTTTTCTATATTTATTAGCCTTCCTTTTCAGCAAATGGTTTCAAGTTTTACATATATATATATATAAGGAGAATAAAAACATTACCAAAGAGCAAACTTTGTTTACATTAGCAACATTCTGACACTAACAATGTAAGAAGTTGTCTTAGTGATTTTCTGACAGATTTAATGCATATTTTAGGGATAATAAATGTAATACCTAAATTTATATGTAAAACTAAACTTTATAAAAGATACAATATAAGCAATGGTTAAATTTATGCACATAGGAGTCTTTAGCATGGACAGAAAAACCATGCTAATGACACTGATATTTGTCCATGCTAATGACAAATTTTAATTTAAATAAGATTATGAGCCATAATATAATCACAATGCAATAGTCCTTTCTGTGGCATTTTAAAACACAAAAGTCCTATGCAAATAAGTAAAATAAAAATTTTAACTATAAAATAAACATGAAAATTATTATCCATTCTAATGACATACAATTGATGTACGCCCCTAATATTCAACTTCTATTCTTAAAATACAATACATGCTTCTATTTTCAGGCTGGGATAATATGGCTACTTGTTGCCATGGACAAACTTTATATTTTCAAACTATTGTCATATGTGAAAATGAAATTTTGATTAATAACCAGCTGTTATAGTATGACCTTGTTTTGAAAATAGAATATGGAGGACAAACTTTAATTCTTTTTTTACATACTATAATTTTATTTTTAAAAAGAAATTTATTGGATAAATCCTCTCCTTGATTAATTTAAAGAAAGAATAACATTTGTTTTATTTTATAAACATGATTTAACTCTTGAAAAAGCTAGTATATACAAGGCACAGCTGTTGTGGACATCCATGCTAATGACATTTTGAACATTTATTCTGTTATTTTAGGGTGTTTTTAACTAAAAAGTGAGTAATTCTTGAGTGCAAATAATGAATATTATTAAGACAAACATATCTAAATATAAAAACATGACAGAAAACCTCTCAATTTTTTTGTATGCCGAAAGAGATAAATTGTCCCCTATTTTGAGAATCACCATGTTAGCTTTAAATGTAAAATAAAATTGCTGTTATTGTGTGTACATTGTAATATGTTAAACTGACTCGATTTAGTCACTCTAAGTAATATTCGTTTTAATGTACTGTAAAGTATTAAATTACCTGAACATGTGCAACTAAAATCATAGATTATTTTTATTATATCTATAAGCTTTTTTTGTCTGTTTATATGAAAATAACAATCATGTATGATTTAATATAAATTTCTCCACCATTCCATTTTATTTCTTCCATTCTTTCATTTTATTTCCTCCACAAATATCAGAAAATAAATCATTTCAAAACTTTGCATAATAAATTTTATCTCACTTTATCTGTTATATGTTATTTATTTTTGTATTTTTTTTCCTATATTTTGAATCACATCTTTTATTATTTTTAATTCATAGAACATTTTTTCAGTAACGTATAAATATTAAACGGATGAAAAATAAAATTGAATAAATAATGAATGTAGTGTTTTCGTTTCGACTAACATTCTTCAATTTTATCACTGAATAAATAATAAAATTTATCTGTCCGCATGTTTTTAGCTATAAATGTTTTCTACAATTTAATGTATGCACCAACTTTTCCTATTTTAAAATTATAATGAATTCAAACAATTTGTTACGATTTAAAAATATTAAACTTAGAAATTATTTAAAAAGGTAATATTTCATGTACAGACTATGAAATACTTTCCAATACTTCTAGAATATTGAAACGGTATATCACACTTAAAAGATTCCTAAGAGTTTGTTACAAATTTACTATTTTTAACTAATTGACATGTTAATAGAAATTTCGAAAAAATAACTGAAATGAAATGTTGTTAGCGCAGGACATTCTCATGAACAGCAAATAAAATTTAAATCTTTCCTTTTGAGATGACCTAAATTGCTTTTATTTTACGCAAGAGATTTGCTGTGACTTTATTGATTATTTTTAAATTTTATATTTTGAAATGGAGAAAAAGTTTTGACATATGCAGAAATATCAATTGAATAAAAAAAAAAAAAAAAAAAAAAAAAAAAACGATTAAATCCAGTATTGCATTATCGATTTTCATACCCGAAAAAATAATATACGTGTGTGTATTGCTTCATTTTTTTTAATTCCATTAAAAAAAAAGGCCAGTGTTAAAAACATGAATGGACGAGAATGATATATACATAAACACGAAAAATTATTTATCATTTCAACTTCTTGTTTTTAAAGTATGCAAACACACATTCTTAAAATAAGACAAATAAAAAATTATAGAATATGAGTATAATGTTAGCTTTAATTGTAAAATAAAATTACTGTCATTGTGTACGCTGCAATATGTTAAACTGACACATTTTATTCACTGTAAGTATTATTCGTTTTAATGTGTAATATAATATATTACCTGAACAAAAGCAGAAAATATCATATTTTATTTGTATTCTTTCCATAAACATTTTCTATCTATGTGTAAGAAAATAAGAATCATGTCAGCTTTAATATAGATTTCTCTAAATTTAGTTGTTGAATTGTTTTTTTTTCATCCACAAATATCAGAAAATGAAACACTTCAAAATCTGGCAAAACCAATTTTGTTTCTTTTTATATGTTATCTATTATTTATTATTGTTACTATTGCTATAATTTATATCATTACCTTTTGTTATTTTTAAAACATAGAATCATTTTTCAATAATGTATAAGCATTAAACAAGTGGAAAATAATATTGAATAAATAATGGAGGTTGTTTTCGTCACGGTAAACATTCGTCATTTTTATTTTTGGATAAATAATAAAATTTATTTTGACGTATGTTTTTTAGCTATAAATCTTTTCTACAATTTCATATAAACATCAACTTTTATTATTTAAAACATATAATGATTCCTGACAATGTGTTACGAATTGAGAACATTTAATTAATAGACATGTTAATAGAAATTTCGAAAAAAATATTGAAATGAAATGACGTTAGCGCAAGCCATTCGCGTGAATTGCAAATAAAATTTATATCTTTCCTTTTGACCTAAATTACTTTTCTTTTAGCAAGAGCTTTGCTGGGATTTTATTGATTATTTTTAATTTTTATATTTTAAAATGGATAAAATGTTTTGACATATTCGGAAATATCAATTGAAGAAAAAAATGATTGAATCCAGTACTGCATTATCGATTTTGATCCCTGAAAAAAAATATTTTGGGTGTATGTTTTGCTTCATTTTTTAATTACTTTCTTTTAAGCAATTGCTAAAAACATGAATGATCGAAAAAGATATATATGCATATACATACATAAAACACGCCAAAATATTTATTACTTCAACTTCTAGTTTTTAAAGTATGCAAACACCACATTCTTAAAATATGAAAAATAACAATTTATGGAATCTGATTATAATGTTAGCCTTAAAGGCAAAATAAAATTACTGTCATCGTGTACATTATAATATGTTAAACTATTTCATTCTATTTTCTATAAGTGTTATTCGTTTTAATGTATAATGTAAAAAATTACCTGAACAAATGCAGATAATATCATAGATTATTTGTATTCTTTCCATAAACATTTTTTGTAAGTTTATATGAAAATAGGAATGATGTGTGCTTAATATAAATTTCTCTAAATTTAGTTATTGAATTCTTTATTTCATCCACAAATATCATAAAATAAACATTTCAAAACCTTGCATAACAAATTTTGTTTCTTTTTATATTTTATCTGTTATTTATTATTGCTTCTTTTGCTGCATTTTGAATCATTACCTTTTGTTATTTTAAAAGCATAAAACCATTTTTCAATAGTGTATAAATATTGAAAGGATGAAAAATAAGGTTGAATAAATAATGAAGGTTGTTTTTAGTTACGGTAAACATTCTTCATTTTTATCTCTGGATAAATAATAAAATTTATTTTGCCGCTTTTTTAGTTATAAATGTTTTCTACAATTTAAAATATCGATCAATTTTTGCCTTTTTTAAAATTATAATGAATCCTACTAATTTGTTACGATTTTAGAATTTATAACTTACAAATAATAAACAAGAAAAACGGTAATGTGTCAGGTATACACTATAAAATACTTGTAGAATATTGAAACGGTATTTCACACTTTAAAACAATAAACCCACGTTTTAGCATTTACTGCACGCAGCCAGAAAGCTTCTGTGAATCATCCGTAGATTTATTGTACTGTACACACACTGTATATTAAGCGAATATTTAGATTAGTTACAAAATGCATTGCACAGTTAAAAAAAAAAAAAAAAAAAAAAAAAAAAAGCCTTTATGAATTTTCCTTAATGCATGGAATTGCATTCGTATAGTTTTCACAAGCCTTATTTATTATCTGCAGACAGACGTTTTTATACATTCACTATATAAAGAAAGTAAAAATAAAAATATACACCTAAATCATGCTTCCTAAATTGAAAATCTATAGACTTAACATTTGAATCTTAAACATTTGGATGGTTTTATAAATTTAGTTGTTGAATTGTTTTTTTCATCCACAAATATCAGAAAATAAAACATTTCAAGACCTTGCATAATAAATTTTATTTCTTTTTATCTGTTTATATTTTATTTATTGTTGCTATTTCTTGCTATATTTTTAATCATTGTATTTTGTTATTTTTAAAACATGGTACCATTTTTCATGGTAATGATGTTAATATATTTTGATGTTCCTGTATGGCTCTTTAATATATTTAACGTTTAATAAAATATTTATTTAAAACTAGTTGGATGTGCCAATCCCAAAACTTTCTTCTATCTCATACATACATTTTAATATTAAAAAAAAATAGTTACTCATTTTAATGCTTTAATAATTTTAATTCAATACCTTACCAACTTTGATTTTCATCATAAATTTCTGCTTCAATCAATTAATCGGAGTAAAAAAGAATTTCCGTCTCTGCACCAGCCGATGGACAATAGAATGATAAGCAGATTTTTTTTTCAAATTCAGGGAGGACCTACTTGCCTTACCAAAAATAATCATATACAAAATGTTTAGTTCAGTTCTAGAACTAACTTCATACACTTTTATATGGTGCAATATTGAAAATGGCAGAAAATTCGGTATTTCAGCGCCCCCTTCCGGCGGATTTTTTTCAGGTTCAGGGCGATCCAACTAGCCATAGCCATACACTTACACAAAAAATTTCGTTCAATTCGATACATAAATTCATGCACTTTTGGTCCGTAAAATATTGAAAATGGCAAAAAATCGCGATTGCAGCGCCCCCTTTCGACGGATTTTTTTCAAATTCAGGGTGGACTAACTAGCCGTAGTCATACAGATACAAAAAAATTGGTTCAATTCGACACATAACTTCATATACTTTTGGTCGGTACAATATTGAAAATGGCACATAAATCGCGATTTCAGCGCCCCCTTCCGGCGGATTTTTTTCAAATTCAGGGAGGTCTAACTAGCCATAGTCATACATATACACAAAAGATTTGGTTCAATTCGATGCATAACTTCATATACTTTTGGTCGGTACAATATTGAAAATGGCACAAAAATAGCGATTGCAGCGCCCCCTTCCGGCGGATTTTTTTTCAAATTCAGGGAGGACCAACTGGCCATAGTCATACACATACATAGAAAATTTGGTTCAATTCGATGCATAACTTCATATACTTTTGGTCGGTACAATATTAAAAATGGCACTAAAATGACGATTGCAGCGCCCACTTCCGGCGGATTTTTTTCAAATTCAGGGAGGACCAACTAGCCATACTCATACACATACACAAAAAATTTGGTTCAATTCGATTCATAACTTCATATACTTTTGGTCGGTACAATATTGAAAATGGCACAAAAATCGCGATTGCGGCGCCCCCTTCCGGCGGATTTTTTTCAAATTCAGGGAGGACCAACTAGCCATAGTCATACACACACACAAAAAATTTGGTTCAATTCGATGCATAACTTCATATACTTTTGGTCGGTACAATATTGAAAATGGCACAAAAATGGCGATTGCAGCGCCCCCTTCCGGCGGAATATTTCAAAACTGAAGAAGGACCTGCTTGCCATGGACAAAAACATTCACAAAACATTTGGTTCAATTCTATGCATAACTTCATACACTTTTTAATGGTAGAATGGCGACATACAGACAGAGACACACACAGACACCCACACAGATACACGGACAGACAGACATTTTGTAAAAACATGTTTTTTGGAATCTCTGACCCCTAAAACGTGTAAATCCGTCGAAAACCAGAAGTCGAAAAAAATTTCGATTACAATACTTTCTTCTATTGAAGATAGAAGAAAGTAAAAAGGACAATAATTGTAAAAATTTTAAAAAGTCCTGTTTTCAAACTATTAACCCAGCTTAAAATTCATAGTAACATGCGATAGAAATTTTCAACCGCTACTTTAATTCGAAGAAGCAAAAAGTAAAAAAAATATATTAAAAAAAAAAGAATAAATAAATAAATAACACAAGACATCTGAAAACATTAAATTTTATTTTGAGTAACAAAACTTTTTTTTTTCTTTTTCGCAGTGTATGCAGAAATATTTTTAGTTTAAACTTCAACGAATGAACTATATACTGCAGAAAAATATATTGATTTCCTCATTTTTGTTTTTATCATGATTTTAAATTAATTATAATTTCACTTACTATATCTGAACTATTTTGTAATTTTACTATTAAATTTTCATGGCAATATCGGGTAAAATTAAATTATTTAGAACAATTCGCATTTTCAATATTGTGCTTGTAGCTTAAGTTTTTTTTTTTTTTTTTTTTTTTTTTTTTTTTTTTTTTTTTTTGAACATGGAATGAAAATTAGACTTTTATTAAGTTTATTAATATTACTATTATTATTAATAATATTACTTGTGCAATATTTATTTTGGCTTTCAAATTAGTGTATTTTTTTATTTTCTTAATACGCTATATTTTTTGAAATTATAACGACAATGTTCTATACGTGTTTTATATGTTCGATTTTTAATTGTTACTGTCATTTTATGATTTTATAAAGGTAAAAACCTGTTAATACATAAAATTATACGTACGTATGCAGACTGGGAGAAAAGTTGAATAGTGAAAAAAGAATTGTTTTTATTGTTTATGTTTATATTGTTGTTTTAAGTAAAAATACTATATTAAAGGTATCAGACAATATGGATAATACTTCCTATGCATGATTTTTTTCATTACTTCAATTAATTTACTTTCTACAAATTATCCAAATTTTTGATGAAACATAAGCAAAAAAAGTAATATTTTAAAATACAAATTAAGAATAAGTTTAGAACATCAGTGTATAAGTTATTTTTAAATCCATAATCAAAATCAGATACTTCTTACAATAACAAAGTAGAATTGTTTTCCTACAGTTTCGGATGATAAAACTTGTCCATCATCGGTGATAAAGTAAGGAAAAATTAACACGTTAAATCTCTACATTACACTTCTTTCAAAAGAAAGTATGGGAATTTTCTAAGGGTAGTTTTCCAAAGTTAATTTCTGAACACGTTAAACTATCGTGCTCTGAAGTTAACTTTGGCAAACTCTTGGGTTTATTGAGTTAGTTTTTTATTAATATTTCCTTGATGATAAACAAATTTTCATGTCCAAAACTGTTCGACTATGACACTGCATTATTATTTTCAGTAGTATGTAATTTAAATTAAAAGTTTTGAAGTACATTAAACACACTGATGAGAGTGATTTATTTATTTATTGTAATGTAGTGCAATAAGTCCTTTTAGTAATTACTCTGATTTTTTTTCTTTTTTTTTTTTTTTTGGCCTTTTTAAATGTTAAACAATTGAAAGGAATTACAAAATAAAATAATATTCTTAAAACAGAAAAGCATAGATGAATCAATAATGAAATTTCCAAAATAACAAACACACATCTATTTAACAATATAAAAACTTATTTTTTAAAGTTGGTAATGAATTTTTTGCATAGATGAGAAATAATATTTGACAAAACATTTTACATTCTGAGGCCCGATAGATAAATAGGTGTTAGAAGATAGGAAAATAAATAATAATAATAGTTTTCATCTCACTTTATTTACCCCTTTTTATCGCCATAAATTCATTTCCTTTAAATGTAGAAACACATTTTATAGATAATAGGAATAAGTGAACGTATTTTGGAAGATAATTTGCAAAACTTTCCTGAAACTTTTATTTTTCATGTAAAATTAGAAAAAAAATTCCTTTTTGCACTATAAAACGTAACTGAAACTTAATTGTTGCGTTTTAATGTTATCCTGTTTTACTCTGTTTCTCTTCTTTTTTGCATTTTTCCAATGTGACTTCCGTAAAATATAGTTTTAGAAACAAGACAATTACATTATGACATGGCATACATACAAGAAGACATATGACTTTTAGCAAAGTAATTTTCAAATTCAGAAAGTATATTTATATTCGTTAAATAATTTATAATGTTTTTCGGATGTGGATTTGCTATTCAATAATTTTTAATTCTTAATGCTTGTCTTTGTATCTTTATTTTTTTTAAATAGATTTTCTTCTCAAGTTCAAAGTTTGCTTATAGAATGAAAAAAAATCTTTAAATCGAATCTTACAATTTCTTATAAATTTGTTTTAAGAAAATGTATAATGAATTTTGCGCAATGTTTTTTCTAGCACTAAATATTAATGCATTGTGTATTGTTTTATTCTATAACACATTTGATATAAAAATAAAATTATTTTTTTAAATAATTCTCTTTAAAAATTTTTAACGAAGCACAAATTTGTAATTGTTTTTTTAGTATATATTTTACTATAATAAAAGAATATTTTTAGTTTTGACAAAAATTGATAAAATTAAATACCCTTTATGAATGAATCGCGTTTATTTAATTACACATTATCAGATTTTTCTTATATTTATTTTCCTATTTTTATTTTTTTGTAATTCTAAAGATAATATTAAATAATATATATGATAATATTTGCATAAAAATATATATATATATACATATATACATATATATTCATCAAACATCAGATTCAGCAAAAAAGTTACATGACCTAGTAATTTTTACTTTTATGTGTAATCACCCAACAGGTGGCACATTCGTGTTCCATTTTACCCGATTCCCGATTTCAAGAAAGATGCACGGAATTTCATGCTTTTAGAATCATCTCGATGAGCATAGATTGTCGTTAAATTTTGGAAATGTAGTAGGTAAATTTGAAATATTAATATGCGTAAAATAGAAGAAAGTTATAGAATTGCCACATCCCGGTAGTTTTATATTATATAAACTACTCTGTAAAATCCGTATCACATTTAAAATATCCGTTTTATTTATTTATTTATTTATTTATTTATTTATTTATTTTAAATGCATGTTTATCTTATATGATTACATTTATTTTCATACTTTTGATGTAATTTAATAATATATATAAGGGTACATATATATAGAGGGAGGGACAAACTTTCATAAAAAGAATATATTGTTACATAGATAAATTTACATATTGATATAGTTATAATTATACGTAAGTGATAACATTTAAGTACTTTACGTTTAAAAGTGTTCTTTTTTTAATAATTAGTAAAATAATTTTAATAAATAATAATATAATTTAAATTTTTTAAGCATATATTATCAAATATTTTATCTAATACTATTTTTAGAATTAGAAACATTAAAAAATATGAAAATAGGTAAAAATGTAAGTAAGTTTGATTAAATAAACGTGGCTCTTTCATAAACATCATTTAATTTTAACAATTTTTGTCAATGCTAAAAATATTATTTTTTATAGTAAAATATATCTTAACAAAAACACTTACGAACTCGTGCTTTGTTAAAATAGGTTTATAGGGATTTACTTAAAATAAAACTGTTTTATATTTAAATCATATGAGTTATAGGAAAAAAATAAAGTATATTAATATTTAGTCATAGAAATATTCAGAAAAGAAATATTTAAAATTGATTCATTTAAAAAATTGATTCATTTAAATAAATTTCTTTTTAATTCAGTATACATACTTACATGTTTACAAAAAAAATTCAATGCATAAAAATATAAAATACAAACACAATCATTCAAGTATAGACATCTTTGGATAGCAATTGCACAACCTAAAAGCATGTTACATTATTTTAACAAATGATAAAAAGCTTACTTATTTTGAATTTTTTTTCCTAGCAATCATATTTGTTCTGAAATGTATGCCATGCTTTAATGTTATTGTATTGTTATTAAATCTATTTTTACGGAAGCCACATCGTAAACATAAAAAAAAAAAAGAACAAAACATAACAGAGTATAGAAATAGAACATAATTATTAATTTCAGTTGCGCTATATATTGCAAAAAAGAATTGTTTTTTCCAATTTTACTTGAAAAATAAAAGTTTCAGGAAAGCAATGCAAATTATCTTCGAAAGTACTTTCACTCATTCAAATTATCTATAAAAAGGTGTTCTATATTTAAACGGTATATTAAATATAAAATATTAATGTATATTTTAAACATGAAATATTAAAGTATATTTTAAACATAAAATATTAAAGTAATTACTAAACATAAAATATTAAAGTAATTACTAAATATAAAACACGAAGACAATCATTCAAGTCAATACTTGGATTTCAAATGCACAACCTTAAAACATTATAAATTATTTTAACAAAAATAAAAATACTTCCTGATTTTGAAATTCGTTTTCCTAACAGCCATATGTGTTTTTGTATGTATGCCTTTATGCTATTGTCTTGTTAGTAATACTATTTTCACGGAAACCACATCATAAAAATTAGAAAATAGTGAAACAGGGTAAAAGACGATAAAAATAAAACGTAACATTTAAATTTGAGCTTCGTTACATATTCGAAAAAGGATTGTTATTTCCAGTATTTTTTGAAAAATAAAAGTTTGGAAAGTAATGCAAATTATAATTGAAACTACATTCACCCATTCCAATTAATTATAAAAAGGTAAAACATCCATTTTTTTAAAAAATAATTAATATAATTAATATAATAAATAATATAGGTATATATATATATATTTAAAGATTTTATTTATCTTTAAAATGTCTATGCATTATACAGAAAATAGACGCAACAATAGACAAGTAATGTCTGAAATTGACAGCAAATAATCGAAATTTGTATTCATTAAAAACCATTATCCATATTTAACTTTTTTTATTCCAAAAGCTAAATGAATTTAGAAAACAGTGAAAGTTGATACATGAGACTTATAAGAATTCTTAGGATATTGGTTTAAAAAACTGATACAGGCTGCAGTTAAATTTATAAAAGAAAAATTTATTACAAGTCTGTGTAAGTGATAATTTTGTAGTGGAAATTATTACCTTTCAAAATAATGTCAGAAAAGGAAAGGAAAGAAAACGTTGAGAACAATTTATTTTTTTAAGTAAAACTTTTGTGCAAACTTCCCGTTCAAATATAATATTTATCATTCCGATGTTCAAACATAAATATGACAAAATTTCTTTTCAAAACTATTGAATATTTGGCTATTTGACCTACCAAAAAATAGTAAGGAAAACATGTAAATTGAATGTTTGGTTTAGTTAGAAAAAAAAAGAAAAGAATTAAAGCCAATTTTTTTAGAAACTCCATCATCTTGAAAGTTAGATTTATGAAAATTTCTGTAAGTTCAACAGTTATTTAAAAATAGAAAATGCTATTAGTTCTCCCAATTTTAGAATCACGGGTATTATTTTATCTGTTCATTTGAAATTAATATATTTAAGAAAATAATGTAGTTTTATTGAAAAGATAATGTTGTTTTAATAAAGTAATCTACAAAGAAAAAATTCCGCCAATGTTTAAAGTAATATTCGGTACAGTTTTCTAAATATTAAATGAAAATTCAAATTTGGATATGCATTATTTCGTTTTTAATTATACTTTGTTTTCATTGAAAATGTAATTTGAATAATTTGCCGGAGAAGTTGGGAACATTTAAAACCGTTCAAAATATATGATGAGATGAAAAAATGAATAATATTCTGCTTAGGAAGACGAAACGAACTTTAACTGTGATATATTATAATTAATAAAAAAATATAATTAATAATAATATTATTTTATCACAAACTGTTTATTTATTAGGAATTTAATTCTTTTAACAATAATATGTAATGTATTATTATACTTATTGTTGTTTTCTAAATTATTTTCAAAACATAACTTAAATTTCAGCAAAAAAAATCATACTTAAGTAAAATGAATGTTAAATAAAAATTTTCCCACGCTTAACGTTTTGATTTTAAAACTGATGCTATATGAAAACGAAAATTATGAAACTTTTGATGATTTCCATTAATGAAGAAAGACACTTTAATCCTGGCTCGTTAATATCACAATTTCGGTATTACGTTTCGTTCCTATTATTTCTCTCTCGATGTCACTTAAGCGACCATTTTGATATTTTGATCTGTTTTATGATCGCTTGGTGTCCAGTATACTTCAATACAGTGATTTCAATAGCTAGTTTTCATTTCGATAATATAATTGCATATCTGTTGGCCTAAAAATAGGAGCTATTCTTGAAATTGAAGTTCACATTGCATTGCGCATTAGTATTGAGTAAAGAAAATTAATATTAATATATGTACTGGAAAAACTGACAGAAGTGATGATAGGTCAAAAAGGCTATGCGTGACATATTAACTGTAAAGTTAAAAGTGTAATAAAAGTATTTAAAATAAAATTAATGTATATTTATTTTCCATAGTTTTAATTTCATAAAGCATAAAATAACCACTAATATGATAAAACAAAGTCTCGTTGTTTATTTTTAATATGTACTTTCTATTAAATAGTTTTATTTAATTCAATTATTGGTTATAAAGCGCAGTAAAAAAATATTACTGGTGGTGATGCATATCTTATAAAACATGAGAAAAGTATATTATGATGAAAAAGGGATAATTTTTAAAATGTCATTTGATATCTGAGAATAAATTACTACCTATTAAAAACAATTTAAAAAAAAAAATTATTCAAAAATAGCTTTGCTGCGTTCTCGATTACATAAATTATGCTGTTGAAATTTATTAAATTTACATGAATGCGTGAAAACAATGAATGAATATTTTTGTACATGCTTTCAAAATTTTTTTCACAATTTGATGCACATTCTGTTGCTTATACATTGCATTTAATAGTAAAATGTTCCTTTTACATATGTATAAATGGATATTTAGAGAAAGAAAGATACATAAATAGAGATCTCTATTGTGGGTATGAGAGGGTGATAAATGTACATATATACATATTTAAAAAAACCTGTAATATTACTAAATTTTTTCTAGGAAATTGTGACTCCAATGGTAACAGCAAAAATTCGTGTAACCGATTCCATTCCGCTGTTACCGTAAAAAAAAAAAAAAAAAAAAAAAAAAAAAAATCTATGAATCCTAGTTTTCTATAAAAAGATTAGTAGCTTTACATACTTTATTTCTACAGCGTACATAGAAAACTAAATAAAGAAATTAAACTGAAAAAATAAAAAAATAAATAAACAATATATATATATATATATATATAGTCTGTAATTTTACAGATGTAATGTTATGACTGTCTGTATGTATTAAATAAGACGTAAATTTAAAAAAAAAAAACTAGTTTTTGTTATGCTGCAGAAATTTATAGCTGTAGTAAGGAAACTACCAAAATTACAGTTATCTTACTGAAATTTTATCTGTAATCTGGGTTTCAGTAACATAAAAAGTTTTAGGCATCCGAGTTTCTTAAAAATTTCTAAATAACCTTACAGCTTTATCATTATTATTATTATCATTATTATTATTATTATTTACAGTACAAACGTGTATTCGTTATATGATTTTTTGTTGTTGCCATGACATAAGAAGTTCTAAAAATCCACTTTTCCTTGTAAAACGTTAGTAAATTTGCACCATTTTTTCAAAGTGTACCACTTAATCGATGTAAATAAATGGCATTGCTTATTTATCTAGTTTTCATAGTTATCTATGAGATCAAATAGCGCTTATTTCATTATTAGAAGTTCTCATATAACGCATTCACCATTCTGTAGCTAATGGGGGTAAATTTGACATAAACAGACAGCCTTTATAGTGAATCTCAATAATATAGCAAATTTACATAGCATTTGGTACATAATTACTACAGATAGATAAAAAAAAACAAGCTACATTAAAGAAAGAAAGAAAGAAAAAAAAACGATTGACAGAACAAAGTCATAGATACTTGATCTGTCCTGTGTGCAAGTGTTATCTAACACGGCAACTTCGTGAAACACTTTTACAACGTTAAGTGAATATAATAATTAGCACTTCTAATCCAAATAGTCTTCATTGTCTTGTCAGTAGGGCTGTAAAAGTAACGACAAAATGAATACCCTTATGATATCGTTAATTTTGGATTCTCTACCCGTTAGAAAGTATTCGTTTCGCTACTCGTTACTGTTCAGAAATCGAGTATTCGCAATCATCGACCGTACTATAAAACAGAATATACCGGAAGAAGAATCGTTGAAAGATTCGCTTTAGTTATGTGCTGCCATCTGTCCGTAAATGTTACCTTTAAGGATGTATTCGAAAAAACGATTTTTCACCTTCAACTGCTCGAAACTTTCTAATACAATTTCGGACACAGTTTTAAAAGTAGAAACGTGAAACTTGCTGAGGGGATTTTTGAAGAGACATATAAGGTGCCGTGTGATGTTATTTTACGCTCAATTCATTTTAATTTCATTTATAAACAATGACCCTCTCAGTATGACTCTTTTTTTCGTTCCCAGATCTCCTACTTCGGAAAAATCGGTTCAAAATGCCATTTTTTATTGCTTTTTTGCAATATTTTCTGAATTTATCAAAATATCGACAAGCACGGACCGTTGTGTACTTTCTAAATAAGAAAATTTGCAAGATTAATGCATTTGAGAGTACAAAAGATTTTAAAAATCAATCGGGAAATAAGCAGTTTGAATTGAAATACATCCTTAATGAAGTTTCCAAGTTTTATTTAAAAAATGAAATCATAATAGTATAAAATCAAGGCCGTAGCGAGAAATGAATTATTATTGGGTGCTCATGAAAATGTAGGAGGGGGGGGGGCATACATTTTTTCTCTCTCTCTACTGTGTGACGCTAAAAGATAAATTAGTGCATATTTATACCGTAGTTACTATGTTTATGATTAAACTTTTGCAATAACTTTATTTTATGCTAAGAAAAAAATAGTATAATGGAAAAATCGAGTGAATAACCGGGGGAGTGCGAACAGAAAACTGCGCTCGGGACAAAGTTTCAATTTGGTGCTCCCTCCACCAACTTTTTCTTCTGGCAAGCCAAAAAAGACTTTCGTAGTATAAATTTGGTGCCCTTTAAATTTCCTTTTCGGCCGCCCCTTTTGCACTATGCTGCCCTGAGCTGCAAAAATATTCTGTTTCTGAATTCTTTGATTTGTGTTTTTAAAAAATATTTTTATCATATTTTTGGTTTGAATGAAGGGGGTCTCAGGACCGAAAATAATCTTTTTTGGAACCCGATCAAACATGAAGTTTGGCGTCTTTTCCCCCGCCTCATATCCGCGAAGTATATTTATAAATAGAATTTTAATATTTTCTAATGACTGACTTTTTTAATTTAAAATATATAATTATAAAATATTAATACTGAACTATGTAATTTTGTTTATCATGCATTGATTCATTAAAACCTTGAATAAGGAATAAAAAAACCGTTTTATACAGGCTTCTTTATGCAATATCATTCTTAGACTTTTCTATGCTTTGGTATACTTCAAGACAGGATGATTTTAACTATACTAAGCTAAATATAGACGTGAGAAAAATTGACAACAAAATGGTCATTTGGCACCCTGCCGTTTTAGTGCCCGGGGCTCATGTCTCTATCCAGCACAGGGGCGTGCGGAGAGAAAACTGCACCAGGGTGTCAAAGTTTTAACTTGGCGCCCCCAACCCAACTTTTTTTGTAACAGGCTAAAAATGACGTTGGTAGGATAAATTTGGCTCAGTGCCCCCTATAGTTCCGCGCCAGGGGCTACTGCCTCATTCGCCCCCACTTTCGCATTGCGCTGGCCCTACCGCCCTCCTTTGTTTCGGCCGTGAGAGGCGACGGGGTCTTTCAGATAATAAAAACCTGATTTTGAAAAAAATCTTTCAGATGGTACTAATATAGACCACTGATGAATACTTTTTCCTAAATACGCAAGCTCTGAGATGCTTTACCAATAAATGTTTTTTTTTTTTCCAATTTGTTGTTGAACTCCCTTTAAGTCAATACTTCACTTGGCATAAATATGAATCACATTTTGCTTTCTTATTTCATGTTTTAGAAAAGTATATCCACTTTTTATTGCTTTTTCTTTTCATAATAAAATAAATAAATGCATCAACAAGTTCGTGCGAAATCCAAATCATTTGAGATTTGAAAATAATTGATAAAAACATAATGATATGCATACACTGGATACGAAAATAACTGATACAAACAAAATGATATGCATACACTGGATACTGAAATAACTGAACTGTCGCCTAATGTCAGAATCTGAACACAACTTCGTATATTTACCGCATTCTAGTGTCTGGCCGCATTCATACAATCACAAATGCTAATGAAAGTTAGAAGCATTAAAAGTTACTTTCACTTTGTTCGGTTGCGTATTGAATTGGCACGGGTAACGACCAACGCCGTGCAAAAAAGAGGATCGCGTAACTAGCATTTGCAGTAAGTTCCACTCTGTTTGGTTGCGTACTGACACGATAACGACCAGCGGAAGCGAAATGGAAGATGGTGGCGAGGACAGCGTGCGAACGGGAGGATCGAAGGGGGCGATTGCACCACGTGCAGAAATTTAGGGGGCGCTAAATTTATACAACTAACGTCATTTTGAGAGTTTTAGCATCAAGTTGGAGGAGGAGGGAGCGCCAAATTCAAACTTTGCCCGGGCACAGTTTTCTCTTTGCACGCCCCTGGTAACGACTATCTAGTCGTATTTTTAAGTAGCAATTCAGTACTTCTTTCCTTAGAAAATACCCGTTTCTTAGTAACGAATATGTGCGGTTTGCAACAGCTCCACTTGCCAATGTGTTGCAAATGCGTTGTGTCAGGAAACAGGATGTGCAAAAGTATTGTTAAAAATTACACAATTTTTCCAGAAATGCAGTCATTGACACTTATTGGCAATATTAGATAACTCACGCAGTATTCTCCTGCATTTTTTTCTATAAAGCAAATTATCGCCTATTTCCTTTATAAAATTTTGTAATTTTAAAGTCATCAAGGGGGACAATATACAGCGCCTATAATGTAGTTCTCATTAAACATTTTTATATTCTTAGAATGTTTGTTTTAATTATTATTTTAAGTTATTTATGTAAGTTTTGTAAAGTAAATTTATTACCAAATTAGTAACTTTTATTTGTTTTCTTTTCAGAAATTAGGATACGAAACTTTAATAGCACAAGAAGAATTAAACCAGAAAAATCACCTAAAGGTAAATATCAAATATTCATTGATAAACAAAACCTCATATTAGAATCATAAAATATATTTTTTGTTAAAAAAATATCATTAACCATTGAATTGATATATCAAAGACTAATCTATAGTGTTTAACATGCACATTGTTATAGACTATAAACCGAAAACGCCAAAGTACATTTTTTAAAACTTTGCTTTATTCGTACCAAATTTTCGGGCTCAGTAGCTGCCGCTGTAAAATGAGGAAATTTTGTACTAACATTTAAAGCTCCCTGTTTCAACCTCATTCCAATTATTCGAACTGTGCTTCAAGACGAGATCCAAAAATTTGTTCAAGATTTCACCATCTTACAGGGGCAGCTATCGAGCACCAAAATTTGGTTCAAACCGAGACAAGATTTTTAACAGTATACTTAATTGTGATTTTATATAAGCATCGTCCAAATGAGGTTTTTAACATCGAAAACGAAATGAAATTTTTGTAACCTTCCTATTTTCAGTCAAAAACGACAAGAAAGACGAACATGTAAAACAATTAAGCAATTGATACATGCATAAATACATATAATTATTAATTAATCATCTATGTTTTTATATGTTTAGCCAGGGTTGGCTCGCTATGTTTCAGATCTTTTTTTTATTTCCTTAGTAAAACAGAAATGGAATGAATTCATCAACGACACAATCATGTATAACTAAATAACATGTTTTAAGTATTTACATCTCGATTTATATATATATATATATATATTTGATTGATTCTTGCAAATGGTCGTGTGTTGCACTTGAACTTTCTCAAACAATGTTCAAAGAGTGTGCAGCTTTTAATCAACACGTGAAAAACATCTTTAAATTTTAGTTCTATATGAATTTCTTTCTTTATAATTGTTACTCATGACTGATAATTATAAACAGTGAGGTTCAAAGCAATAAAAAAGTATGTCTCATTTGAGCCGTTACAGTTCAAATAAAAGAGTTATGTTAAAAATTTTCAAAGGAAGTAATGGGAATTTAAAAATACACACAGTTTCGGATGAGTTTCAGTCCCACCAAATTTTATTGGAACCGTTTCCATAGAAAACGAAATTTAAACTCAGATTTTTATCCGAAGGAACGAAACTGAATATCAATTCATCTCTAACTATGAGTACGGCAATATTAAGTATAAGAATGACATATTATTATTTAATAGTAAACTTATTAACTAATTTTTTATGTATGATATATAGCTAAAGATAATTCATAAATTTATAAATATGTTATAACGAATTACAGATCACTTACTATAAATTACTTATTTCTGAATAAGTATATTTTGTTCAGACATTTTCAATCTGAACATGAATATAAATTCACTCCTCCGGAGTGAATAGTCACTCCTTTTTATTTAGAGTGCAGTTTGTGCTACTTAACCACTCCCAACTATTCAGATTTTGAGCACAAAATTTAAGTTTGAGTCTAAGCTTATGAAAACATTTAATGAGATGCAAAAAATACCTGCAAAAAATAGTTGTTCGTTACTCCAAAGTCTAAAGCGCCCTTTATCGACATTTTTTAAAATTTATCTTTATAATTTAATTTAAAGAAAATGCCGACATAAAGAATACATTTAATGAAAACCGCAAATCAATACAATGATTTTTCCGTTTTTTATGTTTATTTGAAATTTTGGTCCCTAAGCTTTATTGGCGGCTATCTTCTTTGGAAAACGTTTGGGACCTGTGGTCTCCTATTTCATATTGTTTGTCTTGATGTGTACTTTCACCCCTCTTTTATTAAAAAAAAATTGGAATTACCCTTAAATATATTAAATGATACGTGAAATGTTAAAATAATTTATGCTGAAGCGTCCTTAAATGAAACAGTATTAAACTAATTAAATTTATTTTTCTTGGTTTGTAATCAATTATTTAAACCTCATCTTTTGAATTGACTTCATTTTGTGATTTCGTAATTATGTAAATACGAAGCATCAATAGTTGTCGTTCAGTTTATCCGTCTATCTGCATATAACAAAGCAAAAGATCCCAATTCAACCAACTGAAATTTAAAATATGTACTTATTGTAAAATTTTGCCAAGTCATTTCAAACTTTAAGAAAATCGGATGCATAGTTTAATTACAGGGACAAAATTATTCCATTATATTACGGCCAAGGGGAGAAAATGGTTTCAGCTGCATTTTAATGATGTTACACTCTTTCAAACATAATAAAATTGATATGCATCTATGAAGTAGACAGTGAAATATCCTTTGCGTGGAATATGTGGCGCAAAGAATATCTATTATTTATTTAAAGAGCTGCACAAAAGTATTCTATTACTTAGTGATATAGGGAGAAACATTGTTTGAAGCGCGTTTTAATACTACTAAACTATTTCTCATTTTATGAGATTGACATATGTTGCTGAGATTTACTACAAGTTATTCCTTGTACAGAAAGCGGATAGCGTTTACATGAATACAAATAGTATTACGCATATTGTACTGTATCCGTAATGGTGTGCAATATTACAGCAATATCTGAATATTTTTAAAACCTCATTAAAGTACAAAATCACCTCATTTGCTACACTTGGCGTGCAATTTCCAACTTCTTTATGAAAGTGAGTACAGTAGTTCTAAAATTCCATTTATCCTCTTCTTCCCTGGATTCACATGACACACCAGTGCTACAGAGGTTCTGCCCTCTAAACTGGCAGAAGGAAGATTCTGGATTCAAAACCAATAAGGCCTGTTGCCTAATCGTTCGGAATTTTCCGCAGTTTTCTTTTTACTTTGGATTTTTTTGCATAAATACGAGTTAGGTTCCCTTAAAAAGACCTCCACGAAGGGCACTTTCCATAGGGTCTATATCCCTCGTACAGATAACTGGCCATCATAAACACAACCAACCAACCAACCCTGGATAACATCTCCATTTTGACCCATTTTATTGATGGTATACGAAAATAATTACAATTTTGATATCAAAATTATATGTTTCGAAGTCTAAGATTCAACCAATGGAAATAAAACAAAAATCTTCCTCTGAAGTCAAATGGAAAGGAAATAATTCAGTAATAATTAATAATATTGCAGTGTTCAGTACCGAAGAGAATATATTTCTTAGTAATTGTGAGAACTATAATTTTAAAATTCTCTTCAAGTTTAATACATTGTTGATGTATAAACTTGTTGTTTACATTAATAACACTTACTGAGTTACTGAATATTATTGTTGCTGTATAATTCTGAGTAATTTGAAAACAGATGTACAAAATATATAAGTGTAAGCTGCACGTGCGTAATGGATATTTAGAACAATTGGTAAAAGGAAAACAAATTTTATCTTTTATTTATTTATTTTGTCATTGGGTATTAGTCTGTTAAGACATTTTTATTAAAAGAATATATTATATGTATGTCTAGTATCAATCTTATAAATACAATTGTGTTCAAAATTAAAGTCACAAACATAAAATCTATGGACCTGATGAACTATACCTTGTGTTATATAATTTGCATACAGGTATTTTATAATGGGAGAAAAAGTACAATAACATAACAACATAGAAAAGATTTTAATTGCGAATTAAGATACAGGGAATATCTAAAAGTGTTAAATCATGAATTAGGGTTAAAACATTTATCTCGGGAAATGTCTGTCTAATATGTAGTGTGACCTACGTGCACTCTTATACAAGCGAGAAAAGCGTTGTCTCGAATAACCAATAAAAAGCTTATAAAATGAAAAAAAAAATAAAAAAATAAAAAAAGTGGCACAATAGCTGCGGGAGAACTAACAACTCATAGCCGAGTTTTGTCGCTTGAAATTTTTATGTGTAATAGCAATTTTATGCAATCTTGTAATCTAGCAGCCTTCAATGACAGCTTGAGTGGCACATGAAATGCTTTGATCAAGAAGGGGACTCTCTAGATCAACAATCGAATACTGAACTTCATTTAGGATACTGCCCCTAAAGTGTACGTGTATTAATTTATTGGAAAAATTTCGTACGTATTACATATTTTTTTATGTAATTGAAGGATTTAGAGTGTATTTATGCTGTCAGAATTGGGTATTGCTATTAATAAAAGTTTACGTTTGTTTTAATATGTAGATTACCCCTTAAGCAAATTCTACATCATTTATAGGAAGACTTTATTTCCAATCATTTGGTTCCCAGAAACTTTATTCTGTGATAATTCGTTTCATGTTTTTAGGGGGTGTTTACAATTTTTCTCACAACTGTAGCTATTCGTAAGAAGTTCAGAGCTTCACTTCAGTAGCTGCAATATTATGAATATCACAATATAAATTAAATTTAAAAAGAATATAAATAAATAATTGATAAAATCTCTTTGCATATTTTTATTTTTTATTTATAATTTGTATAAATGAATTTCTTATTTGTACATTTACATTTATTGATGATATTTTAAATTTTCTTATATATATTTATTTATAGATAGATATTATTTATAATATTTGTCTTTTTTATTTTATTCACAGTGCCTTTGCCAGTACCGGAGTATGAAGGTGTTCTCGGTGGTCAAGCCTATTTGCCTTGTAATTATACACTTCCAGATGACAGTGATGTGACTTTGATGTTGTGGTATAGGGACCAAGAAAATGTGCCAATATATACAATAGATTTTCGTAAAGGCACTAGAGATAATCCCAAACAATTTCCTATTCCCGAATATTCAGAAAGAGCCTACATAGATGTTTCCATTAAGCCCGCCACATTTAGGTTGGACTCATTAACAGTGAAAGACGGCGGAATATATCGCTGCAATATTGAATTCCGCACATCACGGACAGTTACTAGAATTGTGAAGCTAAATATTTTAAGTATGTTAATGGTGTGATATATTCATACTTGTTAATTATGACGTATTGGATAAATCGTTTTGTGGAAATTTCGGAATAAGATAATATAATTGCATAGTAGATACCGCAAAAATTATGTGCTATTTTTTGATTAATTATAATTAATGTTATTATGATTAATGTATAACTTCCCTCTTTAATGTTTCAGCAATCACAGTAATAAATAAGTTTATAGTTCTAATTTTTAGTATATTATGTATTGCCCATAAAATAAATAATTAAAAATTTTTTTGATGCTTAAAGGCAATTAACAGTAGTAAGAGTAATATTTAAAATGCTTCATTGATTTATTTGTTTGAAACTGTTTTAACCCTTTTGCGGCGCAGGGCAAATACATAGCTTAGGTGTTGAAATTAATGACTGACACCAGAATTTGAAAACAACTTTATTTGTAAATAAGGAAACGCTATATATCACGCATTCAAAAAACAGTAATTTTTTAAAACAAAATTCCGGTGCCAGTGTTTCGTTTGGGAATTATAATTACGTGGTATATCTATGAAACCACTGCGCTGCAAGGGGTTAATGGGTTATAAATAACAGTTTTTTAAACCTACATTAATAATATCTTCCAAATGCAATAGTAGAATCTTTAAACACTATATTTTATTAAAATATATTGATTGTTACAACATAGCTTTATACTACATTCTTTCTTGTGACTTAATTTCAAATGGTGCAATATTATTAACATGTTCTGAATAGACATTAATTATAGAAATTATTTAATATATCGCTGTACATTTTTGTTGTTTTTTTTTTTTTGTTGTTGTTGTTGTTTATCATTATTTTTTACACTGAAAATATAACTGATAATGTATCTATATATAAATTTTTATTTTAGTACAACTTTTCCCATCCCTTTTTTGAAATAGTTTTATATCTGCCATATTGTTTTAATAAGTTCTCACACATAATAAAAAAATAATTTTTACATATGAATTTAATTGCAAATCTATTTATTACATTTGAAATTAATTTAACTTTAAAAATAGATACATTTTAGAAAGTATTTTCAAATATTATGTACATTATGCCTAAGAAGTATTAATATAATCTTATGTTCATTCAGACTTTTATTTATATGAATATATTCATCATATATTTGTTTTAATAGTTCCTCCACTTAGTGTACAAATCACAGATGATGATGGACATAAATTAAAAAGTGTAATAGGGCCGTATGATGAAGGAGCTTATCTTTCGCTGCTATGTGAAGCTGAAGGAGGTAAGTGTAATTTTTTATGTAAAATATTAATTTATTTTGATGAAACTTGATGAATTATCACTTTTAATTTTATGTCACGTACAATTCTTTAATACCAATTTATGAAAAGTACTGTGTAAATAAAATTAAAGAAATGGTGATAGGAATGAATATAAATACTGCACACAAATAACCAATCTTTGATAAATTAATTGTTCAATCAATCATTTTAAAGGTTTGATACGAATTTCATATAAAATAATGCATTTTTTATCACAAATCATCTGTTTTTCGTTCAAAGTTTATGTAATAAGGATTCGTCATTAATAATTTTTTCTGTGCACTCCTAAGATTAATATATTTTTAAATATGCATAAAGGCTATACATATATAGGGTTATAAACATTTTGCTAATTTTAGCTTCCTCCTCCCCCTTACGATGTCATATGTTATCATTCGTCCCCCCCCTATACACACTCGATAATATCGTCATCAGTGTCTATTTTTTTATTATATTTTTACATTTGCATTATTTAGTATACATAATATATTATACATGTATTAGTTGCATATTTTCTGAGTTCAAGAAAGCAATAAAATATACATGAAATAATTATTAATCATTTTACACCTGAAAGAGTTAGTTACTATTTATCAGTATTTAATAATAGTTTATTGTTACATAATGCATTCAACAGTAATATTGCCTTCTTGATTTAGTCTCCTGTCCGAAGAAGCACCCTCCCACCTCCTTCCTGTTAGAGATATATTTTGATATATAGTGCTTAATCCAACTTCTTCTCTAAAATGATAATTAATAATGTTATATTTGCACAGCCATTTTGATTCTGTATTTAGTGTTTATTTTTCTTACATTTTACTACTATAGAAAAAAAACACTTTCTTTCGAGTTCTCTTTAGAGTGCTTGAATTTCTAACTGTCATAATCACTAGTGTTTGAGTTATTGTTTTTTTTTAATTATTATTCCTGGTCTCCATATTATGTATCCCCACTGATATGTAATCAATTATATATGATATATCGATAATATGATATATCCAATTATATATGATATGTGATATATAGGGAAAGACTCACTGGTTTTAAAATTTAATAAGTCGGAAACTACGATAGCTAGAAGTAGAAAATAAATGTTATTATTATTTTGAAAGCAGTAAAAATCTGACACAATTGTTCCAAAATTTGTTAAAGGTTTGTTGACAGATATCACTGTCATCAGTGAGTGATCCCTAAACAATCTACTCCGAAGCTCAGAACTGTCAATATTCTTACTGGACGAAATAAATAAAGTCATCTGTTCTATAAGGCAACGTGTTTTCTAGTACCGCCAGCTAAGACACAACACATAGAAGAGAGAGGACAAATATCGTGTGACAGGAAACAAATATTGCTGTTCAAAACTGTCTTTTCTTTGTTAACCGAGTGAAATTGTCTCTTGCCTCACGATTTTTAGTGGCATGTCTCCCTGGTATATTAAGCACCTAAATAGATTACCTAGAAAATATGGCGCAGTTTTCAAACCAAGTTTAAAGGTGCAAAGGTTGTCACAAGAAATCAATTTACACACTTTTTAATAAATTTCAATGAACAGGCACAGAGTAGCTGATGACTGGAACACCTGCTTGCAAAAGTTGTTCTATATCCCATTTCTCGGACTCTACTGTGAATACAGTGTCACATCTCAACAAATTTTTTATCTAAATATGTAATTATTCTATTAGATTTTTGCTATTTTTAAAACAATCATACCACACGTTTCCTTCTTCTGTCAATCTTAGATTACGAGAAATTGAATTTTAAATAATGGGAGTAATTTTTTACACACCCTGTATATACGTGTATATATATATATGATTTTCATACGCTCTTTAGTGCCGTAAGCTTTACATTCTATATTCTCTATATAAACCTCTACATTCTAGAAATTTACGGCCATTAAGCTATCAGTTTTAAAGAAGAATCTATCATTTTTGACAAGCTTATCATTCTTATCATCCGATCCATAAGACATTAGAGTTAGCTTCCAGTGTCTTAATAATCATTGATTTTCCCTTATTCTCATTTCTTCAGTGTAATATCTGATTTAAAGATCAAATATTATCTCTCTTTAGAATTTATTCCTGTAGATATCTTGTTCTACATTTTAAATCATTTTCTTTCAAACATTTTTGCTTTTTATACTCATGTTTACTTGCTCTGCTACCAATAACATGTTCACTTACATTGTGTTTTTTAATCTAAAATTTTAGTTTTAAGATAGCAACGTAAACACAGATATTGTCACGGTTGTTATTGAGTGTATACCGTTTATATTCAATAAAAAAAGAGCTAAATACTCAATACTCTTTTAAATCATAAAGATAATCTGTCTTAAATAAATGATGATGCCTTGTTTATACTTTTAGAAATAAAATAAGGTCTTGCATGTATGAAATAATATTAAATAGATAATTACAACCTTAATTTACTGTTCCGATAAACGGCACAGACTACGAGCTGTAAAATAGTGTTTTGGAACAATGAAAAATTTTGACATCTTAACATAAAATGTAATAATACTTTTTTGGGCATGTTTAGGTTTAAGAACATAAACTGATAGAAAATACAGTTTTTTTTATTTGTATCCGGACAAAAATATGTTATTAGTGTAAATAACAGCAGTTTTTATTAAACTATATAGGGCTGATGTCTATCAGCGTATATTCATCTGACGAGTATATCATATAAATTATAAATTTCGTATGAGGTTTATGAACGGAGAAACAAAATAATTATATGCATTTCTATAGAGCATGTTTGTAATACAACATGAAATAAAGAAAAATTGCTTTGGAAAATATTATTAAATAAATAATATTCTTTTATTAGTAGCGATAACAGTTTTAACTCGAAAATTTATCATGTAAGTTTTGGCACTAAATTTGTAATTCGATTCCGCACTCAATACTGTTTTTGTCTGTTGATGTAAAAAAAAAATAACGGCGAGATGTGTTTCTGAAATGCATCTTCAGGCATGCGTGAATTGTGTTTCATTGACGGAAATAGCATATTTTCCATAAAATCACCAAAACGCGAAAATATGGGAGAAGTAATTAAAATTATTAAAACAATCCGTTTTGTTACCTTTTTTGGATTTTAATGTATCTGTTCCGTCCTTAACTTTCGCACAACGGTTTTACACCCTAATATTGTTGCAAAAGGAACGCAGTATAATGCGCACGCATATTTAAAAATACTTAAAAATAGATAACTTACGCACTGTAAAAAATAAATGATTAACTGCAATATCGATAACGCTAAATATTAGGATTAATCTATCCTAAATCGTGAAATCCATTCTTACTCTTCATAAAATCCATAAAAAGAAAAGTGTAGGTAAAGATTGTGTTGGATACCTGAAATTATGTCTGGAACACCATATCATTTATACTGTTACACGCATTTTTAAACATCTTTACAAAAAGAAATGATACTTACTGGAAAAAATTTAAAGATTAACTGTGATATAGATAACGTCAAATACTACTTCATTTAATGTATCCTAAATCATAAAATTTGTTTTCATTCTTTACGAAATCTTTAAAAATAAAACTGTAAATCAATACAGTCCTCCTACCTGATAACAGATTTTTAATATACCAATAAATTTCTTTCCATCTTTTTTAGTTGGTCGCGAGATATTTTTGAATCAAAAAGTACTCAGCATTATACACACACATTTTAAAAATATTTAAAAATAGAAAAATAATGTACTGAAAAAAATGATTAACAGTAATGCCGCTATCGCTAAGTATTACGATTAATGTATCCTAAATCCTGAAATTTGTTATTATTCTTCATAAAATCCGTGAAAAGATAAGTGTAGGTAAATGCTATCTAGGATATGTGAAATTATGTCTGGTGTACCATATCACTTACACGGTTATATGCATATTTAAACATCTTTAGAAAAAGAAAACATACTTACTGAAAAAAAAAAAATGTAAGTCTCACTGTAATATAGATAAAGTCAAGTATTAATGGGTTAAATGTATCCTAAATCCTAAAATTTGTTCTCATTCTTCACGAAGCCTTTTAAAAAGAAAAGTGTGGGTGACTGCTGTCTGATAATATATTTTAATATACCGATAAATTTCTTGTGTGTGTTCCATTAAACAGATGACCCATATTCTTCCGTTGGTGGCGAGATAAATCTCTATTCTATAGCACATGAAATCTAGCTTCTCCAAGTTTTATTAGAAATTAGCTTGTCATTTTAGAAACTGCTACGATCCGATTATATATAACTGAATAATGAAAATAATTATATTGATAATAATAGTGATAATATTGAAAATATCGAACAAGAACTCAAAATTAATTAAACAATGCATTTTGTTGCTTATTTGGATTTTAATTTAGCTGCTTCGTCCTTGATTTTTGCACATTAATTTTGCACCTTAATTTCAAGTGAAGAAGCACTCAGCATAGTACACATACATTTTTAAGCATGTATAAAAATAGAAAAGTTAAATGCTGTAAAAATCAAATAATTAACTGCAATATCACTGATTCTTAATATATTAACAGAATTAATACATCCTAAAACGTGATATTTATTCACAGTCTTCATGAAATCTATAAAAAGAAAAGTATAAATAAATGCTGTCATGTATATCTGAAATTATATCTAGAGCAACATATCACTTATTTTCTTACACATTTTTACATTTTTATAGTTTTAAAACTTTTTACAAAAATAAAACATACTTTCTGGGAAAAAAAATAAAAGATTAACTGCGATATAGATAAATGGGTTTAAAGTATCCAAAATCTTAAAATGTGTTCTCATTCCTCACCAAATCATTTTAAAAAGAAAAGTGTTGATCAATGATGTCTTCCTAACTGATAATAGATTTTAAAATACTGGTAAATTTCTTTTCTGCATTCCATTAAACAGGTGACCCATCTCCTACCGTTACGTGGTGGCGAGATAAATCTGTGTTGGATGACACATTTTATTGAGCTTCTCCGAGTTATATTTGAAACGAGCTTGCCATTTTTGAACTCTGACGATCTGATTATGTACAATTGAATAAGGAAAATAATAATATTGATAATATTAATGATAATATTAAAAGTATAAGACAAGAAATCAAAATTATTTAAACAATCCATTTTGTTGCCATGTTTGGTTTTTAATTTATATGCTTCGTCCTTAAATTATGCACATAAATTTTGCGCCCTAATCTTTATTGAAGAAGCACTTAGAATAATACACACGCATTTTTAAGCATGAGCTAAAATAGAAGACTTAAATGCTGTAAAAGTTAAAAAAATTATCTGCAACATCGCTTCTCTAAATATTAACATATATAATATATCCTAAATCGTGAAAGTTATTTTCACTCTTCTTAAAATCCGTAAAAAAAGTGTAGAAGAATGCTGTCTTGAATATCTGAAATTATGTTGGCGCAGCATATCACTGATACTGTGGCGCATTTTTAAACATCTTTACAAAAATAAAACATACTTGCTTGGAAAAAATAAAAGATTGACTGTAACATAGATAACGCCAAATATTAATGGGTTTTAAATACCTTAAATTCTAAAATTTGTTCTTCATCTCGAAATCTGAAAAAAAAATACTGTAGTTCAATGTTATCTTCCTACCTGGTAATAGATTTTTAATATACAGATAAATTTCTTTTCTGTGTTCCATTAAACATGTGACCCATCTCCTTCCTTTTCATTGTAGCAAAATATTTTTGAATCAAATTTTACTCAGCATAAGACACAGGCATTCTTAAAGGTATTTAAAAATGGAAAACTTAAGTTCTCAAAAAAAAAAGATTAATTGCAATACCGCTAATGCTAAATATTAGGATTAATGTATTCTAAACCCTGAAATTTATTTTCATTCTTCATAAAATCCGTAAAAATGTAGGTAAATGCTGTCTAGGATATCTGAAATTATGTCTCGAGTACCATTACCTCTTACACTGCTACCCGCAATTTTAAACATCTTTAACAAAAGAAAAAATACTTGCTGTAAAAAATTTAAAATAAAAGATTAACTACGATATAGATGGCGCCAAATGTTAATGGGTTTAAAGTATCATCAAAACCTAAAATTTGTTCTCATTCTTCACGAAATCTTTAAAAAAGAAGAGTGTATATAGAAAATACTAAGTATAATTGCTGTAAAAATTAAATAATTAACTGCAATATCAATGACGCATAATAAAACTCTTAATATATTACCAAATTAATATATACTAAATCAGGGCATGAAATTTCGGATTTAAAGGTACTCGCCAGATTAAAATTTTTACTCGCCACTATTTTACATTCATTCAGGCTACAACGCGCTTGATAGAAGGCGCTGTTTGTTAAATCCAGAATATTTTACATTTATGAAAAATATGGTATATTTTTTAAATATTAACTGATGTAGAATGCAAAAATTCCCATTAACCGTAAAAAATGCAGAATTTGATAAAACGAAACATATTTACTGCGAAAAGAAAACAATAACATTAACTTAAAATAAGCTTGCCATAAGGTTTCAGTGGTTACAGAAATACATACCAATGATAAGTTCCTGTACTACTAGCACTTTAGGTTTGTGTAGCATTGTCTTTCTGCACTGAAATACCACTTATCAATTACAGCTGTACGGTCAAACTCCTTCAGTTTAGGTCTATTAACAGAAATTTTCAGTAAATCATTTATTGTCTAAGTCTTCAGAGAGTTTCTGTATGCTGTCTTGAGTCTGTTGTGACAGCTGAACCTTCTCACACATGAAGCTGTGCTTTCTGGTAAAACAGCACGAAATGTTAGGATCTGGAGCAAATTGGGGAATCTTACTGAACATTTTTCAGTGTAAACTTGTCCAGTATCTATTTCAGTGTCAGTGATGGGTACATAAATTTAAATTCTGAAAACTCTGCCAATACAATAACTGCTTTTTCATTAAAGAGATTTGGATTCAAATACATGAAGAGCTTCTTAATCTCTTCTAGCCCAAATTCAAAGAAGTTTTCCTTGGGAGGCCAAGCCACAGAGTCAAAAACATGTTGACAGGCTAACACATCTGATGGCATAGATTGCAGTCTTTCTGTATTGTATATCTTTTTATGTTTAATTAATGTCTCGCTTAAAGTCTGAAACTCTCCCCCCCCCATTTTCTATATTTGCCAGCTGCACATCCTTGATTATCCCTGAAATGAATAGTTGGTCTAAAAAATCCTTTTCGCATGGTACAACACTAGATTCGAGATCTGTTAGAACTGAGTTGCAATGTTCAATTTTTATTTCCAAAGATGAACTGAGAAGTTCCTTGTTTTGTAATGCCACATTTAAAGGGTTCAATTTCCGGTAGAAATCCAAGAGGATGTACAGAACTTTAAGAAATTTATAAACTTTCAAACTTTTCTGCAATCGGTGCGCAAAACAGTGAATGTTTATCAATTTACACAACAATTTGCCCAACATTTTAAAAACGAAACTTATTAGCCAACCTTAAATATTTACTCGCCAATGGCAAGCTGGCGAGTGGAGATTTTGCGTCCTGTCCTAAATCGTGAAACTTATTCCTTGTCTTCATGAAATCCTTAAAAAGAAAAGTTCAGATAAATTATGTCTTGGATATTTGAAATTATGTCTAGCGTAACATATCACCTACAGCGTTTTATTCTCTTTTAAACATCTTTACAAAAAGAAAACTTATTTGCTGGAAAAAAAATAAAAGATTAACTCGATATAGATAACGCAAAATATTAATGGGTTTAAAGCATCTTAAATCCTAAAATGTGTTCTCATTCTTCATGAAATCTTTAAAAAGAAAAGTATACATCAATACTGTCTTCCTACCTGATAATAGATTTTTAATATAACGATAAATTTCTTTTCTGTGTTCCATTAAACAGGTGACCCATCTCCTTCCGTAACGTGGTGGCGAGATAAATCTCTATTGGATGACACATTTTATCGAGCTTCCCCGAGTTATATTAGAAACGAGCTTGTCATTTTGGAACTGCGACGATCTGATTTGTTAGTGGAACTCACGTGCCAGGCTTCGAATACGAATTTAACAGCTCCACTTCAAGAGTCGGTGAGGATCGATCTTAACCGTAAGTTTCTGAAGCTTTACATTTTTCCAATTTATTTTGGGGCGTTTAATTAAAACGTGTGTTAAGAAGGAATGATAAATTAGAAAAGCGAACAACAATTAGTTTTTGGATTACATTTTCTATTGGTGATGTTATTGATAAAAATGTGTGTGTGACGTAACATGTAATTGTATTTAATGTATAGAATATATTTAATGTTAATAAGTAATTGCATTTAATGTAAGTAAGATTCTTTGTGGAAGCTTAAAATCTATTGATTAAATCTAATATAAACGAAAACTATATTTCAAATCATTATTTCATCTATATCTGTTTCATTAAGTGATGACAAGAAATAAGAATTAATAAAATTAATTAATTTGTTTGGTATTAGATTTACTGCTAGTGATTTATTTAGAAAAAACTTGTGTGAGGTAACTTTTAATTGCATTCTATGAAAGAATTTATAACGATGTTTTGGTATTTTTGTACGAATTTAAGAATTATACTATAATTAATTTTTTTTTAAATTTAATTTGTGATAAAGAAGTTGGGTAAAACGTAGGTTAGGTAAAAATGACAAGATTGTTTATCTTCTTTCACATATATTTCGTACTTGCGATTTCTGATTGTGAAAATAATGAGACATTAATAGTAATTGACTTTTATTTATCTATAAATAATTTATAAAAAGTTTTTAATAATAATAATTAAATCAAAGAAAGTTTATAAATTTCAATTTCATATCTAAAAACATATTATGAAAAGTATTAAAAAAATGCAGACTGAAAAAAATTAATTTCTAGCTATTTTTGATAGCATGGTATCATTTCAGGAACTAGCATTTTATTATCAGGACATGATCTTTAAGTATTATTTCTGTTATTATTTGCATGTATCAGTGATGTTCTATATCTATGCATTTATTATTATGTCTTTAATTATGTTCCGGGTTTAAAAATGATTACAGTAATAAAATCATTACTTCTCCTTAGGCCACTGGAAATTATTTTATTTAATACGTAGGTGTTTTTTTTTTTATAAATTTTAAATAAGGACTCTACTTTTAAGAAAGACCAATTTATGATTAAATAAATTACGTTGTGTGCCTTTATTGATACTGTTATAAAATGGCATTTTTTAAATATGTGCAATACTTCTCCTTTAATTTATTGTCATATAAATTGCAAAAAATATATATACTCGTACGATTTCAAAAAATGTCTTATTCTAAAAATCTCTGTAGCAATAAATTCTGATATTCAAATGTGCACTTTTACCATTAACGTTAAAGTAATTTTATGGTCACATTTAAAACAAATTCTGACTCGAAAATCTTAATAAAGAAAGGAATAATAGTTATAATAATTGTTCTTTTTTTATTGTAACAATCTCTTTTATTTGATTATTAAACTGTTATGAACAACATAAGGGGAGTGCAAAAGTTATTTAAATGTATCGCTTAATTTATTGTTTAAAATTTTAAAGGAAACAAGATAACTTTCGTAATAACACATTAATTAGTATTATATAATTACGATATGTCGATAAAGGATACCTTTATAAATTAGATTTTCCAAATAAACAGTGGAGAATGAAAAAAAAATGTTTTTCAAATTGCATTTTCAATTGGCTCCTTGATTACAAAAAAGAGTAAATGTTGAAATGTTATCTGTAATTGTTCTTTAAATGTTTATTAGTACTTATGGAAATATTTAGAAAGATATAAATGAAAGTATTGCAAAATTATATTTTAAAAATGTGTAAGAGTGAACTTAACCGTAGTTACCAAAATACTATTGAATGGTGTATTATAAATCAGATTTCATTGTAAAAAGAAATTCTGTAAAGTTACTAAAATATTTCTAAGAAACAGGAATTTTTAAATCTCTTTACGTAACGACAATAACAGAGAATCGTATAGTAGATTCTGTGTGGTTTACAGTTTTGCCAAATGCAAGGAAAAATAAAAACTTATGTATAGATATTTAACTGAGTATATTTTTACATTTCTTACATATTACAAAGGAAATAAATTATTTTATTTGGATTAGGTAATTTTGTTTTTGCTCATAAAAACTTAAATCACTCCCTTTTTTTTTTTTTTTTTTTTTTTGCAAGCTGTTAATAATGAAAAGGTGAATTCTCTGTAAAACTCTTGGCAGAAAAGTTGCCAGACTTTCTACATTTCGTTGGTAGATTTTCCGTTCTGCGACATAAAAGAAGGTAAAATTCCGCAACATTCCATTATATATTTGGTATAACAACTGGCTAATGGTGCTATCTATCGATCAGTTTAGAAGCTCTTACATTTATTCATTTATTGACCGAGGAAAAATAGTAATGTTATCGAAGTGATTTGCATTCATGACCGTTGGTATGGGATTTCGTTGCTCTACTAATCATGCCATAGGATCTTTGGATACAATGGGTTCTAAAGGCAAATAGTGGATTGTACAGTGTGTTTATGTTTTTTATAATGTAGATTGTAATTTTATCGACTCTGTTATAATTCTTAAAAGTTTCAATTAATAAGGGCGACTGCAACTTCAATATTTTGCAAAACTTCAATATTTTTCTTATAGATCTGAAGTTTTATCTCACTACTTTTGTGGATAAGTGCATTATCTCGCTGAGTTACCTGTTTTTTTTTTCTTAGCAGAAAAAAAACAGGTCCTGCCTTTCTCCTGCTCTTTTTATTGTCACTGAATGAAAAGCATCCACTTTTTGCAATGATTCTGCAACTTAACTGATGTTTTAATAAAATATATTTTTCTTTTTTAAAATCATCCCAATTATATATTTCTCCCATCAAAAGAAGTGAAACCAAAACGGTTCTGGTGGCTAGAAATATTATTGGGGTGATTATTGGATGACCTAATTTTTTTAACACCTCAAAAAAAAAAAAAAAAAAAAAAAAAAAAAAAAAAAAAAAAAAAAAAAAAAAAACCCAAAAAAAAAACAGTTTTAAATTTAGCATACAAGTTTTACGAAAGATCCAGGATTCTATTGTTGAGTTTTTCCTTTTCTGTGAGGCAACATGTCAATTTAAAAAAAAACTCAAAATAGACCCAGATAACGGAGTATCTCCGTTGTTTCTTTCTATCTCCATCCGTTTCGTTATTTTCAAGAATTATGATGGAATTTTCTAATATATAACGGAAAATGCCCGTATGTTGTGAAAATGGACATTGTTTTAAAATTCAGCAAATATGTATCCGTGAATTTCAGATTTTTTTAACAATGTAACACCTACACCAAAACAATCATTACATGTTATATTCTTAAAGATGCATTTGTTTGACATGAAATGTGTGATTTAAAAATTTATATTTCTGGAATAAAAACTTATCAATACGCCGCAAAGCAATACAGAAATATTACAGAAAATACAAGAACCAAAAAATATACTTGCTTTCGAAATACTTTCTTAATTTCAAACTCGGAAGAAATTACAGCATGTTTTCTTAAAACTTGTGAAATGGAACAACTAGATTACAATTACATTAAGGATCGACCAAAAAAGGTTTTTAAGACCGAAAACAAAAACAAAACCGAATTCCGGTTATCTTTCTATTTTCATTCGAAAACAACATCGAAAATGCTCAAATTTTTTTAAAAGTTATGATTACATATATAATTATTCATAGTTACTAATTTGTTATACGTGTATAGAGGCACATTTTTAACAAGCATGGAAACAGAAATAAAACATGCATTCGTTTGAATATGCATAAGCTTCATTCAAAAATAAACCATAAATTACAATAGAACTTTCATATTTCCTTATTTTATGACCACTGTAGTCATAAGCATTTATTATTAATTAATTAACAATGTAATTAATAATCAGCAAGTCATGTTGAAGTATTCCAATGGAAAAAAATAAATTTGTAAAATTCAGTTTCGGTCAAGATTTGGTCAGGCCGAATTTTTAGTAGCATTTACGCTGAAAAAGAATTTTCGACCAAACTCAGATGCTGGGCTAAAAACGAAACCAATTTTTCTGCCAATCTTTAATTACTATTACACTTTTATAGTCTTGATTTACTTTTTTAACAAATACGAGATATCTTAAACATTTGGAAAAATTATAACTTAAAGAAAAAAAAAAAATTATATATTTACATAATGTACACATACTTAGACTACCGTTTTATCAGATTAAATTCATAATTATGACAATAGAGTGATAATATAAAAGTGATTCTATTATATTTTCTTCAGCAAATATTCACTAAGTGGCATTTTTTATGTTATGATAACTAAACACATTTAAAACATGTGTTTTCTTTATCAATTTATCTAATTCTACATAAATGAAAAAAAAGTAAGTTTATATACATGTATCTTTTAATATTTTATAAGAATTATATATTTATGTCTGTCATACTTTATATAAAAACGTTTTTTTTTTTTTTTTTTTTTATTATTATTTATCCGATTTCACAAGTACATACATTATATCACTTTACTTTACTATACTATACTTTACCATATATATATATATATATAAATTTGTATTACTTTTTTATACTACTATACTTTCCATATATCAAACTACCGCCTTAAGCGTCGAATTTTTTAAATAATATGTTGATTTGATTCGATATAGCTTAAAAGACTATTTTTAAAAAGTATTAATATGCAATTTTATGTGCATATATTTCCATTTTATAAAACTCTCTTAAAAAATATGATACTAAACTGTAACATAAAATAGTGATTCTATTACATTTATTTCCAGTGAAACCACTTTATGCTCGAATAACTACACCCCAACGACCACTGAAGCTTGGTGAGGAATTGAGATTGAACTGTGAAACTTCTGGTTCCCGTCCTCCGGCGAAAATTTCTTGGTGGCTAGATAACAAAAGAATTCAAACCGGAAGAGAAGCGATCCCGAACAGTCGCAATATCACCTACAGCAATTTGATCATAAAACCGAGGATAGAAGATAATGGAAAAACAGTGATGTGTAGAGCTGAAAACCCAGTTCTCGAGCATGATATTGTTGAAAATAGCTGGCCGCTTAATGTTTATTGTGAGTCCAATATTAAAATAATAATGCATGGAGATTTGATTTGAAAATTTTATTAAATTTTTTTTAATAATATTGAATGAAAGAGAGCTACATATATTTATTTGTGTAAAATATTATTAGAGTAATATATTATCTTTGAACAATTGTTATAGGAATACAGAATGCAAATAAAATAAAATGAAAATCATTTTATTAATAAAAACATACAGATAAGTAATTTTTATTTATTTATTTATTTATTTATTGAGTAATTCGACGAAAAATGGTTGTTTGGTTAAGGGGTCATGTACCTTCTAAACCCGATAAAATTCCCCCCTCCTCCCCCCCAAAAAAAACAATTGAATCAGTCTACCTTCAAAACATTTTTATGTATAAAAATGAAATTTTTAACATTTATATTGTTTTACAATGTCTACCATTAGACTTTGATAAGCCTTATACCGAATTTGTGTGTTAGAGAAAATAATTTTTTTTTTCACTGTAAGTCACTGCGCGCACGATATTTTGTGAAAGAAAATGAATTGTTGCGAAATGTAGTGAAGATAATGAACAAATATGTGTGTTTAAAATGATATATTTTTAAGTATTTACGGTGATACTATTTTTAGTTATGACTATTTTTATCCACTAAGAAATGTAAAACTTTGATTTTTTTTCTCATTTTGACAATATATATATATATATATATTTACATAAAATAATTTTGACCTAAGTGTAGGTCATTTTGAAAATGCATATATGCTTATTATATGTATCAAATTTCATAACAATCCATACATACGTTCTCAAGATATTACGTGCAATGACTTGCGGATTAAATTAAATTAAAAAAAAAAAGTCATATTAATTTCACCAATACACAAATTCAGTAAAAGGTAAGTCAGATTCTAATTATATTGTGTTAAAAAACCCAATCTGTTCAATCAATTTTCCGAATTTTAGCTTTATATATAAAAAATTAATGAAGACACGCTAATTCAAACTTCCAATGCTTTTGTTGATTTTCAACAAGTTTAAAAGGTACAAGACCCATTAAAAATATTATTGAACGTTGAAACATTTGAATAATAATTTATGAATATTTTATATCTAAAGTATATATTTTTAAAATAAAGTTCTACTTTCAAGAGATACTTGAAAATAATATTTCTTCGAATAAATAAACTCAATTATAGGTACATGAATCCAGTATCTGTGCATGATATTTTTGAAAATAATTGTCCCCTAAAAGTTCATTATAATTTACAGTTTTAAATAATCGTCATGTAAAAATATTTTAATTTTTTTTCTTGAGTAACATGGGGATTTTTTTGTTATAATTCTACATAATATTTATAATATTCATTTTATAAATTATCAATATTTATTGTTATTTAAAGTTATTGTTAAGGAATAATGTAGTAAGTTAATTATTGTATAAAATTCTGTTTTCGTAAGCTTGAAGCAATAAGTTAGTTTATAAAGTGCATTTGATAATTTTCAGGAACATTTCCATGAGTTTACGTTTATACAAATTTCAATTATCCACATTTTACTGTACGTAAACGATTATCTGTATAAATTAATTAGGTGTAGAGTGTATAGTTATTTCTATTTTTTTCTCTTTATCCGCAAGCTTTGCTTATAGAAAATTTCCATGACAGCAACAAAAGCAATAATAATAATAATAATGATAATAATAATAATAATAAAATAGCATCGGATCAATCTATATTAGCACCGAATTATCGTTAAAGGAAACTCAGAAAACGGCCTATATTATGATATTTTAAATTACAAAATGTTCATTGGACATAAATCTCTCTCTCTCTCTCTCTCTGAATATATATATATACATATATATATATATATATATATATATATATATATATATATATATATATATAATATATTGCTCTAATATATATATATATATATATATATATATATATAGCTAAATTAATTTCAAGCCGTTGTTAAAGGTAAACTTGCTAGGCTTAGCAAGTGATTTTTTTTTCTGTCGGACTAAAAAGCCTTAAGCGTTTGATTATACCTTCCCCTGTTTCAGTGTATATAACTTAATAATTATTTTGACTTAAACTATACATATAGTGGTGGTCAAAAGTTTATAGCCAGCAAAAATTTTTCAGTTAATTTGTAAAAATACTCATATGAAAAGGAATCTCAAAGTGATATTTATACATTTTATTGACATAATAGTTAGGTACTTACTTATAGAAGAACATGTAAAAGTCAATAAATTTAACTGACAAAATTAAGTATAAAGCAAAATGCATGTTCTCAAAAGTTTCCGGCCACCTTTACAAGTTTGTAAAAAAGTGGTATTGTAATAGAAAATTACAGTGATCAACAACATTTACGATTAGTATTTTATCGTATTACTATTTTATTAGCTTTTGCAATAAGTACTCCGGCGGAGCAACGTGACATTCAGACAATGAACGGTTAAAGATCGTCTATGGTACGTTTTAACCACATTTCTTGCAATTTTGGCAAAATTTCGGCTGAGTAGGAATATTTATTGTTCGCAGACTTTTATCAACTTCTTTTCAAAGATTTTCTATTGGATTCATGCTGGGCGCTTTGGCTGATCATTTCAAAAACGAAATTTTTTGTGCGAAAACCATTGCTTATCGAGGTTTGCAAACATTATTTATGTCGTTATCATGTTAAGAAAATAGATGCGACCAAATTTTTTTCTCTAATAAGGCAGAAAATAGTCTTGCAAGATATCCTTATACATTGTATAATTCAACTGGCTGTGGATTTCAATTAACGGACCGACACTTTTTGAGGAAAATACTCCCCACGTCATAACGTGTCCTCAGCCATGCTTCATTGTAGGAATAACATAGGTCGAATCATATCTTTTGTTGTTAGGTCATCGGACGTTGTGTCTGATATCACGTCCAAAACTGTTTCGAATTCGATTGATGGAAAAATAGAACTTTTTCCCAGTTTTCACTTGACCAGACTTTGTGTTCCTTGGAAAATAAAAATAGGGTACGTCTGTTTTTTTTTTTTTTTTTTTTTTTTTTTTTTTTTTTTTTTTTTTTTTTTTTTTTTTTACCTCTGAAAATTTTTTAACACCGACTTTTTTATAAAGTTCTGTATCACGTCAGCATCATAACGCGGTAGACTAACTTATTTTAGCAATATTTTCATTCTGTAAATCGCAGTATATTGCAACGGAATTTTCATACGGATTATCAGTGGTTTTTCTCCTGATAATTCTGTCCTAAGGAATAGTAGTTTTCTGAGTCTCCTGGAACTCTGAAAGTCCTGAAAGCCATAACCATCTTCATATAATTTTGTAAATTTTGTTTACAGTCGATTTTACCGATCGATAACTTTGCCGCAATATCTCGAGAAGATTGGTCTTTTAGCGACAAACTAATCACTCATTTATGAACAATAATTGTTGAACTTTTCAAATTTGAATTCAAACTATGCTATAGACGTTGATTCATTCATAAACTCAACCAAAAACACTTTATGTATAGAAATAAACTAAAGAATGATAAGTGGCCGGAAACTTTTGAGAACATGCATTTTCTTTTATATTTAATTTTGTCAAAAAATTTATTGATATTTACACGTTCTTCTATAAGTAAGTTCCTAACTAATATGTCAATATAATGTATAAGTATCGCTTTGAGATTCCTCTTCATATGGGTATATTTACAAATTAACTGAAAAATTTTTGCTGGCCGGAAACTTTTGATCGCCACTGTATGTGTGACTTAAACTTTACTGAAATAACATAGATGTCATTTCTTAAGGGAAAAAATTTTATAATCAAGCATTATTTCTTAATGAAAAATCAGGAAATACAGCTGAACTTTAGAATGGCAATCAGTAACTGATCGCTGTGATCAAAATCAGAAATTGCGAATTATTTGTTGGTTTATTAAATCCCTTTGCATTGTAATAACAAACAACCAGAAATATAACCTCTTAATAGAGTATACTTTAGCTCAACAGTAAAACTTGCATTTTAATAGATTGTAACAATTGGTTTCAGAAATGCATTAATAATTTCTCTAACGTTTATATAAATAAAAGATTTATTTATTAAAGTTCGATTAAATATTCAAATTCTACTAAAAATACGGATTAATTCCAAACTCTTGTTTTAACATAAGCATAGAAAATGTTTGGTCAGTCTAATAATCCGTAACCTGAATTTCTCTCACCCTATCTCGGTGAATATGATTACTTCGTAAACTTTCCAGAAATAGCATTGCTTTCGTTTCTTAGTGGAGTAAACTTCAATTATTCTTTTTTGATGAAAAATGTGGAAATATAGCCCAAATTTACAGTTGCAAGTGGCAATTGATCTCTGCGACCTAATAAATAAATAAATAAATAAATAAATAAATAAATATTAGATTCTTCACCGAAATTCAGTGAAAAATTTTAGTTTTTTAAATATCTTCGCAGTGTAATAACAAATCATCTGAAATGTAACCTCTTAATACAGTATGTTTAATTAAACAGTAAAACGTGCCTTTTAATAAATTGTACAGAATGTTTTCAGAAATACTTTATGAATTTTTCTAAAGTTTATATACAGTTTATATTCAAAATATTAGAATAATTACCTTTCTTTTAGAAATTGAAAATATCGTTTGGTAATTTAATGTCTTTTAATGAAAATATGCAAACGATATTTTTATTAAGAACTCATTGTTGATTAAACTTACTTGTTATCTTAAATTTAATATCATTTTTGAAAAGATTAATTGCAAAAAAAAATTATTTTGAAAAGTCAAAATATTAAAATATTTATTCAAGTGGTTCAAAATATTAGAATATTTCACATTAATTCTCCTTTAATTATTACCAATTCTTAACTGGTGGCATCATTGATTAAATTCATACTATTTTATTTAAAATCAGTATTCTTTTTTGCAGTTTGTTTCTTTTTCGTCTTAAAATTGGGCCGTGTGAGTGATATTCCTGAATCTACTAAACTTCGTATGGTTGATTTGTATCGGCACGGTAAAAATCAATGTTTTATAGCGAATTATTTACATTGTTCGCAATCGAGCGTTAGTAAAATACTAACACAATATTCAAAAATTGGAAAATTTCAAAATAATCGCCGAAATGGTGGCCGAAAACCAAAAACATCTGCTAGAGATGACAGGAAACTGAAGCGTATAGTTAAGAAAAAACGTTTTAAAAGTGTACGATTCTTGCACCGAAAATGGAAAGAAGAAGGAGTTGAAGTTTCTACATCGACAACATTAAGACGTCTCCATAAATTTAAATTTGAATCTCGTGTACCGAAAAAAAAACCTCTCATGACTGCAAGACAAAAGCGTATAAGATTGAATTGGTGTAAATCAAGACGTTTATGGAGCAATGAAGATTGGAAAAATATATTATTTACTGATGAAAGTATGTTTTTTGTTTCATATGGTAATCAAGGTATTCGAGTTTGGAGAATGAAGCAAGAAGCATTTGATAAAGAATGCCTTAAACGTTCCGTAAAATTTGCTGCTAATGTCATGGTTTGGGGTTGTATGAGTGCAGAAGGACCTGGAAAGTTATGCATCGTCTACGAAAAGGTTAACTCTCTGATATATCAATAAATTTTAGAATATTACATGATTCCATCATCAGAAGATTTATTTGAAGATGATTTCATCTTTCAACAAGATTTAGCGTCCCCTAATACCTCGGTGTCAACTAAGAATTGGTTCCGCCAACGGAACATTAAGGTACTTCCTTGGCCACCAAATTCACCAGATCTTAATCCCATCGAAAACTTATGGTGTATAATGAAGAAAAAACTTCAAGAAAATCCTCCTTCAAGTAAAACTGAGTTAGTGGCACGTATAAAGTCTATTTGGGCTAATATTGATAGAAATGTTTGTAAACACCTTGTATATAGTATGCAAGATCGATTGTACGCTGTTATGAAAGCTAAAGGGGATGCTACAAAATATTAACTACCATTTACTTCATATTCATAAGGTAATATTGTTGCGTAAAATAAAATATTCTAATATTTTGAACCAATCTAAATTTTATTCTAATAGTCTGGTGTGTTTAAGGAAGCTGTATACCTAATTTATTGTGCTGTATTTTATATTTTATAAATGTTAAAATCTTATCTAAACATTCCAGATTTAATTTATAAGAAATTTAATTGCATTTACTTAGTATAAAAAATAAATAAATGACAAATAATTTTTTCTTATTACTTTTTCTCAATTATTCTAATATTTTGAATATGAGCTGTAAATGGAAAATAAATTTATAAATATTCATTTTACTATTCAAATCCTGCTGAAAATACCGATTAATTCATAGCCCTTGTTTCAACATAAGCATGGAAAAATTTCGGTCAGACTAAGAAGCCTTAGATTGATTTTTCCTTCCTCTATCTCGGTGGCACCGAGATCGCAGTTTTATATCATATGCACCGCATTTCATTGCTTAATGGGATAAACCTTATAGTCAATCATTATTTTTTAATGAAAAATATGGAAATATAGCTCAGTCTTCGACTTTAAATCTGTAATTTATTACTGAGATCTAAATAAGATATTACTTATTCTTCGCAAAACTTTAATCACTATTTGTTAATTCATTAAATTTCTTCGCACAAACCATAACAATCCACCTGAAATTTAACCTTTTAATACAGTATGCTTTAGCTAAACTTTAAAACGTGCCTTTTAAAAAATTGTACAAGATGGTTTCAGAAATACATTAATAATTTTTTCCAACGTTTATGTAAATAAAATAATAATTTATATATATTCTATTTACTATAAACTATGTACTGCCATAACTGATTTAAATTTTTTATTTTAACTACAGACAGTAAATCTTTCTGAAGAAAATGAACTACTTTCAGTTTAAAAAGTGACAATAATCCTTTTCCAAAATCGAAAAAAAAAATCTTTATATATAAAAAAAAAAATTAATACTTTTTTTCGTAAATTAATGAAAAAAAAAATAAAAATAATTCACAATTAAATTATTTTTTTTTCAACGAAAGCATTTTTTTTTTTTTTTTTTTGGTTAAAAAAAGGTCACAACACCGTGCGCACTGTACTAACAAACCACTGGCAATGTAACCTCTCAACATAGTGTGCTTCAGCTAAACAGCAGAACGTACCTTTTAATAAATTGCAAAAGGTTGTTTCAGAAATACCTTTTAAAATTTTCTAGCGTTTACATAAATCGAAGAATAATTAATAATTATCCAATTTAATATAATCTACATACTTCCATAACCGATTAAATTTTTAAATTTTAACTACAGACAGTATTTTTTTTCTGAAGTAAATTGTTTTCAGTTTAAAAAGTGACAATAATCCTTTTCCGAAATCGCAAGGGAAAAAAAAAAAAAAAAAAAAAAAAAAAAAAAAAGAAGAAGAAAAATACATACTTCTCCTTTTATTATATAAATAAAAAAAATCTGAACACTTTCTTTTCTATGTATCCGTTAATTTATAAAGAAAATGAAAAAAATCTTTCACAATTAAATTAAGCTTCTTTTCAACAAAAAAATATTTCTAGAAAAAAAATGTTTACAGCGCAGTACGCACTGTACTAACAAACTATCATCAACGTGACATCTTAACACATTGTGCTTCAGCTAAACAGCAAAGCGTACCTTTTAATATATTTTAAAACATTGTTTCATAAATACCTTATTATTTTTTCAAATATTTACAAAAAAAGAAGAATTAATAAATATCCAATATATTATAATCTACATACAAGCATAGCTGATTAAAATTTTAAATTTAACAGCAGACAATAAATCTTTCTGAAGAAAATAAATTATTTTCAGTTTTAAAAGTGACAATAATGCTTTTCCAAAATTGCAAGATAAAAAAGAAAACAATTGTATACTTTTGTTTTTATTTAAAAAAATCTAAACACTTTCTTTTCTAAGTATCCGTTAATTTATAAATTAATGGATAAAAATAATAAAATAAATAAATAAATAATGTCATAAATAAAATAAATAATAATAATAAATAAAAAAAATCATTCACTATTAAATCAACCTTCTTTTAAACAAAATAATAATTCTTAATAAATAAATAAATAAATAAATAAAAGATGGTTACAACACTGTACGCACTACACTAACGAACTAAAGGTAATGTAACCTCTTAACACAGTGTGCTTTCATCTAAACAGTAACACGTACCTTTTAATAAATTGTAAAACGTTGTTTCAGAAGTGCCTTATAAATTTTTCTAATGTTTATATAAATAGAAGAATAATTAATAAATATCCAATTTATTATAATACGCATACTGCTATAGCTGATTTAAATTTTAAATTTAATTGCAGACAATAAATCTTTCTGTGGAAAATAAATAGTTTTCAGTTTAAAAAGTGACAATAATCCTCTCTCAAAATCGCAAGATAAAAAAGAAAAAATATATTTAGTTTTCTTTTTTATTAAAAAGAAAAAAAATCTGAACACTTCCTTTTCAATGTATCCATAAATTAATGAACAAAATGAAAAAAAAATCATTCAAAATTAAATGAAATTTCTTTTCAGCAAAAAATATTTCTTAAAAAAAAAAAAAAAAAAAAAAAAAGGTTACAAATCATTTTGACATTTCTATTGATCCGAAAAATTCAAAATCTTTTTTTTTTTCTAGTTTTTTTACCTCAAAAAGATAAAAAGTATCACATAATTTTATACTATGAAATTTATCTTCCTTTCCATTTTTATACTGTAGCAAAAAGACCTTTTTTTTTAAATCTTGTATCTTTTTTTTTAATCTTTATAATATATTTATTATGAATACATAAAAAATGTATAGTATAATACGAAAATAAATAATAACCATTTTCCAGTTACTGATGATGAAAGGCTTTCTTTAGTATTAAAAACCTCATAAACGAATACATTTTTTATACTTACGATAGGATTTATAAAAATAATATTATTTTAATGCCGTTTTCTTTTTGAAATGCTTTTTGGAGATTGTTTTATAGTGTATCAACCAATTTTTATACGTAGAAAAATAGTTATTTCGCAAGCTATTGATTCCCAAGTTAATAAATTAATTTCTAAAATTATATTTTACAGAGAATCATGATAAATTAGGAGCATTATAACTAACATTAAATTCAATATTATTTCTCATAAAAATGTTTAAATTTTATATTTGTTGAAATGAATATTATTTCTTTTCACAAATTTGAATAAGGGGGGAATTAACATTGATAGATTCAAATATATATATATATATATACACTATATTGCCATTGATTATTGGACACTTGCGATTTTAGACATTTTACTAAATATCTAGAAAAATACATGAGGAATCATCTCGAAACGCTTAGTGCATAAATATAATAGTATACGTCATACATTTCCGTGAAGAGTTTTTACCGAAACTTCATTGGGGACCGTCAATAAATTAAAAAAATGAATATTTTTTGAATAACCCTGTCAAAACCAATGTAGCAAAAGCGCTCAAACTCTAGATTATGATTGAATGCCTTATTGTAATGCACTGTGTTCATTTTTATGCAAATAGCATGCATACTCGCAGAGTAATTAAGGTTTTTTAAAAATGGTCCCAAATTTTTCCAAGTTTTTTCCCTTATAATTTTCAGAGTTCTTAATATAAAATAATATTTTTTTCAGAAAATATGACAAACAACATTGCACACAGTACCCTGTAATCAGAATTTAAAAATAATAAAAATTGTATGAAAAATGAGTAGGTTTACTAAATAATTTTTTACTGCGCATGCGTCAAAGATATCAAAATTTCATTTGCATATTATGTTAGCTATATCTATAGAGCAACTTTTGTAAAACTCTCAAAATCATAGCTTGAAAATTCTGAAAGTAATCGTCTATAGAAAAAGGACAAAATCCGTTGTTTCCAAAATGAAACAAAAAAATGAGGGATTTTATCTAAATGTAGTAGAACATCCCGTATTGTGTATTCTATATTGACACTAATCAATGAATATATGGATACAACCCCTCTTGTTTTTGCTTCATTTTGAGAATAACGGATTTTCAACTTATTAAATTGATGATTATTTTCAGAATTTTCAAGTTATGATTTTGTGACTTTCACAAAAGTTGCTCTATAAATTTAGCTAACATAATATGCAAATGAAATTTTGATATCATTGACGCATGCGCAGTAAAAAATTATTTTGTAAACCAACTCATTTTGCATACAATTTTCATTATTTTTTAATTCTGATTACAGAGTATTGTGTGCAATGTTGTTTGTCATATTTTCTGAAAAAAATATTATTTTATATTAAGAACTCTAAAAATTATAAGGAAAAAACTTGGAATAATTTGGGACCATTTTTACAAAAACCTTAATTACTCTGCGAGTATGCATGCTATTTCCATTAAAAATAAACACAGTGTATAACAATAAGGCATTCAATCATAATCTAGAGTTTGAGCGCTTTTGCTACATTAGTTTTGACAGGGTTATTCAAAAGATATTCATTCTTTTTTAATTTGTTGACGGTCCCCTATGGAGTTTCGGGGGAAAATCTTCACGGAGATGTATGACTTATACTATTATACTTATACACTAAGAGTTTCGAGATGATTCCTCTCCTATGTTTATAGATATTTAAAAAATTGTCTAAAATCGCAAGTGTCCAATAATCAATGGCAATATAGTGTATATTCAACAAATTTGAGGACGTTTATCTTCAAAAGTTTCAAACCCACTGCAGAAAGGGTTGTAAGAAAATACCAACAGAAGTCATGGCCAAAAGTATCTTGCACAAAAACATTTGCGGTCAAGCTATCAGCCAAGTTTGAAGCCGGTTTTAAGAAAAAAAAGATTTTTTTTCCTTTGGGACGCACTCTCATTTATAAACTAATTATTAAATAAAGGTCGTCCACATGAAAATGTCAGTAATGTAATAAGTTCGCCATTGAAGGAGAAATACGACTACGCTTGCTCAAATAGAGGAAGTAGAAAGACAGGAATGCACACGATACATTCAGATACCGCCAGAAGCGTGTGTGATAGCGTGGAAGCACATTAAAAGGCATCGTTTGCTACATGGATACATGTCAACTATATCAACTGCGTTTTTTTTTCTTTTTTTTTTACATATTTAGAAGTAAATTATTTGGACCTTTTTTTTTTTTTTTTTTTGAAAACTGAGTGATTTTTTTTTTCAATGTATTCAGAATTTAATGAGTAAAAGAAACAGATGTATTAATTTAGAACAGAAACAGACAATTTATTTTTACTTATCTCGGTGCATATTATTTAATACTACGTAAACTTAATTGAAATAACCTTGCTTTCATTCCTTAAAGGAATAAAGTTTATCATCAATCATTACTTCTTAATGAAAAATATGGAAATACAGCCCAACCTTAGAATTGCAATATGTAATTTATTGCTCCGAACTAAATAAGCGATTAATTATTCTTCGCCGAACTCTAATTATTATTCGTTAATTCATTAAATTCCTTCACTTTAAGAACAGACCAACGGAACCCCTAACCTAACATTTTAACACAGTATGCTTTAGCTAAACAGTAAAACGTGCCTTTTAATAACTTGGACAAAAAGGTTTTAGAAATACCTTTTGACTTTTTCTAACGTTTATGTAAGTAGAAGAATGATTAAGTAGAAGAATGATTTATAAATATTTAATTTACTATGATCTACATACTACCATAACTGATTTCAATTTAAACTACAGACACTAAGTCTTTCTGAAGATAATAAAATTATTTTTAGTTTAAAAAATGACAATAATCCTGTTCCAAAATCGCAAGATAAGAAAGAAAAAATGCATAGTTTCTTTTTTTTATATAAAAATTTTTGAACTCTTCCTTTTCAATATATCTGTAAATTAGTGAAAAAATTAAAATAAAATCATTCACAATTAAATTAAATTTGTTTTCAACTAAAAAAAAGATGTTCCTTTTCAAAAAAGGAATTTACAAATCATTTTGACATTTCTATTGATCCGAAAAATTCAAAATCTTTTTTTCTAGATTTTTTATCTCAGGAAGATAAAAAGTACAACATAATTTTATACTTTGAAATTTATCTTCTTTTCTGTTACTATACTGTAGCAAAAATACATTTCTTTTTAAATCTAGGATAATATAAAATTTTTATTATAGAATGAACAAGTATATTTATTATTTGTTGCATATTATTATTATTATATACATTTGTTATATTATTATATACTTGTTTTATTATTTAATATATGTATTATAAAATGAACAAAAATCATGTACAACTAAATTAAATTTCTTTTAAGAAACTTAGAATATGTATATATATATATATATATACAGTAGAACCCCGATAATTCGGATTAATTGGGACCAGGCCCAATCCGGATTGTCGAAAATCTGGATTATCCGGAAAATGTGAACAAATGAAATACATGGCTGCCAACTACTACGCCTATTTCAAGTCAAATAAACATATTGGAATCAGAAATTTTACTTAATAATTAACAATATGTATTGTAATACATAACATTAAATGCATTTGGCGTACATTTCACTCTAAAAATTTTGTGGTTCGAAACATGTTAATATGATTTAAAAAGGCGTAGCTCGTAAGTTGGCAGCTCTGGAAATAAAATGAAACAACTCAGAGAAAATCACCTTTATACTGATCATATTCAATATTTACAAACAGTAAAAATGTTTACCTTTTAACTATAAAATTTGTCATATTTTGCAAGTTTTGCGGGCCGCATGGTCACGCATTCTCTTGAGCATTATCTTTTATTCCTCGTATTTTGATTTTCCGCAAGTGATTTGTAGAAGGGTTTCGACACGAAGACAAGGAAACTCACAAGAGGACTGTTTCCAAGAGGACCTATGGCCTCTTACAAAGATCGGATCGCGATCCTTATCAGTCAGTATGTCTTAAAGGACTATTTTACTTTGTTATCTTGCAATGCTCTAAGTAAAACTTTATTAAGCAGTGAGCTTTTGATGACATTTCCAAATGGGTTAAATAGAAAACTGTGAAAACTGGAATTGGCAAAGCTTAAATGATATATTGTTGTTCCTTTCATAGATAACATTATAAAGAGTTTAAATAAGAAAGCTTGAGCTATTCTCCCGAAAAGATTTCAAAGAATACTTATTCATTCAGAATATGAAGTTGAAATAAATTTATGTTATGGAAATTTGCCGATAACTTCTCAAACTTGAAAAAAAACCGACCTAACCGATTCGGATTATCCGGAAATCCGAATTAACGGGGTCCGAATTAGCGGGGTTCTACTGTATATATATATATATGTATATTTGTGTGTGTGTGTGAGTGTGTGTGTGTGTGTGTATTTTAAAGTAGGTCACAACACTGTACTCACTGTACTAACAAATCCCCGGCAGTGCAACCTCTTAATTCATTATGCTTCTGCTAACAGTAAAACGTACCTTTTAATAACTTGTACCACAGTGTTTCAGAAATACCTTTTGAATTTTTCTAATGTTTGTATTAATCGAAGAATAATTAATAAATATACAATTTACCACAATCTACATACTGCCATAACTGATTTAATTTTAAATTTATACTACACACAAAAGTAAATCTTTCTGAAGAAAAAAGAAATGTTTTTAGTTTAAAAAGTGACAATAATACTTTTCCAAAATCAAAAAAGAAAAAAAAAATGTATAGTTTTATTTCTAAAAAGGAAAAAAAATATGAATTTCCTTTTCAATGTATCCGTAAATTAATGAAGAAAATGAAAAAAAAATCACTTACAAGTAAATTAAATTTCTTTTCGAAGAAAGAATATTACTTTAAAAAATAAAGAAGGTCACAAATCATTTTGGCATTGATCTGAAAAATTTAAGATCTTTTTTCTAGCTTTTTATCTCAAAATGATAAAAAAAGTAACACATAATTTTATACTGTGAAATTTACCTTCCTTTCTGTTTCTACACTGTAACAAAAAAAAAAAAAAAAAAAAAAAAAAAAAAAAAAAAACACGTTTTTTATTTTATTTTATTTTTTAATTTAGGATAATATAAAATATTTATTAGAATTATGTAAAAAATATTCAGTATGATGCGAATATAAATAATCACTATTACTTACCAGTCATATGTAGTATAGGGTAAGTCTTGCAACCATTTTGAAAATAGAAAAAAAATTGGACGTATTTGCACGTTTAGATACTGACGATTTCGAAAAACATATTTTTAGAGGGAGAAAATGCCATCCGTCTGTCTGTGTATCAGTAAACACTCTATCTCCCGAACAAATTGAGACAGAGACTTCAAATTATGTATGTACTTAGTATGTAAGAATGGGACGAAGCATATTTAATATCAGTAACCACGATTATCCGGAACTATTTTTTTCGGACTCTCGAAAAATTTATTCTAATGAAAAATATATTAATAATTTTTATATTTTTTATTTTAAGGAGTGGGCGTAAAAGGCAATAAAATAGCAAAACTTTTACATAAATAACGAAGTCGATGGGATTATTAGTTGTCGAGATATCTGTAATCCACTTTCTTCGATTTTTCATGACCCTGTATTTCATTAAAATATCAGTTCAAAGATATATTTAAATTGAAAACGAGCCATTTAATCCGATACAGCAAACTGTTAGTTAATAAGATTATTATTTTTGGAGTTACAAGGATGTTTCTTTCATGCCATTCGGTACTACTTGAATAGTTCGGCGTTTTATATAATTTGTCGAAATTGGTTCATCACCAATTCATTAATAGAGCTTTATTATGTGTATTAAAATATTTAAATATATGTTTAAATTTTGTTTTGAATTTACATAGTTTTATTATAAATAGTTTTAACCATATTATTATAATATGGTTAGTTATAATATGTTAGTTTTATTATAAAAGTTTTTTCAATCATAAATAGTTTTATCCTGCGTTATTTTTAAATGTTATAGTACGCTTATCCATGATGGGTAAGAATTACGGTGGCCACCAACGACTAGTTTTCCAGTTACTGATACTGAAAATCTTTCTTTAGTTTTAAAAACACCACAAACGAATAAATTTTTGCGATTTGAGATAGGATTTATAAAAACAATATTCATTTTTTTTCTCGTAAGCTATTGATTCTCAAGTTAACATTTTTACCTTTTTAAATTATATTTTACAGAGAATCATGATAAAATATAAGCATTATAACTAACATTAAATTTAATATTATTTCTTATAATATTCGTTTAAATGATAATAATTTATTAGAATAAAATCGGTTAAGGGGGCAAATAACGTTGATAAATAAATAAATAAAGAATTAGCTTAGTCACTTTAAAAGTTACAAATCCACTAAAAAAATATCTATAGAAAAATACAAATTAGAAGAAAAGTTACGGCTAAAAAAATCTTGCTTAAAAGCGATTGTTGTAATGTTATAAACCACATGCGAAGCCTTAAAAAAGAAATATATATACATATATATATAATACCATTAAAAGTAAACAAGATTCACCAACGGATTTTATCAATAAAACAATAAACCAAAACGAAGAATTAAATTGAATTATAGTAAACAATATTAACCATTTGAAATTAACCATTGAATTTAATAACTTATAGCACATTGAACATGGAAGGAAAAAAAGAATAATATGAATACAATTGAAATTTGTAGAACCAAAGCAGAATCTTCAGGTCCCAAATACTTTGGAACTACAAATGGAGTGTGTGGTTTCATCTTCGTATTTGCCATGAAAAAGCAAAACAATACGAATTTGGGACTACCATCACACAAAAACCAAATTATTAAACAAGGAACAAAGATATTTTACAAAAAGGAGTTGAAAGTAAGTAAAAATAATAGTTATCCATAACAAACAAAAAAGATAAAGCTGAATGGAAATATAATTGAACCGGGAAAAATAATAATCGATATTAACATAAAATTAAATTAATAAAATGATTAAAATTAGAATTAAGAGATAACATTCATATTAACATATAACTTAAAATACATTATTGTTACTTTAATCAGTAACATTTATTGAGACTTTACATGGTAAAAACTCATTATCTTAATATAGGATAATAATAAAAAATAATAATAATAATAATAATAATAAATAAATAAATAAATAAATAATAATAGTAATAATATTATTAATAATAATACCAAAAATTATATCAATAACACTAAAAATATTTTGATATTTAAAATATAGCTATTTAACTATAGATATAACTAGACGAATATCCATATATTGGTGTAAATTAAACAGTTTAAAAATTATGTTAAAATAAATAACCCACTCTCAATTTTTTTTAAATAAATAATTAACCTTTGCGTTTTTATCCAGACAACACCACCCTCCTCCGTACTCTAACATCTACCCACCCAACCAACCTATATATATATTTTTTTTATTACTTTTTAACATTTTTAATTTTTTATTATTATTTTTATGTTTTATAATTTTTTTATACATTTTTTATGCAAAGAATTAATTATAAGATCATGTAATATCTAATTATAAATAAAGAATATATGAATTTTTAGGATAACCATTATTTATAGCATCATATACAAGCTTTTTAATATTAATATTAATTAAATGGGAAGAACATAGACATTTTATTCTATATAAATGGTTAAGTATTATATTACGATATACAGAATTATGAAGACATGATTTAAAATTAGTAAAAGTATTAACTTTAAAATTAAATTATTTCCTTTTGTCATAAATATCAGTTATAAATTTGTTCTCTTTTAATATAATTTTAATATCTAAGAAATTGATTGTATTATTAAAAAGTAGGTTTTTTGAAAGTTCTAGATTAGAAGGATAATCAACAGGGAATTGAGATATACAGGTGTTATCAGTATCAATTAAAATTACATCATCTATATATCGATATAAATGTATTGTATTATTTAAATAATGACGTTCATAGTAATATAAGTATAAGTCAGATAATACACTAGATGTACTACCACCTTGTGGTATACCAACATTTTGAATATATATATTGTTATCATGCATGATAAAATTATTATAGATAATGAAATTAGTTAAGGTATGAAAATAATCAGAATCGATATTATGTGATATATCCAACTCGTGTTGATATTTTTTAAAAAGCTCATTTATGATATTATGTAGTATATATATATATATATATATATATACTGATTGTTATATAAGGGTCGTCCAAATATAATAACTGTGTCATTTGTTGATAAAGATGACTGCGTATGCTCCTATAAAGATTGCGGAACGCTTGGTATGCGTGCGATATTATGAGATCCTGCTAGATACGTGGGAAAAGGTTAAAGGCATCGTTATCATAATGGATACCTGCCAACGGTGTCAACGGTGTTTTTTATCACATATGAAAATAAAAATTTTATTTTATTTTTATTTGTATTTTTATTTTATTTTATTTTTATTTTTATTTTTTATTTTATTTTTATTTATTTATTTATTTATTTATTTATTTATTTATTTATTTATTTATTTTACTTTATTTTATTTTATTTATTTATTTATTTATTTTTTACTTTTTAAAAACTGAAATCCTACCGTTTCTTTCCCAATTTTTCAGAAATTAACGATTAAAAGAAACAGAAAGATCAATTTTGAAAGGAGATTAATTTTTCTTCAGTCAACTAAAAATCACCCACAAAAAAAAGAAAGATTTCAAATGATTTTAAAATATTTAAACTTAATGTTTCATTTGTTTTATGTACACGCTTTTTAAATTTATTTTTTATTTTGTGACTCTTGCAAGTTTAAATTCTATTCCCTTGCTGGAAATATCTAATATAGCATTAATAATATAAAAAGACTATTCTGATTTAAGAAAATATAACACACTATCAAAATTACTCGGAGGGTTTTTTATTTTATATATTAGTATTTGTATATTAAGAATCAGGTTTCTTTTTGTTACTTTTCTTATGCCCTTTCATGTCTCATACTTTAATAGGAAAAACTTTTAATGTTTCGAATGATTTACATTTTATAGTGAGTACAACAAACCATATCTTCAGAATACGACAAATATTCTGATACTAATTTTGAGTTTTTTGTTCGAAATTAAAATATAAAAAACAAAATAAAATTTATCTTTATTTTTTGTTTCAAAACAGAACACCTTTTTTCAATATATGTGTAGATTAATTAACCCAAAAAGTAAAAAAAATAAAAAAAAGAAACATTTCCAAGTAAATTAAATTTCTTTTGAAACGAGAAATACATCTTTTTAAAAAACAAAGATCACAAATTATTCTGACATTTCTATCGCTCCGAAAAATGACCAATTATTTTTATTGTGATTTTAATCTTCAAAATGTTATTAAGATAACTGTAATTTTTCTTATTCTATTATTAATTTTACTTTCATTCTAAATGCTCTGTATTTTTGGCCGTCTAAGAAAGAGATTGAAAATATTTTCCTGTATTAAAATTCATATCAAACCAGCACTAATTTAACATTTATAGATTATAAAATGCGGACAATATTCTTTAAAATAAACTTACATCTTAAAAAAAATAATATATATATATATATATATATATATTTCTCACTTTTTTAAATTGAAATATTTGACCGAATTTGAAATAAAGAAAATAAATAAATAACATAACTACATATACATCTCTCTCTTTCTCGCTTTCTTCCAACATTAAAATCAACCGAGTTATGAAAATTTAAATTTCATGCCTTAAACCACTTTTCTATATCTGAAAACGGTTGAGTTGAACTAAGCTTTGAGGGAACGTACACTAAGTGCTTAAAATATTATAAATGACAACCATTTCCAACGCTGTCCAATGACTAATTCCTAAATCATTTTGTCACAGACTTATAGTTCCAATTACAAAAATGTTTTAAATGAAGTAAAGAAATATTTTTAAGCTGCCACCGTATAAGTTTTACGGTAGTTTTAATTTTTATTAAATGACTTCTAGGTTGGTTAAAATAAATGAAATTGTAAATTTTAAAATTTTCGTTATCGAAAAAATCGAATTTCGGAAAGTCTCAAAAATCCTTTACATGCGTCTTTTGCTTTTCCTTGTAAATTTAGAGATTCGAATGTTACATTATCATTGTCAAAATCAGAATTTTTTTTCGCGTATATGATGGTCGAAAAATACTCCTCATCAGCCCACCTTTCACGGATCATTTTGAAATGTCCATTGATCTATAAAACTTTAAATTTATTATTATTACTATCATTCTTATTTTGATTTTTAAAAATAACAATAAATAAAATATTATGTTTTTATACTCTTTACATAATTTTATACATAATTTGCTTTTTCTGCATGCACGTTTCTTCTATCTCAGAGAGATAATTTTTTTAGCTCAATAAATTTAATAAACTAGTTATAATATAACATTTAGACATTGTATTATGATAGTAATGTTTCAAATACATTGAATTATCAACGGAAATCTAAAAATACATTGACCTGAAAAAGTCAAACGGTTTCTAGGTTTTAAAATTGAGGTACTCTACAATTTCAAAAAAGAAAAGTAAATAAAAAAAAATTCCACTTTTCTAAATCTTTTTTGAAAGCTAAGCACTTCTTTTTACCACATACCTGTAAATTATTTAATAAAAAAATATTAAAATAATAATAATCTGTTTTTCCAACAATAAATATGACCTGGAACAAATAATGGGCAATGCAATGTGCAGTAATAATAATGAAACATTGAAAATTGATTCTTATATCTTTTAAACAAAGGAATATATGTTTCGAAAATGAATTTTACAAACTAAACTCACTTGTCTATTTATCCGCAATATTCGCCGCCCTGTGTTTATTTTGGTTTTTAAGTTAATCGTGAAAACATTAGAAAATTTAAATATGCATATTTTGTATAATATATATTTTTTAATATATGTATGGCTTTTTTTGCCTGTCGGTGACAGAGATAAAAATACTGAGCATTATATATATGAAAAAATAATATAGTATAACTAACATCATTAATAAATCATTGTATAGTTCAAGCTACAGCAAACGTCAGCATCAGTGTAAGACAAATTATTTTTCTGTTTTAAACTCGACATATTTTTTTTTCACAAATTTGAAAGATGCGTTACATTTTTCTTATTTTTTATTTCTTAATAATGAAAAATTACTTTAAAATCATTTGAAGATTAAAAGGAAAAAATTCATTTTTAACGAAAAAGTCCTTTTCAAAATGTCACATATCATTTTGACATCACTATTGATCTGTAAATTTCACAAATCTTTTCAATCTTTATAAAGATAGAAAACTTTTTCGCATGTTTCATTTTAAAAGTTTGTTACTTTATTTTTGTATGAAATTTTTTGTTTTTCATGCATGTAAAAAACACTGAGCAGAACGAATTTCGTTTTTGATAAGCTCTAATATAGCGTGTATATTAATAATATACACGATGATAGTATGAAATATAAATAACATAAATATTATTAGATATGAATAATATAAATGATATTGATTATGAAATATAAATGATATTTCGGATGAATTATTTTATGGATTAGGTTAATACCATCCAAAATTTCATGTAAAACAAATAATTGTTCTGTCCAAGTTCATAAGTTATTTTTTTTTATTTTTTTTTTAAAGTAGAAATTGAAATTTAATAATTTGAAAGTTTTCTTAGTTTTCCTTTACATGGATAAGACATAATAACGTTATGGGCCAAGATAACATCACCGAAAATTCCGAATAAAGAAAATAATTCTTCTGTTTTAAAATCCAACGCAAATTTGTCTCACAGTTAAAAGATTTTTTCTATTTTCTCTTTAAACATGAAATGTAAAATTTCTTACTTTAAAAGTGTTTATAGTATCTCTCTGTATCTGTATGGAACTTTTTACTTGTCATATAAAAAAAAGAAAAAAAAAAGCTGATTAGAATTAAGTTTGTTTTTGAGTAACTCACACAGAGCTTTTGTATTTTCTAAAACGTACACTTTATTTTAAGTAAGTTACTCTTTAAATTTGGACAGAAGCCTAAATTCCAAATAAGACAAGTAATTCTTCAGTTTTATATCTGGCATAAATTTCTGTCACAATTTAAATGTTTTTTTTATTTATTTACTTATTTATTTATTTATTTTTAAAAGTACAAAATTAAATTTTGTAATTTGAAAGTTGCCTTTTTTTTTTTAAAGCAACTCTTCTTCTCACACTAATAAAAACATTGAGTCACAGGCAATTTGTTTTTACGTAGTTCTAATGTGGCTTTTATACTTTCTAAAATGTATATAGTATTTAGGATAAGTTACATTAAGCTAATAACATGCAAAATTCAAAACAAAAATAATATTGTTCTGTTTTTAATCTCGCATTAATTTCTCTCAAAGTTTAAAAGATTTTTTTTCTCTTTTTTTTCCAGAATCGTGAAAACTGAAATTCTTTAATTTAAAAGTTTTCTTACATTTCTTCTGTGTGCAACTTTTTCCTTGTCATACTTTTAAAAAAAATGAGCAGAATTAATTTTGTTTTTGAGTAGCTCAAACAAAGATTTTGTATTTTCTAAAATATAAATCTTATTTTCAGTGAGTTACTCTTTATTTTGGGGTAACAGATCCCAAAATTTCAAATAAAGAAAGTGATTGTTTTGTGTTAAATTAATTTTGTTTTTGAGTAGCTCAAACAGAGATTTTGTATTTTCTAAAATATAAATCTTATTTCAGTGAGTTACTCTTTATATTAGGATAACAGAACCCAAAATTTCAAATAAAGAAAGTGATTGTTCTGTTTTATATCTAGGTTAATTTTTTCTTGCTGATTAAAAGTAGTTTTTTTTTCACTTCAAAAAGTGCTTTCCTTCTTTATGCAATTTTTGATGGACATTCTGGTTAAAAACATCGAATTTCAAGAAATTTGTTTTGAGGTAGCACTAATGCGGCTTTTGTATTTTCTAAAATATAAGTAATATTCCGGATAAATTACGTTTTGCTTTAGGCTAACACCACACAAAATTCAAAATAAAATATTGTTTTGTTTTAAATCCCGCACAATTTTCTCGAAGAGAAAATTTTCAATAAATACTTACAAAAAATACTTTAAATTGTGACAGAAATTCATGCCAGATTTAAAACTAAACAATTACTTGTCTTATTTGGAATTTCGGGTTTTGTCCCAATTTGAAGTGTGACTCACTTAAAATAAAATGCACTTTTTAGAAAATATAAAAGTTCTGTTTAAAGTACTCACAAAGAAGCTTAATTCTAGTGAGTTTCTTTTTCTTCTTGAGTATGACTAGCAAAAAGTTGCATACAGAAAGAAACTATAAACACCTTTAAAGTAAGAAATTTCTTCTTTCTCGTTTCAAGAGAAACATAGAAAAAAAAATCTTTTAACTCTGAGTGAAATTTGTGTCGGATTTAAAACAGAACAATTATTTGCTTTATTCTTAATTTTTGGAGATGTTAGCCTGACCCATAAAGTAATTGAGTCTATTCCATATAAAGGGAAGTAAGAAAATTTTCAGATTATTAAATTTCAAATTCCACTCTTCAAAAAAAAAAAAAAAAAAAAAAAAAAAAAAAACTTTTAAACTTGAAAAGAACATTTATTTGTTTTCAAGTTGTTGAAACACTGTTTATTTTCATTTATTTATTTTTTCTTGAAAAGTTATATTTTTTGTAAAGGAAACCTATTCTGAATTTTAAAGTATAAATAAGCATAACATAATAAAAAAAAATAATTTCATAAGTAATGTTTTTTAACGAAAGGATAATTCTTGGTTTAAAGAAAAGATAAAAAAGAAGCTACAAATCCTTTTGGCATTTATATTCATCATTATAATTTACATTTCTTCTTCTATATTCTTTCTATTATTTTCTAATTCTCAAAAGATTAAGAAAAGGATTTTCCAAATGTTCTGATAGTCTCAGCTTTATTTTACTTTCTTTTTAATAACAAAGTTTTGTTAAAATTAACCGAATATTAGTTGAATTTCTCTATTTCATATATTTTCTTCAATCTCATACTTGGCTCAAATTCAAAATTTGCTATCACGTTACCAAAATTAAATGATAGCCTGTCATCATCATGCAGATTTGCAGATTTTCAAACAAATCATTGAATTTTGACCTCACCTTTCTAAATGTTTGCAACTAAAATTCTCAACCCAAAAAGCATAAATACAAAACCTGCTGGGCCTGATACATGACTTTAATAATTATATTTTTATTTGAAAATGTAACGGGATATAAAGTTTGATTAACACTAGAATCACGGTGAGTGGTCGTTATAACCGTCACTAGATGAATTTACAACTAATTATCCAATCGACTTCATTCTTTGTAAAAAATGTATTTTTAATCGTCTTTTACTCCTTAAATAAAAAACAAAAATAGAAAAATTCTATGTAACTTTAATGTGAACGAATATTTCGCACACAGACAGACAGACAAGCAAACAGGCAGACGGGCAATATTTTTTTCTAAAAATATGTTTTTCGGAATCTCCAGGTCTAAAACACACAAATCTCTCAAAAAATCGATTTTCAAAACGATTGCAAAACCTATCCTATACTACGTATGGCAGGTAAGTAAAAAGCTTGTGGTTCCCTTGATCTAGGCAAATATAATGGAGTAACTAACGGAAAAGATGCCATAACGTCTTTAGTTACTGGAGTTTATGTAAAAGATGCTGTCTATATTAAACTAAACTGTTTATATTATACTCGGTTCTAGAGTGTCACATGCGACACTCGCGAATCGAAAGAGATAAAAGCTAAACAATTGTATTATTTTACGTATTTAGTTTACTTCTATATACCTGAAAGGATGGGCTTTGGATAAAAACCAATAAAGGACAGCACTGATGCTTGTTTCCTCATAAAATAAGTGTTAGTATCATTTCAGTGTGCAAAATTTATTCCAGACAGTGTGTCTAAAAAAAGTAATACATTTTCAAAATTAATTAACTGAAACGCTTTACAACATAAAAAATTGAGTATTTGTGCATCACACAATTAATTTAAGACCTTCAATTTAATGCTTCGTAAATTAGGTTATGAATCTTCAAATTTCTATTTTTAGGGTGTCAGTAATTTTAAATCTGCTTATGTGAACGTAAATTATCCACGCCCTAAAGTATCAGTTTGAGAAAAAATCTCTTTTTCTCTCCTAGCATGTCTTTTAGTTTGTGAAAAATCAAAGAATGTGCATTTGCAATGTTACTTTACGTTTGTGTCTCAAGAAGATATTTGAGATATGTACCAATCACCATTGTATAATTTCTAGATGTTTCTAATTTTCAAGTAAACTTTTCCGGTTTAGCAAACATCTTTGTGAATATGACGAATGCAATGAGTTTAAACCGTTAACATTTTCTGTTATTTGTTGCTATTCCAATCATAAAGCAAATAACGCTACTTAAATGTTTAATTTAAAAATAATAGTACTCTTAAAACATATGTTAGCCTTAGCGTAGTATAAATCTTGGATGCTTTTAACGAATTTTTAATTTCATTTTTGCATACCAGTTGGTTTTATCAGGGTCATGTTAATATGATACTTTTTTCAAACGCTATATTTGAGGAAGTTTTTAGTAATATCATCCATTAGTAGCAAAGATCATCTTATAAAAAATGTGTTGTAATAAAAGTTATAAATAACATTAGGAATAGCTTAAAATAAAAGTAGTTGGATGTGATATACCCAAAACTTTATTCAATTTCATACATTCATTTAATTTTTTCAAAGAACAGGAAGCATGTTAATATTTTGATACTAATAATTAAATGCTATATCAACTTTGATTTTAATCTTAAATTTCTATTTCAGTCAATTAATCAAAGTAAAACAAGTAATGTGGACCGTGATATTTATTAAAATCACTAGTTTTCCATTTTACTATTCTCAGTTGTTTACGAATAGCGGCATAGCAGGACGCGAGTCTGATAGACAATAGAACGATGAGGAATCGAGAAAATGATACAAAAAGCGCTATCAAAAAGCTTCTTTCCCACGGAAAACTCCAAATTCAAAGTTGATCTTCTGGCCATAGAAATAGCATACACAAAAAAAATTATTAAATTCTGTACATAACTTAATACAATTTTCGAAGGTAAAAATAATAGAAAGTGAATAATGAAAATAGAATGATAATGGAAATCGCTTTTATAACGCCCTTTTCCGGCAGATTTTTTTTTTAATTCAGGGTACATTTGCTTGCCATATCCCAAAATAATCATACACAAAAAAATCACTTCAGTTCTATAAATAACTTCATGCATTTTTTGATGATAGAATAATGGAAATGGCACAATCATAGTGATTATATGAATCCCCTACAGCGGATTTTTTTTTTCAAATTCACTGAGGAAGTACTGACCACAGCCAAACACTTTCACAAAAAAAATTGATTCAATTCTATGCTTAACTCCAAATACTTCGGTAGTTCAATACAGAATTGGAACAAAAATTACTATTACAGCGCCCTTTTCGGGCGGACTTTTTTTAATTTAGGGAAGACCTACTAACCACAGCCAAATACTTACACATCTTTTTTTCCATTTCTATGCATAACTTCATGCACTTAGTGCGTTTCTTATTGAAATTTTATATAACGAGAAAAGTAAGTTTATATATTTATATTTAAACGTGGTTTTATATATATATATATATATATATATATATATATATATAATTTACAAAAAATTAGTGAGAAAAATGCTACAATAAAACTACCCACAAGTGTAAGAAAACTTTTTTGTGTACGTCTTTTTTTATATATCTGATAAATCTGCACTTGGAATTAACCTTAAGATTTTCGTGTATGAAATATATGAATATTTGTATAAAAGTTATGAAGATATGTTAGGTTTCATCATTTTTACTGTATAATCAATAAAAAAATCTGTATTCAATATAATACTATATGTATCTAAAATCCCATGCGTGCTCTTGTGCAATAATATTATTTTTTATTGACAAAACTATTATTATTTCTTTTACTTTTACTTTAAATTCGAGTTAACATTAATACTGACATGTAGTACACATCCTTATATTCATTCTAGTATAATTTTACTGGTGTCGATCTACTAAACTGCATCAAAAACTATTTATGACTCCGCCTACTTGAAATGTCGCAACTAATTTGGGACAAAATTTTCAACCTAAATGTCGCAACTAATTTGGTACAGAGGGAGTAATATTTTTAATACTATTTTTTATTTAATATTATTTATTATTATTATTTTAATATTATTTTTTTTATTTTAATTGAAGATGCTGTTAAAAAATCCTTTTTTTTTCAAAATTTACTGTTAGTTGTAAATTAAGATGTAGTAGGAATACCTTTTAAATCATTTTTTTTTTTTTTGGAAAATAAACACAATTGTTTAAATTGCAAACTAACGCCACGTTTTTTATTAAATTAAAAATTTATAAGCATCATAAAATCGCATTTCGCTTTTTTTATTCCATTAAATATATTCTAATTGATACAAAAGTCTTCAAATCGTCGAGTGAAAAAAAATCATATTATTTCTTCTAAATTACTATATAATTAACATTTCGATGTTAAATGTAAAGACCTTGAGAAAAATAAAAAACTTATATCACAAAAAAGAAATTTTATAAAAATACTTTTTAATTGGTCTGGCTAAACCTAAAAGTAATTTTCCGGATTTGTTCATCAAATTTAGTGAAAGTAGGTTCCTATGATTAATTTATAGCTCACAATTTCATAATTTCCTCCCTTGAGGAATGTTGTATGTTACAAACTTCCATATTGTTATGAGTTTAAGTTTAATACGTTATATTTATAATTTATCATACGCTGTTTAAGAAGATAATGTTAAACATTTGACTATAAACTTCATATTACGTGCTAAGTGGGTAATTTTTTATGATGAATAATCCTTTCTTAAATTTTGATGGAAGAAAATAAAATAAAATGTGCCCTACTACATCATGTAATACGTTTTTTGTATAGGAAGTGAGCTCACTTAGCTAATTGAAATATCCATTTTATTTTCCAAAATCGTAAAGCGTGATGCTATGCAAAAAAGAAAAGAATGAAGCAAAGTATTTATTATTGTATACAAAAACTCTGTACTTAATTTTATTATAGCAACTTTAACTTTTATATATTGAAAATCTATATGTATAGATTTATATTTAATTACATTTTTGCAATAAGAATCATTTTTAGTGAGAAAAAAGTTACGATAAACTACCCGCCAGTGTAGGGGAAAAAAATAAATGAAGTAAGCCAAAACAGATTTAATTATTGGGGCAGTAAGAATTTGACCTGCCAAAGAAATAGAAAATTTTCATCCCGAGAAGACTGGAAGTCTAAATGTCATCCGGTGTACCAAAATAATGCATGACTTTTACACAATTATACCTCATCCCATTGTCACAAATCACCTTTTTAAACCCTTTATCCACCGACGATACTTATAAATACCATTAAAATTACTTATTATAAAATTCTTTTTATACGTCAATTAGTTGTAATTCTGTTTAGAATGAGATACAGATACATTACTTTATATAGTTCTAAAAGCATCATTGATTATACAAAACAAAACTATTTTTAAAACGGTGATTTCTTTGCCTTTCTATCTTTTTAGGTTTCTTGGCGCTGAGGGAAGGGGATGGGGATTTTTCAAATCGGAAACATTTCTATATTTATATTGTAAGAACATCATATTTGTTCATTTTATAATTCTACAAAATACTAAGAAAACAATTTAAAATAAAAGATTTGAGTGGAGTTATAAATATTGCGCAAAATCCCATTGAAATTTGATTAATCCTTCTAAATCCTTCAATCCTTCTAAAATCCTTCAAAAACTTATTAAATGATTAGGTAAATCTTTTAATTTAGTTAACAATTTACATAAAATGCTTTAGAATGTAAAATTTTCATGAATTCATAATTCGGAAGATAAAGAGTTAATGCAATTATTATTATTCGCACATTTTAAATAAAAATTAAATTAAAACAGTTGAAAAAAAAAAAACTTTTTTTTTCAAAATTCACTGTTTACCCCACTTAAATCATATTTTTGAAAATAAACAAAATTGTTGAAAGTGTAAGAAATAAGCCACGTTTTCCAATAATTTAAGTTTTTTGTTAAATTCAAATTTTATGTGCGTCCTAAAACAGCATTTCATTATTTGTAGTTCATTAAATATATTTTTTGTGATAAAAATATCTTGAAACCGCTTAATAAAAAAAAATAATATTAATTCTTCTAAATTGCTATATAGTGAACTTTTTGTTGTTATAAACAAATACTTAAAAAAAAGTAAAAGAAGGAATACATGTAACACATAAAACAATTTTATTAGAATTAATTTTAATTTGTCTGGCAGAAATTAAACGCAATTTTCTGGAATTGTTCATTACATTAATTAGAAGCAGGTTCCCATGTTTAATTTAAAGCTCACCATTTCAGAACCCCCCCCCCCTCTAGAGACATGCTATATGTTACAATCTTTGGTATCGTTTCGTAAGTTTCATTCATACTATTTTTCATTCATCATACGCTGTCTAAGAAGATAAGGTTAAACATTTTAACTGTAAGCTTCAGATTACGTGCTAAGTGGATGTTTTTTTTTATGATAAATTCTTCTTATTTATATATTGATAAAACTAAATAAATAAATAAATAAATGCTCCCGACTGCATCATGTAATAAGCATTTCTGTTAGGAAATGTACACGATCAAGTTTCCAACCCGGGAAGACTAGAAGTCGGAATGCGATCGGGTTAAACGAAAAAGTGCATGATTATCGCACCATTCATCTTATATTGCATACCATCGTCTAAAAGCATATTTCGCCTTCCTCTACTCTGTCAAAAAAATCCCTAATGTTACTAAAAGTTTTCTAGAAAACTGGGATTTCTAGAACGTTTCATTCAAATGCAACAGAAAAAAATCCTCTAACCGATACAGATTTATACTGAAAAAAATCCCTGTTAGCTTGGCCTATAGGCAGAGGTAGATTTCGAGGAATGCTCATTTTAATAGTAAAATAAAATAAAATATAATTAGAGATAAACCCAGTTTAGCAACTTTATTTGGCCGCTTTTGAAAAATTTTTAATTTTATTTCTCTGTAAGAACTGCTTTTATCAGAATCATCTTAAGCGAAATTCGGCTCAAAACATAAGTACTCTTGATAAATACTCTTTTCGGTACTTACGTGTTAACGCCACCGCAGCAGATGTTGCGCTAATGCGCCAATAAATAGCAATCTTGTTGTTCGCACGCGCACAAAAAATGGCGTCAAAAATAAACAAAAAAGCACTAAAGCACTAAAAAAGAGTTAAACATGGCGTCAAAAATCAGCAAACAACAAGACAACAAGGAATCCAAAAATAACTGCATGCGCGTGCGAACAAGATTGCTTTTTATTGGCACATTAGCGCAATTTCTGCTGCGGTGGCGTTATTACGTAAGTGCCCATTTTTTGTTATATTTTGAGTAAAAAAATATTGCACCTGAATATACTAAACAATGATACAATGATACACTAAAATATGACAAATACTTTTTTCCTTATATTTTGATTTTAAAAAATAATGCACCTCACTGCATCATGCAATTAGCATTTCTGTTAGGAAATGTACACCACTTAAATAAATAAAATTTTCGTTTTACGTTTAAAAAATGAAAAGCGTGATTTAATGCAAAAAAGAAGCAAACAGTAAAGCAAAATATTGATTATTGCATAAAATATTCTGTACTTAAAATTATAATAGTATGTTTATCGTATATTTAATAATAAATTATACAATGAAAAACGTGTTTTTGTGGAATTATATTTAAATATATATATATATTTTTTAATCTAAACATTTTTATCGAAATTCACTGTTAGTTGAACATTGAAATCCATTTAAATCATAGTTCGAAATAAACAAATTGTTGAAAATGTAATCCATCTTCTTAAGAAATCAGCCACGTTTTCCAATAATCTAAGTTTTTTTGTATTTATTTAAATTTTATATGCATCGAATAACATAATTTCATTATTTGTGCAACATTAAATATATTCCCTTCGAATAAAAAATCTTGAATCGTTGAATTTAAAAAAAAGGAGAAATCATATTAAATCTTCAAATTATCACACAGTAAACTTTTTTGTTGTTGTTGTAAAAAGAAAAAAAAAAGAAGAGAAACATACATCACAAAAAAAGCAACTTTATAAAAATACATTTTAATTGATCTGGCTAAAACTGAAATTAATTTTCTTGATTTGTTCATTACATTAAGTGAAAACAGGTTCCCGTATTTAATTTATAGATCGCAATTTCAGAATTTACACCCTAGAGACATTCTATATGTTAGAGCCTTTCGTATCGTTATGAATTTCAGTTTAATTCATTATATTTTTCATTTATCACATGCTGTTTAAAAAGTAAGGTTAAACATTTTGACAGCAAGCTTCAGATTGCGAGGTTATTTTTTATAATAAATAATTTTGCCTTATATTTCGACGATAAAATATACAATGTGTCCCACCGCATCAGATAATAAGAATTTCTCTTTGGATATGTAGACTGCTTAGCTAAATGAAATTTTCGTTTTACTTTTAAAAATTGTAAAACGTGATGTAATGCAATAAAGAAAAAAATTTAAAGCAAAGTATCGATTATTACATAAAAATACTCAGTATTTAATTTTATAAGAGAATCTTTACTTTTATATGATGAAAAATGTAAATACATACATATATATATATATATATATATATATATATATACATTTATATCTATTAAGTATAAGTTTTTAAACATTTTACTGAAAAAGAAGTGTCGCGATAATCTTCTTGAAAGTGTAAGAAAGAGAAAAAATGACGAAACAAGCCAAAACAAATTTAATTTTCGGACAGTGAAGGACTAGAAGTCGGAACGCGATCGGGACATTGCCAACTATATATAAAGGCCTGCACGACATTTCGCTAAAAACCGCCAAAAAAGTGAAGCTGGATTCAGCTTCAAACAGAACTCAAACAGAAATCAGCTTCAAAGCTGATATCTGTTCTGAGCACATGGTCATTGTTTTGTTTCAGGGTTTGCATGATTGGTCAGAATAACTTGATCAAGGTATCAGAGTCCTTTGGCGGGAGACTTCATGCATTAATATCAAATAAACGGGCCTTATCGATATAGTTGGCCATGATAGGGTTAACAGAAATAATACATGAATATTACATCTTTTTTTTTTCTTTTATCAAATTTCATTGTCTCAACTCATGTTTTGCCCTCATGTAGAAGAAAGAGGCATTATTTTCTAAAACAATAAACTGGAAATATAGATTTCAAATTCTTTGAAAAAGGTAAACAAATTGTTTATAATGTAAAATATCTTATTAAGATACCAGCCCCATTTTACAATAACCTATGTTTTCTATAAAATTTAAATTTTATGTACATCGAAATTAATCGTTAAATAATAATAATAATAAAAAACATAAATTTTTCCAAATTATAAAACAAAATGTAAGACTAAAACAGAGAAAAACGAAAGAAAAATATATCTCAAAGAAAAGCAACTTTATGAAAGTACTTTTTAATTGATCTGGCTAAAACTAAAAGTACTTTTCTTGATTTGTTCATTACATTAAGTGAAAGCAGGTTCCTTTGTTTAATTTATAGCTCGCCACTTCAAAATTTCCACCCTAGAGACATGCTCTATGTTAAAATCTTTCAGAACGTTATGAGTTTAAGTATCATGCATTCTATTTGTCATTTATCATATGCTGTTTAAGAAGATAAGGTTAGACATTTTGACTGTAACCTTTAGATTACGTGCTAAGTGGATAATTTTTGTGATAATTCTTCTTTCTTATATTTTGAATAAAAATTATAAAATGCGCGTCACTGCATCATGTAGCAAGCATTTCTGTTAGAAAATGAACACCACTTAGCTAAATGAAATATCTGTTTTAATTTTCAAAATTGTAAATCGTTATGTAATGCTAAAAAGAAAAAGAAATTGTAAAGCAAAGCATTGATTATTACAAAAAAGTAGCTCGTAATTAATTTTTAAGGGCATCTTTAACTTTTATATGATGAAAAAAGTATATGTGTATATTTATATAGTTTTTTAATATGAAACATTTTTAGTGAAAAAAATATTGCGAAAAACTTCTCGCAAATATAAGTAAAAGAAAAAAAATGCAGGCCAGAACAGATTTAATCCCGCCTCAAGGAAAAAGAAAGGTTCCAACACGGGAAAGAAAGATTCCAACACGAGAACATTTGAAGTTGGAACCGGATCGTGTTAAACAAAATAATGCATGATTATTACACTAATCCTCCTATCTCAACACATTTTCTAATATCATCTTTTGCCTTCATCTAGAACAAATAGGAATAATTTTCTAAATCTCTGAGCTGGAAATATAGTTTTTCAAATTCAGCGAATAAGGTAAACAAATTGTTGAAAATATAATCTTTTAAATAATAAAATCTTCTAAAGAAATCAGCCACATTTTCCAATATTCTAAGATTTTTATTAAATTTAAATATTATGTGCATCGAAAAACATCTTATCATTATTTGAAGTCCGTGATATGTTACCTCTTTGATAAAAAATTCTTAGAATTGTTGAATGAAAAAAAATCATTTCAAATTATTCTTGAAATTGCTACATAGTAAGATTTTATTGTTAAAAAAAAAGACAAAAAATAATAAAAATAAAACATACAAAAAAGCAATTTTATTAAAATGCTTTTAAACTGGTTTGATTAAAACTAAAAGTAATCTTCTGAATTTGTTCATTACAGTAAGTGAAAGCAGGTTCCCATGTTTAATTTATGGCTCCCAACTTCAGAATTTCCTCCCAAGAGACTGGCTATATGTTATAATCCTTCGTATCGTTATGAGTTTAAGTTTAATTTATTATATTTTTCATTTATCATACGCTGTTTAACAAGATAAGTGCAAACATTTGACTGTGTGCTTCAGATTGCGTGCTATGTGGATAATTTTTTATGATAAATACCCCTTTCTTATATTTTGATGAAAAAAGTACAAAGCGCCACACTGCCTCATGTAATAAGCATTTCTCTTAGGAAATGCAAACCAATTAGCTAAATAAAATATTCGTCTCAATTTTACAAAATTATAAAGCGTAATGTAATGCAAACACGAAAAAAAAATGTAAAGCAAAGTTTTGATTTTCACATACAAATACTCTATATTTTATTTTATAATAGAATCTTTTGTTCAATGAAAGACATATATGTATATATTTAATATGTTATAGTTTTTTATATGAAACATTCTTAGTGAAAAAAAAATCCCGCAAGTGTACGAAAAAAGAGAGAGAGAGAGAGAAAACGAAGTAGACCAATACAGATTTAATCATTCGGGAAGATGGAACTCCATCCCCCAACGAAAAAAAAAGTTACCAACCACAGAACACTTGAAGTCGGAACGCGTATACTCCGTATTTTATTTTATAATAGAATCTTTTATTCAACGAAAAACATGTATGTATACAGGGTGTTTCGCTACCAGACCGACAAACTCTGAGGGATGATAGTAGACATAGAGACAAGCATTATTAACCCATTGGCAGTCAAGCTCTCTGCATTCAAAACCTTTCAGAAAGGTTTACTGAAAATATATTCTGTGTTTCTGTAAATGTTCATTCTTTGAGAAAGCTAAGTCATTATATGTGTTTCTCAAAAAACTGCTTTTCCCCCTGCAATATTTGCGGGTAATCAATAATCTATTCAAGACCATTGTGTGTGTGTCTAGCAAGGACACTCAATTTCTACTTCCCCTGACAACCGGTCTCCCACCCTTGGACACCTGAAGAAACTAATCCCTGTATAATCTCCTCTAGAAGAAATTGGGGAATCTTTTTGTAATAGGGAACATGTGTTGATTGCAAGCATTCTTGAAAACAGGTAAATCGCATTGAAGTAAAGAAAAAAAAAAAAAAAAAAAAAAAAAGACAAATAGAGAACGTGATATTTTCGCACTGATTTTAAGAGTTATAGCTTATGAACTATTTTGTAAAAAACTCTCTTGATATAAATTAGTTGTAGCTGATATACATGTCTTAATATAGTTTTATTTATTTTTACTATAGTAAAAAAAGATATAATTAAACATTGCTATGCTTTTTACAAGTATAAGTAAATTTAATTTAATTAGCTAAAAACATCACTTTTAATAACCTAACCAAGCAGATTTTTTTAATTTGATATAACATGCAGTTAAATTCAGATATAACTTATTAATATTTTTAATTACACAAAATTATTAGGAATTATTCTTCATACAAGATACCTTAGATTAAAGACTTTCTGCAAAGTATAATTTTAGAAGGTTAAAAAATATATAATTAATTAAAAAGGAAAAGCAGCATTTCAAGAATATTTTATCAAAACCCAAGAATGTAGCAAAATTAATTTAAGATTTTTAAATATTGATTCAGATCTATTATAAACGTATAAGATAAAATGAATTTTTAACTTCATATTTAAATTCATATATGGTTTCACTTCTTTACTAAATCAAGCCTCTAAAGAATAGATTTTTGAACTAGATGAGGCGCCATAGATAAATTTATCAAAGAAACTCATGCTTTAAAAAATTCTATGAAAAATAGAAAATAACAAAACAACGAAAGAAAACCCTATACTGTTTTGTCGATTAAAATATCAGACAAAGAATGTAACAATATTAGATAATAATTAAATATGATTTTAGAATGTATTTTTAGATTTCAAAATTTATAAAATGAAAAATGTTTGAACTAATAACCAACTAAAAATCATTAACTAATGTTTTTAATTACAATTTACAACATAATATCGGATTTAGTTAAGATTACAAAAGGATGTAATGTTATTCTCTTGCAGAAGTTTGGAAAGCGATACTAAAATGATGATAAATTTGTTTTTTTAAATTTTTGTATCGCAAAATATAGGAATAATTTTTTCAAATGTGATTTAAAAAAATATTTTAGAACAAAGTATTTTTTTTTTTTTTTTTTTTTTTTTTTTTTTTTTTTTTGTCGGGATAAAAATTATCTTTAGCGGTACCAATGTACACAAAACTTCATTAAATATAAACCTTAAGATCTTATAAACTATGTAAAAGAACTTCGTGATACTTCAGAAAAAAATAAAATATATATACATGTATGTAGTTTCCAGGATAGCTAAAACAGCTCCTTTCATCAGGTGAAAAAATCGGGGTTGTGTTCACCGAAACAAAAAATAAAGGAATATAAGTGAATGCAAACTCTATTTTTTCCATCTGATGCAGAAGAATATTTTAACTGCTATTAAAATGATATTCAGGATTTTTTACTAGCCATTTCCTTTAAAGTAACAAGGTGTGATATTTTTACACAAATATTTGCTTGAAATGTTCTATAAGAAAGCTTGGATTATAGGAATACTTCCAATGTAGAATATTTCTCTTATTGCAATACGTTACAAATAATTACATTTATAAAAAAAATGCCTTAATAAAGGAATTCTCAAATTTAAAATAGTTTTAAGTTAACGGTTATTTTATTTTCTACTATGATTTTTTTTTTTCGTTTAAATTTACTAATATTAAATCTAATTAATCACACTAATATTTCTATTAAGTATTTAATAAATGACAAAGACAGAATTTATATTTCTGTATTTATAGAAAAGGAAACTCAACTGGGAGTGTTCTTTGAACTAATTTTAACAGTTTTTTTTATTATTATTACTGAATTTTGCATACAGCAGCACAGACATGATTTTGTTTTAAGAAGGGGTGGGGCGATGATGTCAAATTCGAGACATAATGAACACACTTTCTCATGCATTTCCCTGGAGTAAAATTTAAAAATTTGAATTCATACAAAGCTTTGAAATTAAATAATTCTGATATAAAGTAAAACACACACAAAAAAACCCATAAGTTTGAAATTATATCTTGAATTTTAAATTTCAAGAATGGAAATTTTACAATAAAATGAGTGATCTAAAACTTTATTTTTTTTTCCATCACATCAACATAATATGTACACATGAGTATATTCGAGATCTGCACGGGCCGGAATTTCCGGGCCCGGCCCGTTTAAATGTTTATATTTTAGGCCCGGTCCGGTCCGTTTTGGCCTGTTACAATTTCTACGATTTCTAAAAAATTGATATTTTTATCATAAAATTAAGATTCCTTTAAGGAATACTGCATACATATCTATAGAAGGATTTTACAGTATATTTTACAGGAAATACACATTAACAACATTAATGATTACTTAGATTCTTAGGTTTTCAACATTCGAATGAAGATTCATTAAAAAATTAATAAGGCTTACAATAAAAGAAAAAAGAAATAAATCTAAAAACATCGTTACGTTTGAAGCTCTTTAATAAAAGAAAATTTATAAAAATATTTCTATGTAATTTTATTAAAGATTTTAAATCCAAATTCATTCTTAAATTCAAAGAAGCTCCTTTCTGACACATTTATGAATTCATTTTTTCTCAGAAACGCATAAGATTAGCAGGTATCTATATTGAGAAACGATATAATCAAATGGTGTTATCCATTTTTTGATACAAGCATTTTAAAAATACTGCAAGCAAATAAAATACTGTCATAATTAGCGTTTTGAATAGAGTTTCTGGAAGCGATAGCATGGGAAGGGAGAAAAACCTGCAATCATTGAGTAACTATTATATCTCAACAAGGTTATACAAGTATTTTATTTACTTAAAAATGAAAAACGCTATTCGATTCCAAATCCCTTCAATAGTTAGGCTTATCACTTTCATACTTTTACAATTTAAAATTAATCAGAAAATGTGTCAAACTTTCATATTATTGAGAAATTAATTTAGAAACCATCAAGAGGTATATATCCAAAGATTAAGCTAACATAAGTTCTTTATCACTGTTAATAATTTTACAAATCATGTTTTCTGCCCTACAGATCTTGAGGACAATTAAGTGTAGTTCCGGTCCGACCAGTCTATGTGTAGAAAAGTAATACAAGCTTGATATCGGCCCGGCATGAGTCAGCTAAAAAAATATTAAAACGGGTTACACACAATGTAACTCTCTGATACCGATGTCTACACTCTACATTTTTATATTGATGTAGTCGAACTAGTATAGCTCGTGACGCACATTTACACTTATTCTCGTTAAAACCATTTTCGTTGAAAATACCTCATATTTTATTGTTTTTGCTGAAATCTTCAGAACGGACCAGAAGGCCCGAATTTTTTTTTTATCAGCCCGGCCGGCCCGGCCGGCCCGCGGGCCAAGTCCGGGCCTGTGCAGACCTCTAGAGTATATAATTCTCAATTCTAAATAAATTGGACAGGGGGGGGGGAGAGAACACACATCTGAAAAGTGTATCTGAAAAAAAAACGTGTTATTTAAAGGGAAAAAAGACAGAAAAAAAGAAGGGCGGAGAAAAATAGAAAGAAAAAATGTGACCGAAAAAGAGGGGACAAGGAAAAAACAGGACACGAAAGAAAAAAAATGCTATGCTTATATTTAATTCAGCATTATAACACATATTAAAGGCATTATAACACAGTTATGTGAATAGAAATGTTTAACATAAAATGAATAATGCTTACTTAAAAGGCGATTAAATAAACAATTATAGATGTTAAAATTTTATTTTATTTATTTTATTTTATTTAAAAATCGTCTATAACTATACAAGATTAATACTATAATTATTAACATCTATAATTGTTTATTTAATCGCCTTTTAAGTAAGCATTATTCATTTTATATTAAAAGCAAGGCGAAATTTTATTCCGTCATATATTTTATATGTATTTTATATGTAGAAATGTTTATTTTAAGTCAATGTCTACTAATGCGAAAACTGGAAAATGTGCGAATGTTTGCATACGAGAATGCTCTTTATATAACTACTTCATTTTAAGCTTGTGCGTGTATAAATTCACTTATTTATTTATTTTTTGTATTTTTTATTTATTTACATATATAATTTTAAAGAAATTAATTAAAATAAAAATGAGGGTTTTTAAAAACTTAAATTATTTGAAATGCTTGTTTATTAGCTTAAAATTGTATTTTTAAAAATAATAAAATTTTTTGATCAATAGCATTAGTATTTTTAATTGCTAATTGAACAAACAGACAAAAAAAAAAAAAAAATGATAATAAGCTAGGGACAAGATTAGAGGCCGTAGTTAGAAGGGAATAATAGGGGGGGAGGCTCATATTTTCTTTTTCTCTCTCTCTCCGAAGCAGAAAGATAAATTAATGCATATTCATTCTCTAGATACTATGTTTCCTATTCAACTGTTGTAATAACTTAATTTTATGCAAAGAAAATAATAGGATGATTAAAAAATAGAGTGTATAACTAGTGCAATATTAAACATCATATTAGTGCAATAGGATGAGCTAGTTTTGAAACGCGTATTTTAGTTACAATTTAGTATTTCTGCAAAATTGTGAAAGGGCCTCAAAACTAAGTTGGTTTTTGAACAGAATTTCATTTGGATTTTCGGAACAGAAATTTATTGGGTAACTTTGGAATTTTTTCCAGGAAAGGCTCAAAATATCAGTGATGCTAGGGCGGGGGGGCGGGGGGGATGAGTCACCTTCAGAATCGCCTTATGTATGGTCTTGAACAAGGCCTTTGTTGAGATTACACCTAAAATAAGGAAATTTGCAAAGTTTGTTATCCCCCCCCCTTTTTTTGACGCGTTATAAAAACAATTTATTATTATTATTATTATTTTTTTTTTTTGGTTATAGATTATGAAATTTCCAGATATATTATTCTAAATATTAAAATATGAAATAAAATAAACGCTCCTATAAGATACTAGAATAATGGATAAAAGCGCGCACCCCCCCCCCCCTCTTACACACACACACACATATACTCCCAAAAAAGAGAAATATCGCATTTATTTAATAGTATAAATAACAGAAAAGATAAAGTTTTGCTTGTGGAATTTAGAATATGTAACAGGGATAGTAAAGTTTTATCCTATTTTTTTAATGACATAAAGATCATTCTTAAAAATTAATTTATTTATTTCTGACATGGTACAAAAAATGATGCCTAAGAATTAATTTATTAATGCCAGAAATTGAGTATTGATAAAAACGAGCGTTCTCGTATGTGATTATTCAAGCGATTTTAAAGAAATATTCATCTACGAAAATTATACAAACCAAATATTTGGTGTTTCGTCACTTCTTAGTACTTAAATACAAAAAAAAAAAAAAAAAAAAAAAAAAAAAAAAAAAAATCAATTCCTTGTCACCTTTTTTCTCCTTTTTTTTTTCACTTTTTTCCGGTCACAGATAAATAGATCAGAAGATATTATATTCAGTCGTTATTCTGTTTGTGTTTAAATGAGTAAAATCCAGGACGAAAAAGAGCAACTGATGGAAAATGCGTAGATGCTTTTAATAAAAATGAAGTCGAACATTTTTTTCATTTTTTAGGTGTAAGTAGAATATTTTTTCAGTGAACTCTGTCGAAGTTAATCCTTTGAAACAGGACTAAAAAAGAAAAAAATATCGACCTTGAAAAAACAATCCTTTATTATTAAAGATGCAATTCATCTATCAATAAGTTAGCCAAAAAAAAAAAAAAAAAAAAAAAAAAAAAACAGCAGTTATATTTCCAAGTACCGTGGTTTTATGTCGTTACGTTTGTCCCGAAAATTTCATGTTGTATTGCAAGCTTTTTTTTTTTTTTTTTTTTTTTTTTGAGGGGGGGGGATGTTATTTTATAAACAGTCACGAAAAAGCTATATCAAAGTTGTAATTTGCTTTAACTCCAAGTCTAAAAGGAAAATTAGTGCTTGTGGTCACTTCAACTATTAAGACATAAGTTTTAATTTATTTTTTATTCGGAAATGCCTGAAACTAGCTATTGTTCAGAAACTATGTAATCGAATTGTTTTATTTATTATTATTTTTTAAGGAAGGAGGGCAAACGCAATAGATCATGCAGAAAATATTGTCAAAGTGGACGTTTTAAACCGAATTTCTACTTGAAAGTAGAATAACTACTCATAAGTGTAAAAAACCTATTTGTCACATGATCAAAATCACTTGTAATTCAATTGGTAATTTATTTACTAAATAAGTGAAAACACAGCTCGATTCCAAATTGTTTCCACAATCAAGCATTCCAGTTATATACCTTTCTGTTAAAAAATGAATTTTTAAATGTGTCAAAATATTTATATATGCTAGCTAGCCAATATGCTAGCTGAGCACAGTAGTTGAATACTTTTTCGTAAATGCTGCTAATAATGAAGAACTAATATTTATAAGTATGGTAAATGAACACTTGAAAGGTTTGAACGAAAAATTGAAATTTGCAAAACGATTACTTTTGATGAATTACTTAAACAAATTTTTAAATGTTTTAATATTTTTTGCATATATATTTGCATATAAATTAAAAAACAATAATTCTACAAATAATTTAAAGATTTAGTAATCAATTGAAAATTTTAATTTCTGTTCCTTTTGTGCCTCCATTTCTATTCTCTATTCCTTGTGTGTCTTATTAACGTAATTTACACATTTAAGCTTCACCTTTAATGACTTGTTATTTTTATATCCTTCTGAACGATTAATTATAAACAACAACCAAAACTCTGAATAAGAGACATCTCTATTTAAGAGACAAAAGCTCCGGTCCCATGGGTGTCCCTTATTCAGAAGTTTCACTGTATATATTTTGTTGTCGAAATTTGATTTTTTTTACTTTTATTGAAAAATTCTGTTATAGGCAAGTTTTGTTTACACAAGTTTTACAGTAATACAGTGCTATACTACAAAGTGAACGGTTTAACAACATCTGAAGATACCTGTAAAAATGGAAATTGCCTAAAAAAGGAATTTTTTTTTAATATTCAATATGTTAAATTTCACGTGCTAAGACGGAATCCTGTTTAAAATGAAATATTTTAACGGTTCTTCTGTTTCTTGTATTTGTTTCTTGTAGTTTTGACTTTTTTTTGTAAATATGATTCAGTAAACGTTTTCTGTTCAGAAGGGGAGAGGGAGTTATACCCCAGAACCTATCCTTATAAAATCCCCCCCCCCCCTTCGCCCCAAAGAAAGTTCTGAAATGGCACTCCTGATACTAACAAAAGTGATACAGCAAAAGTGATGTAAGAAAAAAAGTTTTAAGTATTTAGTAATATAATTAAGTGAAAAACACTGAAAAATTTTAAGAAAAAAAAATTAAAAGAAAATAAATATTTATTCTTTGAAACAATATAGTAAAGAAATGAAACGTGCAAATGTCTTAAAATAATGATACTTATTATAATGAAATATAATGTTCTGGAAAAGAATGATAAAATAAAATAAGCAAACATTAAAATAATATTTCATGAATTTGCTTAGAACGAATTTATAACACCTCATCTACATATAATCTTTAGATTCACCTTAATATTTGTTTTGAGGTACAATGCCATTTTTAACCATACACAGAAAACATCATACTCTAAGCATTTTTTAACAAAATTTCCAAAGCACAAATTCTTTCAACTACAATAAACTACTTGACAGGTAATTTACCTAAGAACAGCTATTGTGCAGTGAAAAGAAGGAGGAGCAGCTACACGCCTACTCTACTCCCTGGCAGGAACAATGGGGCAATGGGGGGAAAAGCACAACCGCGTTCACGCGCTCTTAACCTTTTCCACATAGAAAAACTCAACCGTCTACAAGCGCTTATAACCATTTAGGAGCATATGAGTCTGGGCGTTCACAGACGCTCTTAACCATTTACAACTACAATACTTCGGGCGCGTGTGCGCGCTTATAACCACCAAAGGGTTAAATAGGAAACCATGGGGCGCAAACGTCTTCTGTGGGAGCTAGAGGCCATTAAAGTTTGAGATCCAAAACTTCAAACGATGATAAAAAATGGAGAAAAGGGTGGATTTGTTTGCAGTTTTCACTAAAATCATTCTTTAGAAAAAAATTTTAAAGTTTACGTACAAAAATTGTCGATAGAGGGCGCTTTAGACTTTAGAGTAACTAAAAACTACTTTTTACCGTTATTTTGTGCATGGAGTTCAAGTTATACTGAAGTTGAGTCTTTATTTTATTTTTTAAGCCCAAAATCGGAAACATTGGGATATGATAACTAGTGAAAATTGAACTGCGAACAGAGGGGAGAATTTTAAACGCTCATAAACACACAATCGACAAACTAATCGATTTTGTTGCGGTTTGCATGTAAGTTATTCCCTTGGTAATTATTTTATTCAAAATGACGTACAGCTTTGATGTCCTCATTTTTTGATAGAGGGCGCTTCCGACACATCTCCGACATTTCAATGGCTTTACTACTAGATGTTTTACTACCAGAACAACATACTTCCAGGATATGTTAGGGATGCAAAGACTACTCAGAATTACATAGGAATGTAACTTTGGAAATGCATTTTTGGGGATTTACGGTTAAAGGAAACAGAGAAAAAAGCAACAGAAACAGCAAAGAAAGATTACCCATCAATGTGAATGAAAACAGTAAATTTAAAGGTTTAACTAGAAAAGGTGTTCAAAATTACGACCAGAAATACTCCGGCAAGTTTGACAGTGGCGGTAGATGGCGCTAAACGGTGCGTGAACAGGGATCATTTTGAAACTATCATTCGCGAAGCGGTTCCAAAGGTAGCAGAAGGAAGTATTTGAATGATGAACAGCACGATGGGACTCATAGACATTTTACCAATGACGTTTGCTGACACTTCAAAGTAACATATGGATAGCGGTGGATCGGTCGTGGTGGCCTGGTTCATTGGACTGCCAGATCGCCAGATCGATCTAGTATGGACTTCTTCTGCTGGGGTCAAATAAAAAGTTGGATGTATGAGACTTCCGTACCATCAGTTGAAGACCTCGCAGCTGATATTTCTGTAGCTGCCAGAAAGCTTTCTGAGATGCCAGGAAACTTTCAAAATCTGAGGAATTCCATGCGACGCCGCTATCAAGCATGCCGGACTACTTCTGGTCGTAATTTCGAACACCTTTTCTAGTAAAACATTTAAATAAACTGTTTTCTTTCACATTAACGTGCTGCTCTTTCTCTGCTGTTTCTGTTGCTTTTTTCTCTGCTTCCTTTAACCGTAACTCCGAAAAATGCATTTCCAAATTTACATTCCTATGTTATTCCGAGTAGTCTTTGCATCCCTAACACATCCTGGAAGTATGTTTTTCTGGTAGTAAAACACCTAAGAGTAATGCCATTGAAATGTCGGAGATGTGTCGGAAGCGCCCTCTATCAAAAAATGAGGATACCAAAGCTGTACGTCATTTTGAATAAAATAATTACCAAGGGAATGATTTACACGCAAACCGCAACAAAATCGATTAGTTTGTCCAATGTTTATGAGTGTTTAAAATTCTCCTCTCTGTTCGCAGTTCAATTTTCCCTAGTTACCCGATCCCAATGTTTCCGATTTTGGGCTTAAAATTTAAGTTAAAGACTAAACTTTAGTATAACTTGAACTCCATGCACAAAATAACGGTAAAAAGTAGTTGTTCGTTACTCTAAAGTCTAAAGCGCCCTCTATCGACAATTTTTCAACGAAACCTTTAAAAAAAATTCTAAAAAAATCGTGATATAAAGAATGATTTTAGTGAAAATTGCAAACAAATCGACCCTTTTCTACGTTTTTTATCACCGTTTAAAGTTTTGGACCTCAAATTTTAATGGCCCCTAGCTCCTATAGAAGACGTTTGCGCCCCATGGTTTCCTATTTAATAATGTTTGTCTCTATGTTTACTATCACCCCTCAGAGTTTGTCGGTCTGGTAGCAAAACACCCTGTATATTTAATATGTTATAGTTTTTTAATATGAAACATTCTTAGTGAAAAAAAAAAATCCCGCAAAAATACGAAAAGAGAGAGACAGAGAGAACGAAGTAGACCAAAACAGATTCAACCATTCGGAAAGATGGAACTCCACCCCCCAATGAAAAAGAGAGTTACCAAACAGCGAAGACTTGAAGTCGGAACGCGATCTGATTAACCCAAATAATGCATGATTATAACACCATTCTCCTTATACAGTAAAATCCCGGTTATCTTAAAAGCATGGGACATTTTCGATTAACCGGAGTTTCATAGGAATCTTTGGATTACCGGGTTCTACAGAAATCTGTGATCGTTATTTAGAACAAACATAGTTGTAATAAAAATATTGTGGTATAATATTCAAAGCATATTGAAGTTCAAAAGCAAAAGAAAATCACTACATATTTTCTATTAAAAAAAGCGTTGTATGTATTTATTCTAATAAAGTGCCCGAAATTACTTAAATAAGTTGAATTTGTTTAGTTTTTAAAGAATATGTTTTTTTAATACTATTTCCACCAGTGTGCAATAATTTCTTTCAAAGATTTGAGTTTCACTTATTTTTCTTTTAATTTTTAAAGCTAATATGTATTAAAACAACACTTCAGTGCATAAAAAATGAATTAGGATTGTTTTGATCTGAAAATTAAAAATAAAATAGTAATTGTAATTAAAAAAATGTCGAAAGATGTCATCTGACATTGGTAAAGATAACATTGACAGTAAAAGTTTCCACATTTCAAATGGACTTTATTATTATTTTTTTTAATGGACTTTGAAAAATTTTAAATTTATTCGGTTAAGCTGATTTTTGAATAATCGGGATTCGGATAACTGAAGTCCTACTGTATCTCCTTCCATTGTCTCTTATTATCGTTTGCTATTATCTAGAATATATAGGTATGATTTATGAATCCCTAACCTGGAAATATGGTGTTTCAATTTCTGCGAAAAAGGTAAACAAATTGTTGAAAATGTAAACTATTTTGAAATCAGCCATGTTTTTCAATTAGCTGAGTGTTTTATTAAATTTCAAATTAATGTGCATGGAAAAACTGCATTTCGTTATTTGTAGTCCAATAAATATATTCCCTTTGATAAAAAAAAAAAAAAAAAAAGGCTTGGAATCCATGAATTAAAAAAAAAAATCATACTAGTCTTCCAGATTACTAAATAATGAACTTTTTGTTATTAAAAACTTTGAATAAAGAAATGAAAAACATACAACAAAAAAAGTAGTTTTATAAAAATACTTTTTAATTGCTTTGGCTAAAATTAAAAGTGATCTTCTGGATTTGTTCATTATATTAAATGAAAGCAGAATCCCATGTTTAATTTATAGCTCGCAACTTCGGAATTTTCTCCGTAGAAACATGCTATATGTTATAATCTTTCGTATCGTTATGAGTTTAAGTTTCATTTATTATATTTTTCATTTATCATACGCTTTTTATGAAGATAAGATTAAACATTTGACTGTAAGCATCAAATTACGTGCTAAGTGGATTTTTTTAAATGATAAATAGCCCTTTCTTATATTTTGATTAAAAAAAAATACAATGCGCCGTACTGCATCATGTAATAAGCATTTTTTGTTTGGGAATGTACACCACTTAGCTAAATGAGATATCCATTTTACTATTGAAAATTATAAAATGTGATGCCATGCAAAAAAGAAAAACAATTTAAAAGCAAAGTATTAATTATTACATAAAAAATACTTTGTATTTAATTTTATAACAGCATCTTTAATTTTTATATGATGAAAAGGTATAACGATATATTTATATTTAAGTATAATTTTTTAACCTGAAACATTTTTCTATTAAAAAAAATAATCATGACAGTTTGTCCGTAAAGGCAAGAAAAAAAAAAGCGAAGCAGGCTCCAAAAAGATTTAATTATTCTGGCAGTCAAGAACTCGACCCCCCCCCCCCAACCTCCCAACGAAAAAGAAAATTTAAAACCGGAGAAGACTAGAAGTAGTAATCCGATCGGGTTAGCCGAAATAATACAGGATTATTACACCATTCTTTTTTTATTTCATCCCATTTTCTCAAATCATCTTTTGCCTTCACCTGGAACAAATATGTTAAATTTTTAAATCCCTAAACTGAAAACATAGTTTTTCAAATTCTGCGAATAAAGATAAAAAAATTGTAGAAAATGTAAACTATATTTTTAAGAAATCAGTCACGTTTTCCAATTATCTAAGTTTTTTATTAAAATTTAATTTTATGTGCATCGAAAAACAGCCTTTCGTTATTTGCAGTCCATTAAAGATATTTCCTTTGATAAAAAGGTCTTGGAATTTCTGAATGAAGAAAAAAAATCATATTAATTTTAAAATTACAAAATAGTGAACTTTTTATTGTTAAAAACAAACCTAAAAAAATAAAAACAAATACCACAAAAAAGAAATTGTACAAAAATACGTTATATGTTCTGGCTAAAATTGAAAGTAATTTTCAAATTCATTCATTACATCATGAGAAAGCAGGTTCCTTTGTTTAATTTATAGCTCACAGCTTCAGAATGCCCTGCCTAGGTACATGCTATATGTTACAATCTTTCGTATCGTTATGAGTGTAAATTCCATTCATTATATTTTTCATTTATCATACGCTGCTTAAGAAAATAAGGTTAAACATTCTGACTATAAGCTTCTGATTACGTGCTAAGTGGTTGACTTTGTATAATAAATAATCCTTTCTTATAGTTAGATGAAAAAAATTACAATGTGCCCAACTGCATCATGTAATAAGCATTTCTGTTGGAAAATGAACACCACTTAGATTAATGAAATATCCGTTTTACTTTTCAAAAATTGTAAAGGAGATTCAATGGAAAAAAAGAAAAAAAAAATATGTAAAAGAAAGTATTGAGTATTACATAAAAATACTCCCTACTTAATTTTGTCATAGCATCTTTAACTTTTATATAATAAAATAACTATTTCTATATATTTATATTTAAATACAATTTTTTAATATGAAACTTTTTTAATGAAAAAATAAGTTACAATAAATTACCTCAAAAGCAAGGAAAAAAGAACTAAATTGTCCCAAAACAGGTAATTCGGGCAGGCAAAAACTAACCCCCCCCCCCCCCCAAAAAAAAAAAGAAAGCTTCCAACCCGAGAAGACTGGAAAGTGGAACGCGGTCGGGTCAATCGAAATAATGCATGACTGTTATACAATTTTCCTTATACCTCATCACATTGTCTCAAGTTATTTTTTAGAGATTCTTTCATCTTAAAAAACCCTATTCATCTCTGTCCTCTGTCTGCCCGTCTGTCACAGAATCCGTACTCAAAACATGTGTAAGTCAAAGACTGCAAATCCGTGTACTTACAGCTGAATACCGCATTTCACACTACAAATCATAAAATTTTGAAAAAGTCTACCATTTTAATTAAAAATATATTTTTTCAATCTCATCCGTTCATTTTTGCGATTTTTTAATTTAATAGAGAAGCTTAATTTCAATTCTTTATGTGCAGACATCACAGCTTTTAAATAAAACATCTGGCTAGAAAACAGAAAGTCCTTCGGTCAATAACCGGAGCTTAAAGTAGGTATTTTATAATATTTAGATGTGGGGATTTAAATAAAATATTTTTTGTAAATTTAAGTGTTTACATTATTTTTCTTTTATCACTGACATTCATAATATTTTTGGGGGGTGAGGAGGATTCAATTTTCTCTCTATTAACCCTTTATCTACCGTCAGTACTTATAAATACTACTAGCAAAAGCCATGCTTTGTTTGGATTCGCGAAGCATTATTTTAAAAAGCATATATTTGAAAGTAACAATATTTTTTAATATTATTTTTGCATCTTTATTAAACAAAAACGTTATTTTATGTTTTGGCGCAGTTTTATTCTACAAACGTAAGTTCAGCCAAATAACTTTAAATTTCCCAGGAATTTTTTATTTATGATGTAAGACTGGCATAAAAAATATTTTTGAAGCAAACTTTTACAAAATATTTTTAAATTTTCAACTAAAAATTCTTTTTAAAGATGTTTTTACAATTTCTAGTAGCCACTGGTGTTTTTTAAAGTTGTTTGAAATATGCATGTTTCCAATCTTTGTAATTAACATCAAATAATCTTTGATAGCTATTTTAGAATAATATATTTGAAGAGAGCTTGAAGAAAGTTATTTCTTCAAAATCCTATTTTCTGGAAAAACATTTGAAATCTGCTCTTGTCGATACTATGAATTTTTAACTGTAAAACATTTTATTCTAATTTCTTCGTTTTTATACATGTTAACGCATGAGAATTTTTGATACTGTAGAATTTTTCGTAAGGAAAATTTCTATTGAATGCTTAATTTTGAAGGATTTTCACTCTTGACAACGTTACGTACGTTTTTAAGCCAACTGGTGCCTATATAGCCTCAGTATCTACAACTGCTTCATCTAATGTTAAACCTTGGGATTTATGAATTGTAACAGCAAAAGCTAACTGCAGAAGAAATTCTTTTCTTGAGCAGTTTATGCTTCCATTTTTTCCAGAATTCAGTTATTGGGGGAATTGGTACGCACCAATTCTTATAAGTTAAATTACTGTAGTATTCAAATTTATCCATGATTATTCGCGATATCTGGTCTGGTGGCTTGTGATTTTCTTTAATACGTGCAACAAAGCCTAAAGTCCCGTTCACTAAACATTTTTCGGTCCACAAATAATTACGTAACATTCCTTTAGATACAAATGATAAAGTAAGAAATGGTTGAAGTCCATTTGTCATTTCTGAATCGGCCAACTTTGCTGTAGTACATTTATAAAGAGCTTGAATCGAGGCAACAAGTTCCCGCAATTCTTTTAATTTTTCATTTATATAACAAATTTAACAGTTAATTGTATTTGTTTACAATTCTTTTGTTGCCACTTCACAAAAAAAAGGAAAAAAAATCCATAATACAATTTTTTTAAAAATGTTTAAGTGTCATCAGTGCAAACGATTTTGCTGAATAATGAAAACATATTTTATTTATTAAATTAATCATGATTCTATCTATAATAACTTACTCCACGATTTATATTTCTTTTTTCTGAAAATATACGCGTTTCATTTTTTATTTATTTGCTAAAATGCGTCCGTATTGAAAATGCATGTAAAATAAATTAATAAAAATAATATTTTTTAACGTTTTACTGTAAAAAAAATTATATTCTGCAAATCTACAGATCATATTTTATTTTTGTGTTTAATTTGAAGTCAAAATATTGAATAGTTTTTTTGTAAAGTGTACGACAAAGTGTAATTTGAGTGGCCTAGTAGAGGATTCGCTTCGCTCATCCTAATTAAAAATTCCTATTATGAAATTTTTTTGATACGTCAATTAGTTGTAATACTGTTTAGAGTGAGTTAAAGATACATTTTTTTGTTCCAAAAGCATACACAAAACGAAAATGTTTTTAAAAGGATGATTTTGCATTTTTATCTTTTCAGCTTTTTTTGGCGCTGGGGATTTTTCAATTTGGAAATATTTCTATATCTATATTGTAAGAATAACTTGTTTGTGCATTTTATAATTTTACAAAATACTAAGAAAACAATTAAAAAAATTGAGTGGGGTTATAAATATTGACCAAAATCCCTGTAAATTCAAATTTAATTAATCCTTCTAACACTCTTCAAAAATTTATTAAATGATTACGTAAATCTTTTAAATTAGTTTAAACAATTTGCCTAAAATGCTTTAGAATGTGAAATTTTCATTAATTCATAATGCGGTAGATAAAGGGTTAAACTATTGCGATTCATTAAAGATTCAGAATTTTAAATTTCATTTAAACATATTTTGGAGGGATTTTGAAATATAAAATTGTATTTATATCGCATATTTTTTTTTCGGATTTTCAAAACTTTTAACTGTTGCATTTTATTTAAATAATTTCATTTGAACATTTTTATTTTCATTAAAATCAGTAACTTTCTTTTATATTTATATAAAAATTAGATTTTTTGGTGCTACCATTCATACAAGAATTTAATAATTATAAATTAACAATTTGGTTTTGTTAATTAAATCACAATTTGTTTTGAGAGAAATATTAAACGAAATCCTCTTTGTGATCTGCAATCACACTTACCTACATTTTTTTGTATTTGGCAAATTGTATAAATTGAAGTGGGAAAATATACCGCCTTAATCTAGAACATATATAAGTCATTTTGTGAATCCCTATACTGGAAATATAGATTTCCAAATAATATGAATGAGATAAACAATCAAAATAAATGCAGTAAATGATCGACAGTTTATAATACATAGTATGCTTGGTGACGAAATTATGAATCGTTTGATAGCAAGAAATCATCAATTTTTTTCTAGAATTAATTGATTAACTTGATTTTTAGTAACTAAAATTTACTTCTTGTGTTCGTATTTATTTACAAAAATAAATAAATAAATAAATAAATAAGATTGACAACGATAAATAGGAAAATGAAACTGAATTTCAATAAGAATACTGTAACTCTCTAGCAAAGGGTACTAAAATTTAGAATGGCATGGGAGTATATTTTTCTTGAGATACTATTTATTCTTTTAGATGGCATTGGCAGAATTTTCTCTTTAGTCAGAGTCTAACATATGGCGGCCCCACCAGTGGCTGGGAGGTTTTGACTTCCAAACTGGTAGACGGTAGGTGCTGTGGTTAGAACCCAATCGCGACCGTCGGCATAACTTTTCGGTGTTTTCCGTGGTTTTCCTCGAACCTTGCGTAAATACGGGTAAGGTTTCATTAGAAAGATCCCCACGGAGGGCACCCCACCCCTTAGGGCCTATATCCCACAGTGTAGATAGTTGGTAACTAATTGGTAACTTCCGACATAAATACAAACCCCCAAACTAACGTATGGCATTTGACATTGCACTGATTTGTTTGGGGTCTTTATTAGTCTGAGAATTTTATTTGATAGATCAGTCGTAGCATGCTTTATAAATGCTTTTATTTTACGGAATTTTATTTTTATTTATTTATTTCTAATTTTTTTTTGTGTGTGTGTGTATAATGATGCGTTTTAAATTTTAATAAATGGGACTCCTAAAAGTGATGTTTAGAAGCATTTTTTTAAATAATAATAAAATTGGTACTAAACAGTTTGCATACCGATATTAAAAAGTCTGGTGTTATCACAAAACATGGAAATACATATATAGATATAGATAAATTTCCGTATATAAACCGTGTAAACGACTTTTCAGTGAAAAGTCGTCCAAAATTGGAAATCCGTACACAAGAAGATGTAAACAAACATGAATAAAAAATTAAGAAAATGAAAACATTGCAGTTTCCTTGTATAGCTAATAGAAAACTATGCACTCTCCAAAATTATTGATATTAACGAATGAATTATTGCGAATATTGATTTATAGCCGAATTTTAGCAAGAAAGTTTTTTATACTATAAAAATCAAATTTAATTCTGTTTACAATAAATTAAGTTTAATTTTGGTATAACGTCTTCCAAATTGTTATAAGCAAATTTGAAACCTTATTATTCTAAAACTGTGTTAAATTTAAAAGAACACGTAATCTCCAGTTAATTGGAATTACCACGTATACAATGATGTCTGTTTTTATGTTATATATCAGTCTGTTTTGTGTTATGTTATATATCATATTTACATATTATAAACAGATAATAAGTAAAATCTTTTTTAAACATTGCACACGGAATAATTTAAAGATAAATATACGTTGAAAAGAGAATAAATTTTAAATCTTACAGTTATTTATTTATTTTTTTTTATACTAAAGTCGAATTGTAAAAAATATTTTGTCTTGACTTTTTCGTATTTTTAAATTTTTAATTTTGAAATTAATAGTCTATTTCAATTTTTAGTTCCTCCAGACGTGACATTGCAGCTAGGAGCAAACATTAAATACTCTACCATCAAGGAAGGCAATGACGTCTACATGGAATGCATTATACGCGCCAATCCCCCTGTGGGTGAGCTTACATGGCTGTTTGAAGATAAGCCGTTCTATAGTAACGCATCGGCTGGTGTTATCATCTCCAATCAATCATTAGTGCTGCAGAAAGTGAAGAGAGAACACAGGGGGAGGTACAGGTGCATTGCTTCGAACTCAGAAGGCGAAGGAGAAAGTTCAGATTTGTTTTTGGAAGTAAGATGTAAGTATCCTAATGATTGATGGGATTGATGACTTTTTTAACTTTCTAAATTATTTAAAGATAACACAAACTTGTTCAATCAGAGATAATGAAGGTTTACGGTTTTCTTTTCTTGTTAATTTTTTTAAATAGATATTTTTTTTTTTTTTTTTTTTGTATTTTTATAATTATTGTGACGATGACGTGTTTTCAAAGTTTATAAAGTATGAGACAAAGTATTTTTGTTTACTTTTAAGAATATTAATTAAAAAACAATTTATTTAATATATAAGTATATATATATATATTTATGATTTATGAGCTTAAAATTTCTAGCATTTTTTTACTCAAGAAAATATTTTACTCTAATATATAAAAATAGTTATTGTTGGCATGATTAGTTTCTCCTTTTCTTAGTCTAGCAATTATGTACAATTTTTTTAGACTTTGCTAAAGTTGCATCTTTTTTTTTTCTTTTAAATTTAGCATGACAAATGAAGTACCTAATCATACTACTCGAGTTTGTTTGGAGATTTACCATTATTTAGATCTAGATGCTAACAATATTGAGACATATTAAAGATAATGTAATTCATAAATATTATAAATGGTTTTAATCATCCATGAGTAATTATTCAATTCGTTTAAACCAAGAGTACTATGAGCAATGTAAATTTAATACAGATTACGAAAATCTAAAGGAGGTGTGTCTATATTTTCGAATCTAGGAATTTACTGTTGAAGATTTAATTACAGCTTTTATAAATGGATATAACTTGTAATTTTCTGAATACTTTAAAGATTATAGATTTGGCTTTGTTAAATTCAGAAGCTAAGCATTTAGCAAATCAAAATCAAAATCAAAGTTGTTTGAAGTGATACATTAACCCCTTAACGCGCAGTGTTGCCGGGTCGGCAACACCTAAAGTTCCCCCTGTTTAGAGACACAAAAATCACATGCTCCGTGAATATTTTAAAAACTATTCTAATGGCTACTTTAAAACTTTCTTATGTGTTCTAGATGGCAGCACCACAGAGATCAAACTCTACTGTTTTTAAATAATAGGTAAAATGTTTTACTGTAATACGCGCTTCACAGCAATGCTGTTCTCACTGCGCTTATCAATGCTTTACTTATGGGAGGTTGCTGTTGAGGAGCTGTATAATTAAAATTGTTAGTGCAATCTTTACAAAACAATACCTGTGTACTCTTCTAGGCCTAAATAGATTACCTAATTTTTTTTCTTTAAATTCCAACTTTAAAGAGTAATGCGCCGGAAAGGGTTAAAAACCAAAATTATAATGATGCATATAAAATACAGTTAAGTCATTTTAAAATAAAGTCCTAAATTTGTAGAATAATTTTGAAAACAAAGCCCCGTAAAAATATTAGAAAATTGTATGGTTATATGCTAGAGCGACATTTTTTAAAAATTCAGTTATTTTTAATACAGACGATTTATTACATCAACATCACAATACTACTTATAATAATAATGCTTGAGCATTCTTATACTCTAGATATATCATTCGTATTTACCACCATAGGCCAAATCAAGCATTATTGAAAAAGCCGCGGTCCATCATAAAATTAAAGATAATATTATTACAATTACACAGTATACAGTTTGTTTGTACAAACACAACCACGTTTAAGAATTGTATTGCAGAATTCAAATGTTAAGCAGACAGTTTATTTCGCGTACATTAAAAAAAATAATAAAACAATTTATTATCCAAAATACTAAAATTTAAATAGATTTATTTTATTTTAAAAAAAGCTTATGCACGTTAATCTGGATTTAGCAAAGGGAAAGCTGTCAATATTCAGTGTTTTCTACAAATAAAAAAATGTTTGGACCAGAAAATTGATTCACTGAAATACGTCATATACATTCGCTACTCATTTGATTTTATTTATTAAATGGAAAGATGCATACTGTAACTGACGTTAAAAAAAATAGCCGATTCATGAATAATTACAGAAATTTGAAAATTCCACATGAATACATATTGGAGCTAAAATGGAGTCGTGATTAATTTTAATTAGATAAAGTAATAAATTCAGAATAGTAATTTGTATATCAAATATTAGAGGTGAAAGAATTAGATTAAAACGGTTTCTTGTTGCTTGAAATTCAAAAATCTTCTTTCGAAATCATTTTTAATGTGTTTTTAAAATTATTCACTGTTATGACTTTCGTAATAATGAAATCTCATATGTCCCTGGAAAAATTGATGGTAAGTACTAGGCAAAGGCTATAAAAATAATTTAACATCAAAATAAAAATCATCAAAATTATCTATACATAACGTTCTTTTTTTTCTTTTTTTTTTTTTTTTTTCATTTCTAAGACTATAGTCGGTTCAAATGTCTTCATGCAAAGTTCAGTGTACGCATTCTAAGAATTAAACTAAATCAATGTAAAATACCAAAGGCTTAGGGGGGAGGAGGTACAGGTAGTCCAATCAGTTGTGGCCCCCAGTAAGCATATTTGATATGTCTGATATAGATGGATATATAAAATAAAAATAATAAAATAATGAATTTGAAAAATACTTGAATCATTTACTTTTATTTAATGCAACTAAACTAAAATTTTAAATTGATTTAGATGCTTGTATTTATGTCATCTAATTGTCAAAATGAGAGATATAAACCATCCTTGGGTTTATATCCGTCAGGAAAGTTTAGCAGTTTCTAAGCAACCTAAACCATACCTAAGATTCTAAGGGAACAAAAACCATTTTCTTATTATATTAAATATTAAGTGTTAGTTTTAATGATATTCATGTCCATAATAATGTTAATAACGGAATTATGCTGCAAAGATTTATTTTTTTAGTTAAAAAATTACTTTAGTAGAAAACTTACCTTTCTTGTTTTCTTTTTAGAGGAAATGTATTTCAGACAGTACTGTAAAACAAACAATAACTTAAACTTTAAACAACTTAAGACACAGTTAAATTTTAATCTAAATACAATATCTGGCCGAAAAACATAAATATAAGCTCTAACGTTCCGGTAGACGATCAGATGTGTAAATAAGCTCAGTTCCTGAAACATTAGGAAGACTATGTTTAGTTCATGATCCCAGTAAATCACGTCGTCTACCAGGCTTTTTGAAACGAGTTATCATCGTATTCGTCTATATTTAGTCTAAATACTTGTTTAATATTTAGAGTTTCAAACTTTTGCATTGATGATAACCTTCAAAGCGACAGGCAGATTTAGCAATGTCTTCGTGGATGTTTAGATCAAAAACGGACAACATTTTTTTTTCTTTTTCTTTCTTTCTTTTTTTTTTTTTTTTTTTTAGTGCAACTGTTGCCGCTACCTGGAGTTTAAATATCACTTTTTTATGTTTTGTATGTCATATATTTTGATAGGATTCATATATGGCGTGTATGATGGTATCTCCATTTATGGAACATCATTTTCACAAATAATGTTTTTCCACTGTCTGGCAATCAATGGCACAGAACATCCGTAAATATAAGGAAATGAATTACTTTCTTCCATAAATTGCCTTTACAATACTATTTCCAATTGATCTACTATTATGGACGTAAGGTAATTTTTTTTAATTTAAACAAAATGTTTAAATTATTACATAAACAATTTTCAACTACAGCTATAGTTTTACCATCATTAAGCAAACAACAAGAAAATTAATGCAGAGGCTGTACGTTAAGTTGTATGTTGGAATTCTTTTTATGTTGCTTCGCTGCTCAACACTGCTCAGAACTATTTTATTTTACTTTCATTCCCATTTGCTAAACACCGATTTCGAATCCTTTCGATGACCCCTTGAAATCTTGATTGAATGAGATAAACTAAAGCTGAAACATTCAACAGTTTTTAATATTTAGTTCATTTCATAGCGTCCAAACTATCCAATGTAAATATGTGTTCCTTCGATCTAGAATTGACTTTGCGATAAAGATATTCATGATCCTTTAGTATATTTTACAGTGTTTTCATTGATAACAAAGCTTTGAATACCTCCTTACTTTGAATAATCAAATCAGTAGACATGTTTCACTTTGTATTCTTGTATATTTTGACTAAAATGCTAATTCGGAATACTGGTGATATATTTTGTCGCCTAACATAACGGAGACAGTTTACATATTTCTAAGCTCTGTAAACTTTCTTGTGATTTCCGATACAACAGCTTGTTAACATGATAATATTTTTGTGGTACAAAAAAAAAAAAAAAAAAAAAAAAAAAAAAAAAGAAAAGAAAAGAAGACATTGATAGAAACATGTGTTTTGCACATGATCTTATTGTTTCATGTATTACACTGATTCTTTTTTATTTATGCAGTTGTTATTGTTGGTATTAACTGTACATCACATTTAAAAAATATGTATCATACCTGGATAAAGACTTTCTCGGTCTCTTTTAACCAATTTTTTGTAGTGATGTACTACCTTATATTTAATCGCACTTTATGCTTTTATTAAATAAATAGTTTGCCATAATGCTTTTAAATCTAAGAGTTTGAAACTTACTGTAATATTCTGTTTTAATAACATCAAAGCTCAATGTTGTTCAGTAATTATAAGCTTTTTACGTTGATTGTGTCACAATAAGCATTCTTTATTCCAGAGAAAAGAATTAAATAATTGCTCTTTTAAAATTATTACCAGAACTGAGAAATATATATATAAGGAGAACTATAAATACTGTCAAGTTGCAAGGGACAAAACTAAAAAAAACTAAAAAAAAAAAAAAAAAATGAAGCATATAAAAAATGTGATTGTGTCGTAAGTGTCAAGATTTCGCACTGTATTTATATGCGCTTTTCATCGATTTAGCAAATTAATTACATGAAATCCGGCGTATAATGCGTACTGGCGTATAACGTTCACAAGCGATTTGAGGCTATACTTTTTTTTTTAGGTACATTCGCCGTATAACTCGCACTATTTTTTTTTTACAAAGTAATATGAAATGCTACTATGTTTCTAAGCCGTTTATTCTGACAAGGAAGGTCTCCATACGGGCATACTCAGAAAAATCTGAAAAAATTACAGAATGTTCTTCTCATATAGTTATATATGTTCATAAAAAAATTTCAGCGGAACCTCTTTATAACGTCCGTAAAAAAATAATAAAAATTTCGTTTATTTGGCGATTTATCTCCGGTTGGCGAAAAAACGAAATTTTGAAAAATACGCTTTTACGCTTCGAATACTTTTTAAAGAAAAAACTTTCTATGTTCAATTTATTTAAATAAGTTTAGTTTAAGTATCTTTAGTTTTGCATTTTTACTTTACTTTAAGCGTAATTTTGTCGTATACGTTTATATGTACTTATAACAAAATGAAATTAATATATTTTATCATTTAAAACACAATTTAAATTGATTAAAATTGTTCCAAATTGAAAAATACACTGTTAAAAATCTGCTGCATTTTGTTGCAACGCACTCCCTTGCTTGAATAGAAAACGGTTACTTGGCCGTGAAATGGAGCTTTCTCTTTGATTGGAATAGAGTTATTATATACAAGCGGTGAAGTGCGTTGCAACAAAATGCAGCAGATTTTTAACAGTGTATGACAAGGTCAATTCACCGTGCTATGGAGCATTCTTATTGGTCAGAAGAGAGATGTTCTATAAAAGTAGTGGAGTGACGTTGCAGTAAATGCTGCAGATTTTTAACAGTGAAGTCAGTAAAAATCAATTTTCAGATTCGTTAAAATCGTCTGCTTTTGGCGAGGAAATGCACTGCTCGCCAAATCCCGCGTCGCTTTCAGCTTTTCACGCCAATTATTCCAAACTATTTTATTTTTTAACATATCTAATAATGTAATTCCGCCGCTAGTTTTCACGGATCCTTTATTACCTACATGTTTAATTCGTATTTTTTTTCAAAAAATTCTGAGTATGCCCCCAATGGAGACCTTCCTTGTGAGAATTATCCTAAGTTTTCAAAGAATGTTTATTGACGAAGAAGCGATAAGAGGCACTAGATTTTTTTATTCATACTATGAAGAAAATACTGTTTCTCACTCACCTAAAAAATTCTCATCGAATCAAGTCATAAAACTACAATTGTTAAAGCTATTACTTATTATACATTAATCATTATTACATGTTATTTTTCATGGTTATATTTTTTACTATTTTTTACTGTTCTTAAGTAATTAAAAAGTGTTTTTACGGCATCTCACATCTGCTCGGAGAAGTATAAATAATTTTATAGATTCTGTTTCCATAAAATAATTCATGCCTAGTACATAAAAATTACCACACATAATGCAGCCTTTTATTTCAGTTGCATGGTTATCGTCTTGTTGTATATATATATATATTGTAATATTCTAGTAAATTTTAGTTTTTTATTATTTAAGAATATATATTTATTACATTAACTTTCGTAGCTATATTTATGAACGTAAATGTATTACTACAATAAAAAAGCACCATTTTTAAAACATATAATATAGTTTGACTTTTTGAAATTTTGATGCATATACAATTTATGCAATATGTTATGTGCATTAACAAATTATTATGTTCTTTTTTTTTTTTTTTTTTTTTTTTTTTTTTTTTTTTTTTAACAAAATAAAAAGTAAGCAACAAGAATACTTTTAACAGAATCAAATTTTCTAAATTATTGTTTAGTTTACATGTTATATAACTTGTATATTTTTTATTTATAAAAATTTTTTATTATATTATTTTCTATTTTATTTAAGATGCGTTTTAAAATATTATTTGTTATATGCGTTAAAAATTTTTTAAGAACAAATATATATATATATGTGCTGCGTAATGCAGCGATAAATCTAGAGAGTCATAAAAAACTAACATCGAAGTATAGTAATTCTTTAAAATCAAACTTTTATAAGCTTCTTTTAAAAGTTTTAGATAATAAGCTTAGTGTTTTCTTAATAATTCTAAGTAATATTCTTTCGGAAAGTTGTGGTAAAATTCACTTGCATTCTATTAATTTTTTTAAATACAAATCTTGCGAAAGGGATATATTGTAATGAAAAGATTAAGCTTAAAATACGCTTACTTCACAAACACATTTAAAAAAAATGCTTGTTTAAAATACTTTTTACTTTTATTATTTAATTTCAAAGAAAGTAAATTTTTCAGTTCAACAAAAAATGCATTTTATTTTTGAAAGAAATGAAATATTTTATGTTTTCGTAAAGATAATTTCAAACATTACGAAATTTGAATAGTTTATTAACTTAGAATATTGGAGAAATATAACGATGAAACAAAGCAAAGAACATGAAGTAAGTAATGCGAATCAATTGTAAATATCTCAAATTTGTAGGTCTCGCTAAAGGGAAATCTTAAATGTCTGTAGGTCTCACTAAAGGAAAATCGCAAGTCTGCAGGTCTCAATAAATGAAAATCTCTAATATGTATGTCTAGCGTTCAATTCGTATTGATGCAATTATGTCAGAAATTTATATTTATTTTACACTGAGATGCGTCAACGCAAACCAACAACTCATGAAGTGGATTGCTGAAATTGCAGGATTATTCAGAATTCGATTGGCATATAAAAATGCAAATGGTTGTCAAAGACATATCTTGGTGGAAATCACCTGCAAATCCGACATTAATGCTTACCTGTTTACAATTGCGTCTATTTGTTTTCATACCTTTCGGTTCGCATGGAACACATAAACCTACCAAACAACCACTAAATTCGGGTCTGTATTTTTTTTACTTAGCAAATTAGCTGCAATTTAATATTATGTGTTAATACACTGTAAAAAAATCCGTTACATTGACGGCAAAAACTGCTGGCAGGAACTTTGCCATTTTTTTTTACAGTAAAAATTGCAGTAAAATAAGATGTATTTTTTATTGCATCTAAATTTACTGCAATTTTTACGGTAAAACAACTGCGAATATTGCTACCAGACGTTTTTGCAGTCAATGTAACGAATTTTTTTTACAGTATAGAGATTTCAATCGAGAATTTCAGCGGCCAAATCGACAGGTGATGATCTGCGCTCCCGATCTACATACATTTATTACATTCTAGGCATGTACAGTTGTATTTGTGAAGTCGCACGGGGTCACTTCAGTTTTGTTTACAGTGAAGTTGTCAAGAATTGTTACAATATTAAAATAATTATTTAAAAAATAAAATTTTGATATATAACTGTTTTAATTGTGCTCTATCGAAAGCATAGTCTTGTAGCATTCTTTATATTCAAATGAAATGCAACTTGCTAAATTATACATATACGGTATTCTCCGCTCCGCATTTGCCGGCATGCCAGAAGAACTCGTACTACCGGCATGCCGAAAAATATAAGGTTTCGATACAGGAGGATGGGCGGCTGATTTTTTTTTTTTTTTTTTTCTTTTTTTCTAACAACATTTTTTGTTTTAAGAAAAAAACGTCAACACCAATTTCTCTCTCTGTAAATGTAAATATATTAATTTATATTTGAGTGATTATTGGATTTTATTTATCTAATTACGATGATGAATTTTTATATATGAGGTTTCTATTCCTTGATGACCACATAAATTTAATAAAATGACCATATAAATTTGCCTTTTTATATAAACTAATGACTCGCTTTGCTCTTTACATATTTAAAGAATGATTAATTTTTTGTTATTTTATATATAATAAGAATATTTCTGTTAATGTCATAATTTATGAGATAAGTTTTTTCTACATTGTAAATATCGTATGGGCTCTAGGGAGAGAACTTTGTGTGAAATAGCATAAAATACATTAAACACATTTTTATTATCTTGTTCATGTAAAAAGGGTAAACTAAATAATTAGATTGTTGAGGTCAAACTCGATACTGCACTCCTCCTCCCCAACAAAAGTTGCTACTTCGGAATGAACTACAGTCCGTTTTCCGTTTTTCGTTTTCGAAGTTCCCCGCTTTTTTCCGGCATACTGGGAAAGACCAAGGACTCATATTTAAAAATTTGGTCTTCCTTGAATTCTGCAGCTTACCGGCTAATGCACAAGAATACACTACGCATATTATTATTTTTATCATAGCTGTAATTTCTAAACGTTATTAACTCTTTGGAAAATAGTTGCTGTCCTTGGTCGAAAATTTTTGAAATCTGAGGTATATCTGAATCTTTTCATTGGTTAAATTCCGCAACTTTTTCGTTTTCTGATTGGTCTATGCTTTATTTCTAGAAATGGAATACTTCTGTTGCCACGACGACAAAAAAAGTATTAAAAACAAATTTAGATACAGATTTCAAACAACTAGCATTAAAAAGTAATTTTTTCCCTTTATACGACGGTGTAAAAATTAAAAGTGTGCGATGACAAACAATTTCTGAAATTTCATTTAATGTTTGTTTATGATTGATCCAGGAACATTCACGTCACTCGACATACCGTATTTACTCGTGTATAGCTCGCACGCGTGTACAACACGCACTCTGTAATTTACAAGAAAAAATTGCGATTTTTTAAAATCTCGTATATAGCGCGCACCGTAAATTTGCTATGCAAATAAATAAATAAATAAAGGAATTTCAATAAAGAAAGTCGAAACAAACATTACATCAAGCAGAAAACATAGCGTAAATACACTTTTAGACTTCAGGTAGGGACTGACTGATGGCAGTGAGAATTGCTAATTAGCCTTTAAATAATGTTACTAGCTCTATTGTATAAAGTAGTGCAAGGAGTAAAAACATCATACAGTATTACTTCAATTAAGTAAGATTTTCCCAGCGATTATGCAATCTTTGAATACATTTCATGATTCATATGTATATCGCGTGATTACATCCAGCATTAAAAAAAATAAAATAAAAATAAAAATATTCCGAGTACAACGCGCACCGAGGAGTTTTGACAAAATTTTTTCTTAAAAAAGCGTGCGCGTTATACACGAGTAAATACGGTATTAATATGATTATGTTATTACGTAAGCTACGTTTTGATCATTATGAAAATGGTGTTATTATTGTTTTTTTTTTAAATAGAAATCACTTATAAGTCTAAAATATTAAACTTTGAAAATATTATTTTCTAAATACTCGTTGTAATTTGTTAAAATTGTTACTTTTATTTTTTTTCAGATGCCCCGGCGTGCAGGAAGACGGAAAAAGACGTGTATGGAGTAGCACGAGATGAAACAGTAAATGTAACATGTGAGGTGGATTCTGATCCTGCGGAACTTACTTTTAGGTGGACGTTAAACAATACGGTGGATAACATAGAATTACACGATTTCAAATCAAGTGGAGTTATTAGCATTTTATCTTACACTCCAAAATCGGTTGCAGACTATGGAATGTTACAATGTTGGGCTAAGAATCCAGTTGGTGAGCAGAAAGAACCATGCACCGTACGAATAATACATGCAGGTAAGCACTTTATAAAAATATCTATCTATATATACATATTACGCTAATGTATGTGGCACAAAAATCACGATTATTTGTTAATTGTTTAACCCTTTAACGTTCATTGGTTTCGCCACGAAACCACAAAATTTTAATTCCGATACGCAACACTGACACCGGTATTTTTATCTAAAAATATCCCTTTTATTTTGTTTGTGATAAATCACGTTTTCTTATTTAGAGATATATTTGTTCTTAATTACCGGTGTCAAACATTTATTTCGACATCTTAGCAATGAAAATGCTATGATCGTTGAAGGGTTAAAGGCAACATCCAAAGGAAAGACATCTTATATGTTACTATGCAAAAGTCGTTTGGTAAACTTTATGGTGTGGTAAATCGAATTTATTTATGTTTAGTTCCTTCGCTGAAATTATGGAACTTCAAAACATCATTACTTTTCTGTTCTTTTTACTTAAAAAATAAATAAAAGTAATGAATTTTAAACTTTTCAGTTTCAAATTAAAGTTATGTACTATAAATGGAATGAATGAAAGGATTATATTATTATTTTTTAAATAATCATTGAAAAAAACGGAAAAATGCCACGGGTATAATATTTGACGATTTATTATGTGCGCCGGGTTAGCATAACAATACTGAATTACTGATTTATCAGCACAGATGCCAAATATGCACCACTTTGGCGCGTTATATTTCTGATGCCTGTTTGACGAAAATTCCGTTTTCAAATACCGGTAACAAACATATTTCTAAATTAATTTCAATTATTTTAAAAGGAAAATAATAATTTTTTTAAAAAAGTTAAGTTAATAACTATAGAATAAAGCAATTTATATCACTTTAAAAAAGAAATAAAAGCAAACAAACAGTTTTTTAATAAATAAATAACAATAGCAAGTTTACCATTTGAGGCACATATAATTTCCATTTTGTTGCAATCGTGCCAATGTAGTGCGCATATGCCAACCGGGCCTATTTCTATAGCAAAATCTTCTAATTTCGCAAAAAAATGAGCAATTAAAATAATTTATGAATAAAAGCAATATGATTTAATGCTTAGTATACATTTAAGGGAGACCAAACTGGTCGCTAAGGGCGGCTAGTACATTTACCTTATACAAATATTTACGATATAGTTAACTATCTACTATTTTTAAGTAAAAAATGCAAATTTATGCATTATGCAGTATTATTAACCACTTAACCGGCGATAATTATGAGGAAACAGTGCTTTTACCCCCGACTTATCTCGGGCCAGACGGTTAAGTGGTTAATGCAGATTTATGATTTCAAATTATTCAAGTAATCATTACAACCATATAACAAAGATAACAGCATATTTCTTTACAGATTAATCAAATATTTCAAATTTCTTAGTGCGTGTTTCAGAAAAGTCAAGCCTTAACATTAAATAAAAGGATCCAGGGATTCAGGGGATTTTAGATATTTTAGAATTATACCAGAAAAATTATAGAATTCTGATCGTTATGCCCGAAGATCGATTTTTTTCCACTAAAAAAAGGTAAACATTGTCTTACAAAAATTCTGATAAAAGTGCCTGAGAGTCGTTTAAGCGTACGGGACCTTTTATAACCCTTTCGACACTGAAAAATTATGTTCGTAAAAGAAAAAAATATTGACTGACACCGGAATCGACACCGACTTTTTTAAAAAGTAAGAATTCTTAAAGCTTTGATCGTAAATGCAAAATTTTATTAACATATTTTTGGTTTGTTTTCAAGTTGGGACAGTGAAGGCAACTCGCGGGAAATTTCCCTCATTTAAGGGGAAAACAAAGGTCTGTGCGAAAGAAGGAATTTTTGTGGTTTTGTGGGACATTTCGACGTTTTTAAAAATTTTCTCCCTTAGGTATTTTCTCCCCGAAATAAGCGGCGTAATTACTGTATATGATTCTTAAAGACCTCGTTCAGACTCAAAGATTTTAAATTACTTAACTCGAAGTGACTAAATAAACATTTTCAAACAACATAGTAATGCATGGGGAAGCCATGCCTCGCTCTAAGTCGCCCGCTTACGAATCTGAACGGTGCATTTCTCATTATAGTATGAAGATCTGATCATTTTACAACCATGGATGAAATCAGAACATGATAATTGCAGTTACATTATGTAAAGGTGGGCCATTGTAAAACTGTTTTTCGCTGCCCAAGAATGAACACTCGAGAAAGAAACACCCTTTTCTAAGTGGAAATACAAATTATATGGCATTTTTAAATGTCATGTTAAGAGATGTAACACACCTTTCCCAAAAATCCCAAAATTAATTGGTTATAAAATCCATTACTCTCACTGCCTTTCATTGATATGTCTATTTTCTTTCTTTTGTATGTAGAAATTTGCCCGATAGAGGGCAGCACTGAAGACTTAATTATGAGGGGAAATCAAACTAATGTGAGACATTTTGAGGGAAAATTTGGCTGACGAGGTTGGTTGGTTGGTTGGCAGGCGGCTTGTGACTTATGCTTCGCCGTAGGCGGCTTTATCTCGAGTACTCGACAGGAAGAGAATCCGAAATATCAAATGCAGAGTGTCATGAGAAGTCTGTGATTACCCACGAGCAACCACACTGACGAGGTTACCATCTCTTGTTTGGAATTAAAATTAGGTGTGCCCGTATACGGACCACTGTACCTGAGAGGGTTAAAGCCTTGATAAAAACGATATTTGTTTTAAAAAATATTTCACGAATACTTGTGTTTATAAAATAAAATTTCTAGATACATTTTTTAATCTTCTTTCTGTATAATATATGAGTAGCGCACTTATTAAAAATAAAACAGTATCGATGATTACATTTCGCAATTGCTAAATTGAAGCTATTGATAGGTATAATACTTACAATTATTACAATTTAGGTACATAAAACAGATTTTAAAAGGATAATACTATCTTTTTTTTTCTCTGATTAAATATAAAGATCGATTAAGCACTTATTAATTAGAAAGTAATTTTTATGTATATAAATTCGCAGTAAACTGTATTTTTTGTGATATTTAAATACTGAACGTTTGTGGGGGCAGTAACTTGTGTAGGTGGCAGCAATTTGGGGGCAGCAGCTATTTGTGTAAGTAGTAGCAACCGACGCGAAAATCGATTTTGAAAATATACATTGTTAATTCATAGTTTAAAAAAGTGTTTTTTTTTATGCTTAAAATATAGTAAATTTATTAACAACTTAACTGTTCATTATTTATAAAAAGAACTTTTAAATATCTATTTTTCCATGTCTTTTACAGAATTTTTGAACTTTTTCTTCTTTTAAAAGGGAATTTATTTTTCATAATTTCTTAGAACTCAAACTCTTTCAATAGCTGCAAGCGTATTTTGTTAATTTTCAACTAAACCTAAAAAATTTTGGAGAAAGAAATATTTCTATCTTTATTTCTCGAGATAAAATTACGATAAAAGAAAAAAATATATATATATGTAATTCCATTTTCCCTTTATATTTTGAGTTTTAGTTTCACTTCTTTTTTCTTATATTAAGAACATAAAACAAACGAAATCTCTATATGCTATCTTTGCATAATGTTTTTGGGAATATATATTTTTAGAAGCATCAATTAATATTAATGTTCATTCCAATAAAACACACACTCATAAACATATATACTTCCGTTAAAGGGACTCGGTACCCATTATTATTATTTTTTTAATATTATTTAAGGTTGAACTATTGCTAAAAGCTCTGTAGTTTCAAAACCAATTATTGTAATACAACATTTTTTTTCTATGCTTTCATAAAACACTAATGGTTTATAAAAACATTCAAATATATATATTTATTTAACAATATTAACCTCTTAACTGGTTAATTCTTTTCCGTTAAACAAATTGAAAATAGCGGACTCACACCACTATTATTTAAGTAAAATATTCCTAAATTTTTTTCTTACCATTACCGCCTTTAAATAGTATGAAAGTTTTCTTTAAAATAACGAGGTGGAACCCGTCGAAATTCGACGAAAGAAAATCTTTAAAAAATAACTGTTTCATTCATTTAGAATAAATCTGCAAAATTAGTTGCTGTAAAAAATGCATCTTATATTGGTCATTTTAACTCTCAAACAAATATTATTTTAAGCTAAAATTAACAAAATACTATAAAACTTAATTATCCAAATTATTAAACGAAATAAAACCGAAATTCCCGGATTTTATAACAGACGATATTTTTCAAGTAGCATATGCATTTTTTTAATTATTATTATTCCTTTTTAAAAGAAAATGGAGTTTTCTGTTGCCACAATTACAAAATTGGTACTAAAAATTATAAAAAAAAAATAATTTCGCAAAATTTTATTGAGAAACATCTTTGAAATAAACTGCATTTAAAAGTACTTTTTATTCTCTATAAGACGATGTAAAAATTTTAAATGTACGATGTTTAGAAGCGTAAAGTTTGCAGTAGCGAAAATTGAAAAACCGAAATTGCATGGAAAAGTGTTGCGAATTTTAATTTCTATTTTTGTTTTCAATTTTAAGAGAAAATGGAGTGATTCTGTTGCCACAATTACAAAATCGGTACTAAAAACTATAAAAAAAAATTAATATCTCAAAAACAAATTGAAATACAGCTTTCAAACAAATTTCATTTAAAAGTACACTTTTTTCTCTATCCGACGGTGTAAAAATTTAAAATATGCAATGTATATAAGTGTAAAATTTGTAGTAGCGGAAATTTCAAAACCTGAATTACAGGGGAAAATGTTGCCATTCGTTAAATGACGTATGCGTTACGCACAGATACGTTTGGACTTTATAATACAGATAGTGTTGATAAAAAGCTTTAAATGATGAAATAATCAAATTCGTCGCGTTCGGGCAAGCAGTTAAGAGGTTAATAATTAAATTTTAATGAGAAATTGTCATTTTAAAAGTATGATTTTTCAAATATGCATTTTGCGCACAAAAATTATAAAATTCTAATGCAGATACTATGTATTTAATATTGCATTAATATTTACTTATACTATTATATTTTACACTGAACCTAATTTTATAAGCATATCAAATTTATATCCATAATTAATGGCTTTAAAATCATATTTATTAAATTTAAAAAATCGTCATTTTATTCAATGAACAATTTTCTAAGACAAAAATCAGTCTAAATTGAGGCTCAGTGTAAGTTAAAGTAGCATAAGTAAATATAAATGCAATATTAAAAATATACTTGCAGTACATTTTTTTAATGTTGCGCATAAAACGCATATATGAAAATTCACATTTATTAAAAAGTCAATTTTGTGATTGAAATTCAAGTAATTAATATTGCTAAATATATATATTTGAATGTTTTTTTTAAACTGTAATTATTTTGTGAAATTTAGAAGAAAAAAATATTATATTCGTTTTGAAACTACAGAGGTTATGGTAATGGTCAGATTATTTTCATTTTCCGTCCGCTCAACCTGATCCGTCCCACTCCAATTAACGATTTTAATGTAAATTTTTGGCAAAATAATAAAAGACTCAATGAAGAAAAGTGTTTCTATAAAATAATTGCATGATGTTCCTGGCAAAATTCGAAAAAATTAAATATTTTTGAAAATTTTCAGTAAATTTTAAAATGTATCTTTTCTTTAGCTTTGAACATTTTGAGCTATTTTTTTTAAATTGTTTGTCGAAGTGTGCTGTATAATTTTAAGCATCAGATTTATCATAAGTTAATGAGTTTGAGAAAGAAAATATAAAATAAACAAACACATATAGAATCACAGTAAAAGCTGAATTTATTTTACATTTGTTTGTGAACAAAAATACTAGTACTAGTAATAATATAGTTATAATAATTTCAGCAAAATAATACTTTTAGCAACAAGTAATATTTTAAGAAAAAATCCCTAATTTTCCTTTTGATGAATGTATAGGCAGAATATTCAGAAATATATATATCATCTTTGAATTCCGTGATGGGTGTTCAATGCGAAATGCTTGTGTAATCATGATTTTCCCACTTTGCTGTATTTCAAAATAAACAGCAGAAAAAAATTGCTTTTAGAAATAGACTTAAGGTATCCGCATACCTTCGAAGGGTTTTTTTTTAATTTCCTCTAGTTATCTACTCTTTACAGTGACATTTTCTTTAAAACTAACGCTGAAATTTTCCCAGATATCACCCTGAAATATTGTTTAAAGAGAAAAATTACGTCAGAAATTGACATTTTCGAAAAATAAGAAAACTCAAATGTAAAACAATGTATTGATATTTTGCAAATTGCATAACAAACAGAATAATTTTCTCTAGGACTTAAGCTACATGCATCATAATCCCCTCTTTATCTCAGATCTGATCTCTTAAATTACTAATGTATACATGTCTCAGGTAATTAATTACCAATCTAATGAAAAATTCCCTAAATTTGTCTCAGTTATGTAAGTTATAGCATTGTAAATATAAAACTATTTAATATATTAACATGAATGTAGTCTAGTATCTTAGTATATATTTGTAAAAGGAGTACAAAAAATTTCCTGCCATTTCAAATATATATTTTTTTTGTTGTTTTAGGATTTTTACGCATGATAAAATATCTGAAAAACTTTATTTAGAAAAAAAGCAAAAAATAACTTTAAAACACAATTCAAAAGCAGAAATTTATGTAAGTTTAAACAGCTGTACCTCGGGTTCAACTTTCGATAAGGACAACATTTAATAAGCATATTTTGATAGATAAAAGACTCCGTTTTATTGAAAAAAGGAAGAATCGATATTTTAACCGAAAATTACATTTTAATATTGATATTTAAAGGTGTTCGGATACTTTAGGGTTACAAATAACTAGTTTTGACCCTGATGTAGGTGCTGTCGTCGGCATACTAGTGCCGGAAATTCCACTTATTATAAAGTTATGTTTAGATATAATTAAACAGTTTTTTTAAATTATCTTTTTACATTGTGTGTTGTTTAACTATTATTCCATCCTGTTAAAAAAACTGAAATTCACGAATATATTTTTCCCGAAATTCACAGAAAATGTCCTTTTTGACGCCAAAAAGGCATTTTTCGTTAAAAGTCGGAAATTCACATCATATTTTCTGAAAATAACGACACGGCAGAAAATGAAAAGAAACAACGGATATACTCCGTCATCTGTCGCAAATTTATTGAAACTTACATGTTGTTTCACAGAAATGAAAAATAGTAAATGAAAGAATCCTGGCTCTCTTGTAAGATTTGTATCAATATGTATCAAGATTTCTATGTTTGAATTGCAACTGTACTGATATGAGCAATTTTGTGCAGAAAATTAACCATGCCATAATCTAATCCTTCATTGAGCAAAGAAAATTTCCCTAATAAGTTGTTTCATCAAGCCATTCTATATTTATTCATTAATCATAAGAACGTCATAATAATACATATTAGCCTTGTTAATTGAAACTTACAAGAATCATAATCGTGCATTCGAAGAAACTACTACCTTTGGCAATAAAGTTCGGTGATTGAATTCAGAACGACCGATCTGGCAACCATGGAAAAACAAAACGCTGCACCTGCATAGAGGCAAGTTTTGACCATCTTACCCCGTCGTTGTTCAGTTGAGCGTCGTTTATGTTCTGTGTAAGACGTGCTTTACTAAGTGTTTGTTCAGTGTGTTGGTTCTTAAATGAGAACAGGAAAATGAACGAAAAAAAGATCAGTTTAAAGTTTGGTTATATGTTTTGCAAGACACCGAAAGAAATTCATGAGGGGATGTGGAAATAGAACATCCACCATACTCGCCAGATCACAATCCTCGAGACTTATTCCTATTTTCAAGACTCAAACTCTCTTTGAAAGAGATTTGATCATATTGCTGTCATCTAACGAAATGTGACGAAGCTTTTGAAGTCCATCCCAAAAGAAGACTTCTTGCGAATTTCCCAGGATTTGTATAGCAGTTGTCAGTGGTGCAAAGTTATGGGAGATAACTATTTCGAAGAATAGTACGGTAAATTACAATTAGTATTTCATCTACATTAATGATATAGGACTATTCACCGAACTTTGTTGTCAGAGGTAGTATGATGCTATAGATAGAACAATAGGTTTCCCAGCAATAGGTCGTCGGTTCGAATCCCCCTGACGACATTACTTTTTTTCCACGGTCAATAAATATAAGAGCTTTTAAACTTTTCGGTAGATGGCACCACTAGTCAATTTTTATACCATGCCATCTTCAAATCGAACTTTTTCTTCTTTTATTTCCCTCTCCCCACGTAAAAAAAGGGAAATTTATAGTTGTACTTTTTCTTAATTTTTAAATTTTTTCAGTTGCTCGAAAAGATTCAATTTACTGTGTATATTAAAATCAGAGAAAAAATAGTTTTTAAAGTTTAAAATCCATCTGTGATACGAGTCACTAAAGGGTGAATTCAAGACTGATTTCGACCATCTGTCGTAAGTAAAATTTTAACGCAGAAATGTTAATAATAATAATAATTTACATGAAGGATTTTTTTTTTAAAGGCGTCCAATCCCCATTTTAAAATGTTTAGTTGTCCTATTTCTAACTGTTTCCTTATTTTAAGTTATAAAAAATAAAAGAAAAAAATAATTAAAAGTAAAAGAAAATACTCTGCTTTTCGAAATTGGCGATATGGAAAATGAAATTAGTTAAATTTCAAAATTCCCAGAGTACTTTTTAATTCAAGAAATTCGTCCAGAACAATCAAATTAAATATATGTATAGTTGATTCCTCATTCAAGTAAATTTTAAATCAGAAGTTTTAAAATTTTAATCTTTACCTAAAATTGATAGTTTCTATCCAAAATAGACAACAAAAATGTTCATTTCTCTGCCACAAATAATTTACATTTAATTTTTAATCATTTATAATGATCTGTTTGAATAAACAGTTTATTATTCAAAAAAAGTTACAGTAATCAATTGTATTAATCAAGTCATTTTCTAATCATACATTAACGATACAAAAACTTGAATAATAAATTAACCTTATTAATTTCAACTTTGGGGAGTTATAATAAGTATCGATACATTTACCCTTCATCTTATAAATATAACAACACACCAAAATTAGATTCATCAACCATTATCCGCATTTAAAATGATTTACAATGGCGGCCCCAACAGCTATAAGAACGCTAGCTTCCCACACTGGAGGCAGTGTGTTCTGTCCCAGAAAAAAAAAAAAAAAATAATAATAATAAATAAAAATCTTTGATAAAGTATCTTTCACTAATGAATCTAAGCGTTTCCGAAGATGGCACCACCAATGTCGTGTTTTTTTTTTTTTTTTCAAACTTTTTATGCACAATTCAGTCCCGCTTCTTCAAACGGAGTTTTTCCTTCTTTTATTTTTCAAAACGGAAAATCTATTAATAGAACGGGATTTTTTTTTCTTTTTTTACAGTACACTTATACGCATTGTGATTACTCATTCTTATTTTAAGTAATATTATATCCTTCGTATATGATTTTTTTTGTTAGAAAGGATAATCGATAGATTATATAGTCATTTAACAACTGGCATAGAAATATGTACATTTATATTACGTGGGTTGCGCAAAAACTTATTATTTAAAGGTAAGGTACGTACTTACAAAATTTGAATCAGTTGCTTTAAAACATCACTATTTATTTTATACATCTTGCTAAAGATAAATTTTAATTATAAACATAATGGTATTAAGCAGTTATGAATTCATAGTTTTATTTGCAAATAAATTAACCTGCTATAATGTCAAGAAGTCATGAATATACTGCAAAAAGTCAATAAATAATAATCTTAAAAGTTATTTTTCTTCAAATATTTTCGAAACTTTCTTTAATAAAAGAACGTTAAAATGGAATCTCTTGTTCCATTAGAAACAAAAATGTTTTTTGTATTTTCTAACAATATTTTTCTTATAATAGCCTCCAGCACATTGTATAATTTGATGTTTATTTTAGATATTTTTTGTGAAACTTTAAAATCAATGTTACGAAAAAACTTATAAGGAAATATTACTAAGAACAATTATTTATCTTTGGGTTTCATTTTTTTGTTATTTATAATAAACTTTAAATACAAGCGGTTTTATTGTTTTTGGGGGTAAATACGAAAGTTTGCATTCAAAATTTGCTAACTGAAGCATTATTTATGAAAACAAAAACATTTTAAAACATATTTCCGTAACTTATAAAAAATTCTTTTAACTTTTATCTTTGAAAATATTGTTCTTATTAATATTTTCACAAAAATAAAAAGTTACATTTATTAATCGTTAAACTGTGACATTTGCTCTATTAAGTTTTAAATTGCCACTTGCAATTCTTGAAAGAGTCTCTAAAGTATTTGTTACATTTTTCATGCATATTCTGTATTTTTTTCATGTTTGAAATTATTTATAATATATATGTAGCGCTGTATAAATTCTCAGTCAAAATAGTGGAAACTCGAGCCAGAAAATTTTTTCACAGAACACTGAATTTCGTTAAACGATTGTACCATTCTTCAAAGTTCACACATCCAGTCAACTTATAGACCTTTACTGATTATCGTGGCAGTAATCGGCTTAGTCCGACCTAAAAAATCACAATTACTATTTGGACACAGACAGATATTTAATAAATAAACTTATATTTTCCTTTTCCATGTTTCAATTAAAAAAGAAAAAAAAACCCTCACTCGCTTGGGTTACAGGCGCAGGCAGATTTAGAAGTTATGTTAGGAATTTACTAATAAAAACTAATAGTCTAAGAGCTAGCAACGTTTTCGTCACATGATTTTATCAAGGCTCATTTTTTAATATGTTTTTCCCTTTTATGGTAGAATACATTTGCAAGCGGTCTGGCAGTCGGGGGACGTTGCGTTTACCTGTGGCTTAAGGGGTTATGCAGGTCAAAAAGCTTCAAAATCACGTCATTTTATCAAAGCTCATTTTTTAATATGTTTTTCCCTTTTACGGTAGAATACGTTTGCAAGCGGTCTGGCAGTCGGGAGACGTTACGTTTACCTAACTCAGCCTTTTTATCTTTTTATCAAGCTTACAAATTACAAGATATTACTCTTTGGAAAGCAGACAACCTATAATTAATTTTCCAGATACAAATTCGATTGCAAAGTTAATGCCAGATGGCTTTAAATATGGCAACGAAAGCGCCTGTTCCAAGAGTGATTTAAAATAAAAAAATTATAAGACCTCTTTACGTCACTTTATCAAGCTTAAAAATTACAAGATATTACTCTTTAGAGAGCAGACAACCTATAATTAATTTGCCACACACAAATTCGGTTAAAAAGTTAATGCCATACGGCTTTAAATACGGCAACGAATGGGCCTGTTCCAAGAGTGGTTTATATTTCAAAAAATTATAAGACCTCTTTACGTCATTTTATTAGCTTAAAAATTACAAGATATTACACTTTTGATTGCAGAAAACCTACAATTGATTTTCCAGACACAAATTCGGTTGCAAAGTTAATGCCAGACAGCTTTAAATATGGCAACGAAAGTTCCTGTTCCTAGAGTGGTTTATAATCTAGAAATTATAAGACCTCTTTACGTCATTTTATCAAGCTCAAAAATTACAAGATATTACTGTTTTAATAGCAGACAACCTATAATTAATTTGCCAGACACAAATTTGGTTGCAAAGTTAATACCAGACAGCTTTAAATATGGCAACGAAAGCGCCTGTTCCAAGAGTGGTTTATAATTTAAAAATTATAAGACCTCTTTACGTCATTTTATCAAGCTTAAAAATTACAAGATATTACTCTTTGGTGAGCAGACAACCTATAATGAATCTGCAAGACACAAATTCGGTTCCAAAGTTAATGCCAGACGTCTTTAAATATGGCAACGAAAGCGCCTGTTCCAAGAGTGACTTATAATTTAAAAATTATAAGACCTCTTTACGTCATTTTAACAAGCTTAAAAATTACAAGATATTACACTTTGGATAGCAGATAACCTATAATTAATTTCTCGGACACAAATTCCGTTGCAAAATTAATGCCAGACGGCTTTAAATATGGCAACGAAAGTGCCTGTTCAAGAGTGGTTTAAAATTTAAAAATTATAAGACCTCTTTACGTCATTTTATCAAGCTTAATAATTACAAGATGTTACTCTTTGGATAGCAGACAACCTATAATTAATTTTTCAGACACAAATTCGGTTGTAAAGTTAATGCCAGACGGCTTTAAATATGGCAACAAAAGTGTCTGTCCCAAGAGCGGTTTATAATTTAAAAATTATAAGACCTCTTTACGTCATTTTATCAACCTTAAAAATTACAAGATATTACTTTTTGGATAGCAGACAACCTATAATTAATTTGCCAGACACAAATTCGGTTGCAAAATTAATGCCAGACGGCTTTAAATATGGCAACGAAATTGCCTGTTCCAAGATTGGTTTATAATTGAAAAATTATAAGACCTCCTTATGTCATTTTATCAAGCTTAAAAATTAAACCTTATAAATTACAAGAAAGCTTAAAGCTTAAAAATTACAAGATACTCTATGGATAGCAGACAACCTATAAATTATTTTGAATAGGCGCTTTCGTTGCCATATTTACAGCCGTCTGGCATTAACTTTGCAACCGAATTTGTGTCTGTCAAATTAATTATAGGTTGTCTGCTCACCAAAGAGTAATATCTTGTAATTTTTAAGCTTGATAAAATGACGTAAAGAGGTCTTATAATTTTTAGATTATAAACCACTCTTGGAACAGGCACTTTCGTTGTCATATTGAATGCCGTCTGGCAATAACTTTGGAAGCAAATTTGTGTCTGGAAAAAAATTATGGGTTATTTGCTATCCAAAGGGTAATATATTGTAATTTTTAAGCTTGATAAAATGACGTAAAGGGGTCTTATAATTTTTAGATTATAAACCACGCTTGGAACAGGCACTTTCGTTGCCATATTGAAAGCCGTCTGGCAATAACTTTGGAACCGAATTTGTGTCTGGCAAAGTAATTATAGGTTGTCTTCTCACTAAAAAGTAATATCTTGTAATTTTTAAGCTTGATAAAATGACGTAAAGAGGTCTTATAATTTTTAAATTTTAAAACACTCTTGGAACAGGAACTTTCGTTGCCATATTTAAAGCCATCTGGCATTAACTTTGCAACCGAATTTGTGTCTCAAAAATCAGTTGTAGGTTATCTGCTATCAAAAGTGTAATATCTTTTAATTTTTAAGCTAATAAAATGACGTAAAGAGGTCTTATAATTTTTTGAATTATAAACCACTCTTTGAACAGGCACTTTCGTTGCCATATTGAAAGCCGTCTGGCATTAACTTTGCAACCGAATTTGTGTCTGGCAAATTAATTATAGGTTGTCTGCTCACGAAAGAGTAATATCTTGTAACTTTTAAGCTTGATAAAATGACGTAAAGAGGTCTTATAATTTTTAAATTTAGATCCCTCTTGGAACAGGCTCTTTGGTTGCCATATTTAAAGCAATCTGGCATTAACTTTGCATCCGAATTTGTTTCTGGAAAATTAATTATAGATTGTCTGCTATCAAAAGAGTAATATCTTGTAATTTTAAGCTTGATAAAAACATAAGGTGGTCTGGTGTAATAACGCCAGGCGGGGTAATAACGCCAAGTGCTAATATTATGCATAATTATGAAATAATCTGGTAAATGACACCCATGTGCTCTGTGCAAAAGGGTTTTGAGTCATATAAATAGCAAAAATCAGCTTCAAGTTAATTTGTTTCCTTTTTAGGCCTTATTGTTTTTACAAGCAACTAAAATTAACGCTTGATCTAAAACTTGCGAGATACGTTTTGTGATGTGAAGACTGTTTTTTTTTATCCGGAAATACTTTGTTAATTACATAAATCTGTAGTACATTTCATGGACTTTCAAAATGTTGTTGAGGATTTTGGATATCTTCTCGAGATAATTTGTAATTTAAAATGTACAGCGCAATAACTACAATGGGGTAATAACGCCAATCCTTGGCATCAATACTCCGGTTAATTCCCTAGAGTGGCCGAGCTACATTCTAAATACCGATTCAAATAAACACAGTTAAAACTGTGCAATGTTTCTAATAATTCTGATTAAGCGGTCCTTTTTAAGCAAAAAGAAGCTCACGGTCTGATATTCTTTTGCCTCATCCTCCCCCCACACCACACCTTTATTTTTCTTACACCTTCAAAAAAAAATTAACATTTTCAATAGCTTAGAATGCAATTTGTCAATTTCTAAGTTTATAGAGTTTGTATTTTTAGAAATGGGCAATCTACAGGCAATTATTCCATCTTATTTCATAGTTTTGTTTGCATGGCGTTATTAACCATATAGGCGGCTAATAACGCCAAATAGCATTGGTCAAGAAATCACGCCATTACATTTTATGAATACATATCTGTTAAATTATTTTTTTATATAGATAGTCAATGAGTTGCTGTATCAAATCATATATTTCTTTGAAAAACAATCTAAAACTGAGCCGTGAAAATTGGTAGAACCTTAACGTGGCGTTATTACCCCAGGGTACCTTATAAAAAATGAGCCTTGAAAAAATGACGTGATTTTGAAGCTTATTGACCTGCATAACCCCTTTTGCCTTAGGTAAGCCCAACGTCTCCCAACTGCCAGACCGCTTGCAAACGTATTCTACCATAAAAGGGAAAAACATATTACAAAATGAGCCTTGATAAAATTATGTGATTTTGAAGTTTTTTGACATGCATAACCCCTTCTGCCTTAGGTAAACGCAACGTCTCCCGACTGCCAGACCGCTTGCAAACGAATTCTACCATAAAAGGGACAAACATATTTAAAAATGAGCCTTAATAAAATGACGTGATTTTTGACGTTGCTAGCTCTAAGACTATAAATGAAGATTAGACAAGCCACTATTGATAAGATTTTAATTTTTCTTTTTTTAAAAGACCTGTTTTTATGTGGATCTTGTTAATACAATATGCAATTTTCAGCTTTTGCTGTGTATTCTTAATTTATATTTTTTACAATTTTTTCCGGACTTACTGAAATTTTGTCAATATATAAGTTGTAGAATATATTAATGTAGACGTTTTATAATAAATCTTAGCGTATTTAATATCGTGTGAATTGACGGAGTTATGATTTTTTTTCTACAACCGTTTCTCCCCTTTTTGTGATAAAAGTCTGCCCCATCAAAAACTTATCAATAGAAATATTGTAAGTAATATTAAGAAGATTTTTTAAATAAATTTTGTGGATTTAGTACCTTGGGAATTCACAAAATTGTGATTTTTTTCTACCCTTGAGAAAAAAATTTTTTAATCAAAAATCCACCATACTTATTTTTTGTGCCCTTTCGCTAGAAGTGATAATACTATTAATCTGATTAAATATGCATTATAATTTAAAGATTGTGTTTTTCCCCTATTTTTACAAAAGTTATTCCCTATTTCCACTTCACTGGATTGATTTTGCCCCTATGCAATCTTCTCTGACGTATTAGCTATTTAATATTTTTTGTGATTTCGAAGGCAGCTTGTGAACATTTGAGACTTTTATCGTGCAGACAAAATTCAGCACAGATATGTGTGTGTGAGATTGTAAAATGCTATTTTGAATAGTTTATCCCGAATATTTAGTTCATAAAATGCTGCTGTAAATCATTGATCAGGAATACTTAAAGCGCAAAATACTACTGTAAATCATTTATCAAGAATTCTCAATCACCGATTCAGGAGTTAGGTTGCATACGGTGTCATGGCAAAGAATGAAATTTCTTTGGATATTCCCCACTTAAATTAGACACTGGCGAAGACATAATAGTCAGACAAAAACATCAGACGGAATTCATTTCTAAAACTACATTTATTCGCGTTTATAGCATCGTAAATGCTTCCACTGACGCTCCAGTTTAAATTATCTACCATCGTTATATTCCATCATAATGTACAGAATGGTATTATGGCAATAGATGGCACTTACTAAAATACACTATCGATTCAAGCGACAAGATTCCCTTTAACGCTTGAAAAAATGTAAAAATTTGCCTCTCGAGTGAGACTAATCTCGTTATATGCTAAAATGCATAGGAACACAAGATTTTACGGTTCTATGTTGCTAATTAATTTATTGGAAAATCGTGTCTATATCCAATCCCAAATTTTAAAACCGACAAAAAAAGAAATAAGTTCAATCAGCCCGTCGGAGGAATAAAATTACATAATTCGTCCCTGGAGTAGCTGGCTGGAAATTGTGGCTAATCAATTGATTTTAGAACGTAAATAAAACTGGTGATAACAGTGATGATTAGGAAACAGATAAAATAATAAAATTAAATTATGGGTTTTAGAGAAAATGTTTCTTTAACAGTTTAATGTATTTACAATAAAATAAAAGAACCGATGCATAGATTAATGTTATGGAATAAAAATAAACTAAATACGTTAAGACATTATTTAAAGACACAGTAAAACTTTAAATGTTGTTAGAATATGGAAAAAATTAAAGGCATTTTTTAATTATTACATATATAAACGATGTTTCATAAAAATTGGGCAAAATTTTAAGAAATACACGTCGAAATGACAGAACTTTCATGAAAGAATGTACGGTCGAAATTAAAACGCTAAAAGGGGCCTAAAGTAATGTTCTTTAGCCAGGCATGCACACTGAAAGATCGATCCCGGACCGCCAGCTAAAAACTAAATAACAAGAAAAATTAATGTTTTATCCTATCTTGACATTTTCCCTCCAGCTGGGGAGCAATTCAATTTACTCCATTGTATAACAAATCATTTCGGAATCGCGGAGCCTTTTGAGAAAATGAAGAGACAAAAAAAGTATGGTTTGTTCATATAAGCGTATATATTCTGGGCATATAATGAAATATAATTTCCCTCTATAAACTTTCTTGCCAATGAAGTAGAAATCAAGTTTCCAAAGAAAATGCCGCAACTTCTTTAACACGTTCCCTGCCGATAACTCCACCCTCTGTGTTAAATGAATGGGAACTTCACGCACTAGCGCGTGAGCGGCAGCAAATGTGTTAGGTATTATTTCTTCGACTTTACTACAGAGAAAAATAAAATGAAGTACCGTTTCGTCACACACACAAATATATATAAAAAATATACATAAAGTCAAAATAATAACTAAACCTGATAATTTTTTTGATCTGGTGTACTTTTATACTGTTGCTTATTGTGCACACTTGCGGGATGACTGTTGGTCAGGAAAAAACTCAGTCAAAACAAGTAGGAAATTGCACGTGAAGCATAGGAAATGAGGTGCGTTCGTATGATAACGAAGTTTTAAAAATATTCAGATCTTGTTGTTATAGTAAACTGTATTTCGGGTATAGTATAGTGGTCGAAATTCTTTTTGTGTTCCTGTAAACATATAGGAAATAATTTTTATTACACCACAGCAACGCATATTAATTTCACAAATTATTAAATAGTTAATTACAATTAAAACGCGCACAAAACAATGTTCTCCCTATACCATAATAGATTTGTGTGGTCTTGTAAATCAATAACAAATGTTCTTTGCACCACAGATTGTGCAGAATGTATATTATGATTTGTACTTCATAGATGCATATACATTTTATAATGTTCGAATGAGTGTAACACTATTAAAATGCATTTGAACCTTTTTCCCCATTGACCGTAATGTAACGGAATTTTTTTATTATTGTCCCTGTAATTGATATGTATGCATCTGATTTTCATAAAATTTGAAATGACTAGAAAAAATTATGTAATAATTATATATTTTAAATTTCAAACGATTCGGTTAGATAGTTTTGCGTTGTTATATGGGGTGGACTGAACGACAACTATAGATGCTACGTATTTACATAATTACAAAAGCGCCTAAAAAGAGTAAAGTGCCTGTATCGCCTTATATGAAATACGTCGCATAATACTGAAAGATTCAAGAAGGCGAATTTTTCTTTCACAAGATACTAGTATTTAACTCTTTGAGGTGCGATGGTATATCTATGAAACCCCTTAATTTTAATTCCCAAATGCCACATTGGCAATGGAATATTCGTAAAATAATTACGGTTTATTCAATGTATGAAATATAGCTTTTTCATATTTACAAATAAAGTTGTTTTCGAATTCCGGTGTTAGACATTAATTTCAAAACTTAAGCATTGAATTAGTTCTACGACTCAAAGGGTTAATATATTTTTGACTCTGTTTTCCCCGACAACTCACTATCCATACTTATATTTTGGTATGTTTTTTTCGGGTTAAACGAGTATATTTTTTAACCTTTAATTTGATCTCAAAATTAAATATAGACATTTCATAAAATGTAGATATAGTTGATAGTAAATCATTCATAATTTTAAATATTAATTTAAAGCATTTTGCAGACTTTCTTTTTTAATATCCTTAAGTGAGAAAAAAAAACTCCAGCTTAAAATTCTCTAAAACTTTTCAACATCACAAAAGAAAAAAAAAGTTTTTTACGTTATCTCAAATTAATCTGACATAAAATTTGTACTTTTTTTATGAAACGAATTACACTGGAGGGTCTTTTTTGTGAGTACAGTGAAATGATGTTAAGCGTATAAAATTTTCAGTTGGATAACTTCAAATCCTTGCAGGAAATTATTAAGCTGAGCTCAATTTAATACTTTTTCTGGCAATTACTATGATCATAAGATTTAATTTTTCTCCTAGGGTTACATTAAGCTTTTAATACTTTAAGTTTCAATACCTGGATATTTTAAGATACTTATGCTTTTGTATATAGTTCAGGGGATAAAAAAGAACAATAACCTTCTTTTTAAAATATCATTGAAAAGCATGATGCTCTGAGAAAAAAGGCTAAAGTAGTTAAAAGTTATGGAGGAAGTATATGTTTGAAACTTAAAAAAGAGGAATTGTTGTGATCGATTCTAATCAATATTTGTAGACAGAATTTGAATGTGGTAGAAAACATTACTTTTTTTTGTTTATTTTTTAATACTTACGCAAAATGTTTACTTATTTGATAACGAAAAAAAAAAAACATTCAGATTATTGCTGAATTATATTTGAAAAAATATCGGCGTGCTTCTTTTTTTTTTCACATCGTAAACGAAATTAATTAAATATCGAAAAAAAAAAATTTTCTTTTAAATGTTGTTTATTTAAAAAAACCTTAATTTTTTTGCGAGAATAAGTAACAAAAATTTTTTTATTATTTATTTAGAAAGATTACAATAATAGGTAAATTAAGATTGCTTAGTATGCTATTCAAATTCACAGTATATGGCTATTAACAAACTAACAAACTAACTATGCTCAAACAAACAGACATTGTACAATATGTGTACGCATTTGTTTAAGAATAGCATTTATATTAATAGAAACATAGTGATTAAAAAAAAAAAAATCTTGCATGTTTTTGTCTATAACATGAATGGGGTTTTGATCTAAATTTATCTCCGTTTCCTAACATATAGTAAAATATTATAGAAACTAAATAGACAGTTGGAATATAAATATATTAATCATATATATTTACATATTTATATACAAGATATTGTGTATATATTATATAATATATTTTAGTAAATGTGTGTAAATACATGAAACAATTTTTATCTACGCATGTGCAAAAGTAAACGCTTTTATTATTATTATTATTATTATTACTTAATAGCCATTTCTATGGCGGAACTTATTTTGATAATGAAGTCAAATATCGTTAAAATTCAGAAAGATATTGACGATAGTGAGAACTAAATTTTTATTTTATTTTACTTTATTTTTTGCTGAAATTTGTCGAATGATAATTGCTATTTTCAAGTTGTATGACAAAGTTCAAAGAAACTTTTTTGAAAAAGCTATCTAATTAAAATTTACGGTTATCTTTAGAAAAAAATGTAACTCTGAACCACGAAGAACAAATAAAAATAGTTTATATGACACTTTTTTTTTAAATTGACTTGTTTATGGTAAAAGATTATGAAATTTATCCCAATACCCAAAACGCTCTTTAGACATTCTATAGCATATATGTGATTTTTCGCATACACACAATTTGTATGACAATGGTGAATACATTAATCTAAAATCTAAAATATTTTATGCATTTTTCATGATTTATGGGATCATCTGTTTACACGCCAATTTATGAAAAAATCATAATTAAGGATCGACAAAGCAAGGTTTTAAAGTAAAAACCGAAGCCGAATTTTCCGTAATCTCCTTATTTTAAGCAGTAAACAAAAATGAAAATGTCCAAAAAAGGTTTAAATTAATTCAGACATATATAAATATGCATATTATTAATTAATAATACGTAATTCTTAAATATTCATAACTACTAATTAATTGTACATATTTATAAAATATCCATAATTATTATTTAATTTTGCTTATGGACCAAGTTGCCTCTATATTTCTTAGGCCAAAAAATATTAATTTCCAAATAAAATAAAGTGCAATTAATTAAAAAAGTATGAGTGTAATAAAGTGTAATTAATTAAAAATAATTATAATAATTTCATTTGATTAAAAATATTTTTTATTAGTTTTAGGTATATACACCTCGATTTATCTTTTATAACAATTTCTGTAAATGATCCTCCTCTATGCTAGAATTTTCTCAAAAAGTATTCGAAAAACTTGTGCTGTTTTAAAGTAAAAATTTTCTATTAGTGTTAACTCTATGTAAACTTTTAATGAATGCGTGGAAAAGCTTAATCATATATGCGTTGCTTGGTTTATAATTGGCACTCACGTCATCAGTCGTGAGTGATGAATTATAAATAATGAAGTTTATAGCAATAAATAGTCTCTTTGGAACCAAAACAGTTTAGATCGGGAAGTAATTTCTAAAATACCTATAACGATTATTTCGTTATATATTGGTTATTTTCTTAAATTATTCCTTCCCCCCAGTCTCTTTTCAATTCAAAATCAGTTTTAAGTGTCCTTCATTCACTTTCCATTTTTTTTCCTCGCCTAGTTTTTCTCTAACCGAAAAATCGGCAGCTGCTTAACTTTGTCTGTGAGAAATACACTCACATATTAATCAACCGTTTAAAGCTATTTCCAGATGTCTGCTATTTCCGATCGAGGCAATTCTGCATTACCTTATATGGACATCATCTCTGTTTCACAGTTAAAATTTATGCTTACGCTTCTTTTCCTTTCTCGACAAAACCCTAAAAAGAATTTAACATCTGCGCAGTAAAATCTGATGTCCCTTTGGTGTGCCTCTTTATTAGACATAATAACACGTGTAACATTTTATCGTTTGGCAACCTTGCCTTTCCCATCCCAGCTTGGAAACCATATTGAATTCTTATCTTGCCGGCTGCATTTTAACTGTATTTGGCGTATACTATCCATTGTGCATGGGCGAACTTGTGTATGTTGGCGATTTTCTATGATGCCAAAGGTGGTAGTTTGTTGCTATGTACGAGGTCACTTGACTCTCTGCGCTTGTCTTGTCAACGTGCTAATTTTTGGTTCGGAGATTTTCTCCGAGTGCTGTAAGTGTGCCCCCCTTAGTAATATATGTCTAAATAAATTGTAACTTAGCAATCATCGTGGGTTTTTTTTTCGAGCATCCGAACCTGGACTGATTCTATACTGATCATGCCTCTTCTAAATATTCCAATGGAATAACAGCTACTAATATACGTGATCATACCTCTTCTAAACCTTCTGACAAATATATGCAACTACCAAAATCCCTCAAGAAACTCTTCTCTATATAAATAACTGGTGCCTGACGGTTTCGTTTTTCCCCACATAAAAAAAAAAAAAAAATATGGAGGGGGGTACAATCAACTGCGACTTTCCCGTGGATGTGATGCATTTCGGTTCTTCTTTTTCTTCTCTGCATTCCCCGGTAGAAAATGCTATTAGTCTGGCCTGCTAAGTGTCAACCGAAAAAGTACAGAGCTGTTCCCGTCCTGAAATTCCTTTGCTGGACACCCCCGTTTCCTCCCCTGTGTGCTCCATCTCAACTGCTTCGGAGGGTCTCCCCTCGAGATTCAATATCCTAAAAGAAATCTGCGGCTGATTGTCACCTGAGCGCTGGGTGCCCCTTTTGTCATCTCCATCGTCTGTGTGATTGACGTGTTCATCGCAGCCAGATATCATCGAGGGCTGCATGTCCTCATTGTGTGCTTCTATACCAGTGTGTTTTGTCTTTAGTGAACGTAATCTACAGAAAGTTCATATAGCCTCATAGAAAATTTAGTGAATAACAGTATTCCTGTGGTGTGATGCATCGTAAAATCGTTCATCGTGCAAAAAAAATAGTGATTGTCTTCAATTCTGAGAAAATCCATCAGAAATAATTCATCGTAGATATCAGTTAACAGTGCACAAAGTAATAAATAAATAAATAAGAGAATTACAAAAATTCTCTAAATGAGATGTCACCACCTTTGATAAGTTTACTGCTAGTCTCCAGTGATAAAAAAAGAAGAAAAAAAAGTGCACAACAACGAAAATGCAACCTCAAAAAAATCTACATTTTGAATGTGGGAGCAGATCGTGCCCCAGTTCCCTAAGCTTTGTCTTATTAAATTAGTAATCATTTAATTATTATTAAAAAAAAAAAAAACTCAATCTGTAAGTTACCCCAAGTATTTTGTTTTATTTTATGTTCTGCTTCCACAGTCAGTACACCATAGTCGATATTGCAGTTTGGTGTTTTTAAATCATATTTAATTCAATAACTATTATAATCCTGTTATTGTGTTTTTGCAAAATTTTTTTTAAATTGCGAAAGCACGGTAACTGTTGTCATTTCTAGTTATTATTTTTATGACATTTTATGTAGTTTTTATCAGTTATTACATTTATGTGCTAGTGTTTCATATTTTACGTCCAACACCCCTTCGTTTTTTTTTAATTTTGTATTTGGATTCTCTAATATGCTTAAATAAGTTTTTAGACAGTTTTGAACTTTAATGACAAAGTTAAAATAAGATTTTTCTTTTTCATCTAAAAAAAATATTTTAAGTTACAAAAAGGGAACTTTTTCCTTGTGTAAAAAAAGTTAAAAAAAGATTTAATTTCATTTTTGCTTACTTATTAACAGTTTTTGGTGTTTTCTTGATAGTTTGCTTTGCTTTATTATATACAGATAAAGTAAGTACTTTTTAAAGTGAAGGAATATATAGATATATGTTTCAAAGTGTATTTATTTTGCTTTTATTTAATTTCTAAATGAACTACTTTTGTATGTCTCCCTTTGCTTTACTGTCATAAAAGGTTCAAATATGATATCTTTAAAGTGAGGTATATTTTTTTAAGATCTATTTATTTTGCTAGTTTACGTAGTTTACTTGCTAGGAAATTTACTTGTTTTCAATGTGCTTTAGAGTATAAGTCAGGTCTGTGTAACAATTTCTCTAAAACTTGTGAGTGTAAACAAACAAAAAAAAAACTAATCATGGCGGCAAAACAAATTCCGATAAATATCATTCAATTTGATGGAGATCCAGATTTACTTAAATTTTTCTTTGATCAAATTCGCGTCTGTGCAGAAATTAATAAATATAATCCACAAACAACAATTGCAATCTTAAAGGGAAAGTTAGTTGGGCCTGCACAAAAATTTCTAGCCCAAAATCCTGACCTGCAAAAGATAACAGACCTCGATTTGCTGGAAAAGGAATTTGCGTCATTTTTCGCCCCCCCTAGTAAATGTGTTGCTTCTGTTGAATTGTCCAGTTTAGCACTTATGCCTTCTGAGACGATAAAAAACTTAGCTCATAGACTAAATGTTCTTGCGGCGACTGTTTATGCAGATATCAACGACGAAAATGCACGCAACACTATCAAACTCATGAAATTTCTAGAAGCCCTTCCTTCAAATATTAGAATAAAATTACAGGAAGAAGGCATTAATGATTATAAAACAGCAGTTGAAAGAGCGCAAACTCTTCATGAAATTTTAAGGAATGAAAAAATCTTACATTCCTTACCCTCGGTACACAGACCAGAAAATCTCATCGAATCGCAACTGAAAGAAATCTCTGAGAAAATAAATGCATTATCTTTTGTCCCTCCTGATACTAAAACCGAAACTGAGCAAAAAAATTTCCAGACTAGACCAAAACATTCCGCAGGTGTTTCACGCTTCAAAAAAAATTACAAAAATCGAAACTACACTAGACGTTATTCCCCACACAAGTTTTCACAAAAAAAACCAGTTGTTTGTCAGTTATGTGGACGAAACAATCATGACGCTCTCTCTTGTTTTAAATGGAAAAGAGCAAATACTCAAAGAAAAAACAATTACACAAACTCCACGCCACAATTTCAGGAAAACTGAAACAGAGATACAATTTTTATGCTGATGGTGTTGTGTCTCAGTCTAATACTTCTACATCAGCAACTTTTGCTTTTGACCCTGTTTTACCTAAAATTTCAAGTTCGAGACTAGTTAATTCAGTAGGTTCCCAAACTTTTGACTCCATTAAAATAGCAAATAACATCAGTACACAAACAGAAAGTGATAATGTTCAAATAATTTGTAGTGTAAACACTATGTCACCATCCCTCCCTCTTGTTGAAGCCACTATAGCAAACCATGATATTACTTTGTTAGCTGATTCTGGTAGTAGTATATCTTTACTTTCACAAAAATTATTCAACCAACTTAAACCGGTCTTAAAATATAAAAGACTGTCCACTGACGTCAATATTAAAACTGTCAATTCTGATGTCTCATTTTCCGCCTGCATCAGAACATCCATTAAGCTAAAACAAAAAGCGTTTTCACACCACTTTTATATTGTTGACATACCTGAGTCTTCCAGTTTTGAAGGCATTTTAGGTTTTGATTTCATAACTAGATACAATGTTGTCATTGATACTTTTAACAAGTGTCTCCATGTCAACAATAATTTCTCTGTTCCTTTAAAAACCAGTAAAGAATCTTCTGGAGAGAAACAATCAAAATCATGCAATTCTTTGAGTGATGTTGTAATGAATCAAGCGGTGTTCTTAACTCGTAAAATTATATTAGAACCCCAACAACAAATATGGTGCTCTGTTTACACTTCCAATAACATCAACAATAACAGAAATTATCTATTTGAATATTTGGCACAAACAAAAGAATTAATAGGAAATGATGCCATTATTCAAATGAATAAATTATCCAATAAAAGAAAGAAAACTTCACAAATACATCATTTCTTTTCAATAACACTTAAAAACACTTCTAAAAAAACCATTCATCTCCCTAAACACACAAAAATAGGTCAATTATCTGAGATTGAGGAAATTCGCGACTATACTTCTGAAATGTCTGACAAGCAAAATAACTCAGAACAGCACTTTGTAAATTTTATTCAGGCGTCTAATGAAATCTTACAAAAAAGAAAGCAGGAGTTATCGGCTAATGATTTTAAACTTTCTCACTTAAAATCTGACGAAGAAAAGAACCTAACTAAATTGTTACTTAATTATTATCCTGCCTTTTCCAAATCATTAGACACACTTGGTCATACTGATAAAATTGTGCCTGATTTGAAATTCATTAATGACTACCCCATAAAGACACTCCCTTTCCCTCTTCCCCAAGCTGTGCAAAAGGATGTTTTAAATCAAATCAAACAGTTGCTTGATGCCAAAATCATTGAACGTCATTGTTCCGAATGGGCCTGCCCCATGCTCCTTGTTAAAAAGAAACCAGACGGTACAGGTATACAGAAATATAGACTCGCATTAGATCTCAGAATGGTTAATACTATAATTCAAGGTTCGTCCTATCCACTTCCAAAAATTCAAACTATTATTTCAAATCTTTCACAATATCGTTTTTTCTCTTCTCTCGACTTTCATCAGGCATATCATCAGATTGATTTGCCTGCAAAATTTCAAAATCAGCTCACATTTACTACAATGTTCGGTTCTTTTCGGTATAAGAGATTAGTATTCGGCTTAAAAACAAGCGCCTCAATTTATCAAGCTTTAATGGACTCGTTACTTGATGAATTACAGTTAGAAGGTGTCTATACCTACCAAGATGATCTCATTGTTGGTGCCAATTCATATCAAGAAATGTGTGATAAGTTGGATAAAATTCTTGCAATACTAGTAAAATATAATTTAACGCTGTCCCCTAATAAATGCACTTTTCACAAAACCAGTTTAGATTATCTTGGATTTCACATAGAAAATCAAACTATTTCTCCTGTTCAGTCGAACATTGTAAAAATAACATCTTTTCCAACACCTACAACTAAACGTCAATTAAAAGCACTCATAGGCGTCATTACATTTTACAAATCTCTTGTTCCATCCTTTTCTGAACTTGTACAAACTCTCATAAACTTAACTACTCCAAAAGCCAAATTTAAGTGGACAAGCAAACATCAAAAAATTATGGACACCATACAGAAGATATTCTTTAATCCACCCATGGTTAGATTACCTGACTGGAACAAAAAGTTCTATTTAAATACTGATGCGTCAAATATTGCTATTTCTGGTGTCTTACTGCAAGAACATGATAAACAACTATTACCTGTTGCATACTTTTCAAAATCTTTAAAAGCGTCAGAGAAAAAATATCCTGCACTTAAATTAGAACTCATGGCGATTCATAAATCAGTTACTGCTTTCAAATATTATTTATACAACAGAGAATTTGTAATCCTTTCAGATAGTAAACCATTAGAAAAGTACAACAAAACTACAAACCCGGCTGATATTATCTCTCGTTGGCTCATGGATCTCTCAGAATACACATACAAATTTCAACATATTCCAGGTAAAAAGAATGTACTCGCTGACTACTTATCTCGCTGTAACTTTGAAAATAATCAACAGACTTTAGCTACAAACCCTGAACTGATTCATGATACTCAACCCTTACCTATTGTAGAATGTGATACTCCACACTCCAGCTCGACTGATTCTAATATGCATGTTAACTGCCTTATTTCTGGTACACAAACAAATCCTGACCCTTTATTAGAAATTTCGAATGAAACATTTGCTACTGAACAACAAAATGACCCTACTTTGTCTGTTGTTTATAAAGAAATCTTAAAGAAAGGATCTTCTCAAAAATTTCCTAACTACTTCATTCATCCTGATTCGAAAGTGTTAATGTTAAAGAAGGAAAATATTTTTAATAACACTTTTTCGTATCACATTATTGTTCCAAATTCACTTAAAAGCAAAGTCTTAACAATTTCACATTTATCTCACTTTGGCTTTAATAAAACTTATGAATTCTTGTCAGGTAGATATTTTTGGAAGGGTATGTATGTAGACACTTTAAACTTTGTTGCATCCTGTATCAAATGTCTTCAAACTAAACATCACCAAACTCCACCCGCACCTTTGCAGCCCACATACACTCCCAGGTACCCTGGTCACACTATTAGTACAGATCTCCTTGGACCGTTTGCTAATGGAAAATATGTTTTAACTATCACTGATCATTTCTCGAGACATATTGAACTCTTTCCACTTAATGACATATCTGCGAGTAAGGTTGTTAAATGCTTATTCTCTTACATAACCACCTTTGGGAGACCTTCGGTTGTCTTATCAGACTTAGGACCCCAGTACACGTCTCAGGTATATAACATTTTTAATGATACAATGGGCATTAAGGTATTACACAGTTCTGCCTCGAGACCACAATCAAATGCGATTGCAGAGCGAATCAATAAGTCAATCAAATATTCAGTTAATATTCTTTTTCAAGAAGGTCATTCATTCGAAAATGCAGTATTTATACACAAATCACTTTATAATGGTTCGAAACATGCAACTACATTATATTCTCCTAATTTTCTTCATTTTGGACGTGAACTTTCTCTAATTTTTGACACTTTTGATCAGTCGTGCAACCAACCCTTTCTTGATAAACATATTGAAGTCCACAAATTACTTGATGATTTGAGTAAGATATATCACAAAGCTTATAACAACATTAAATCTGCTCAAGATAAAAGATATAAATATTACGGTCAGAAAGCTAAATTAAGATCCATTTTCTTAAAAGACATTGTATATCTAAAATCAAATGACAAGTTTAAAACAAAGTATACTGGTCCATATATTGTCACTTGTAAACATTCCCCTGTGTCATTCTCAATTAAAAGGTTGTATACTCCTGATAACACAGCATTTCGGGTACATATTGATAGACTTTTATTAGCACCTCCTCGTTATGGACATTTATTTGATGCATCAAGTCATATAAACAACACTAACTTTAATACGTTTTATCAACCTCACACATACAATCTAAGAAACAGAAGCTAATGTAAAAAACACTATTTATTATTTTTTATGTCTTGTTTTATGATACCACATATCCAACCAAAGAGCTCATGGTTGTGTGTATGTTGTTTTTGACTGATCTTTAACAATATCATGGCTGGTCCATCACTGTTGCTCTGAAGATCTCTTAGGAACAATATTAGGTATCATTGTTATCCTTTAACACTTAGTTATGTCTTCATACTCACTTAAATTTTAGTTACTTTTTATTTTGTTTCTTTTTGCAGATCACTTAAAATTTCTTTGACAATATTCATTAATTCAGTATTTTTTCCACTAGCTAACCTCCCACTTAACAATTCCTGTACTATAAGTCAAACATATTATAGTTAGATAAACAGGTACTGTACTTTAGAAAAGTAAACAAAAGATTCATGTAATTAAATAAAACACAGTTTTTATATATGACTTGTTCATCACCCCACTCGATTGTGACATATTTTTCGTCTCTCTTCACTCTAGGATTGTCTGCCCATATTGGTTATATGATATATATTTTTTTTGTTTTTTTTTTTCTTTTTGAATTCTTCCCTTTGAAGTCTTGTTCCCGTTCAAAATTAAGGCCCTAAGGGTTCAAGCTTCATTGTGTTGAGAGACAAAGTTTTGGAATTGGAGTTTCGATTCAAATTTTTGAATTGTGATTCCAATTCACAACAATTCAAGTTTTTTTCATGTAATTCGACGTGGGCTCCTTCAGAAGACCGCTAGTGTCTTCGGGGGAGCATCACAATTCCCTCCTCATCTAAGGCTAGGCCCTAAGCCGATGCCATAATACTTGTGTTGTACACAAGATTCAGGGTGACGCATATTTTTATGGGCGTGCTTGGAGCACCTCTTTTTTTTGTCATCCTATGCTTCGGCATGAAACACTTTTTTACAAAAACATTTTTTTTTAAATATACATCATATTACTCTTTTTAAATTTTTGAAAAATATAGTACTATTATGTTATTTTTGTGTATTGCCATTTTATATTCATTTAGTATTAGTTTCATGTTTTGTATATATATTTCAAAATTTTTACTTGTGTCATGATAACAATCAAAGCTGCAGTAATATTTTTGTACTGTCTGAGTCGACTCAACGTATACATATAAAATACAGTACTACCTTGGATCCATGAAATACAAATATAAAAAAATATAGAGACTTTAGAACTGCTGACTGTTTTTGAATACAAAAGTCTCCATTATCATGACGTTAAATTTCTACATATAGATATATAAAAAAAAAAAAAAAAAAACTTTTGCATTTATGTATGTTTTTATGTTATAATATTTTATGCTAGCCTATGCACATTGGACAGCAAAAGTTTTTTTTTGTGGTGCACCGGGTGATATATATAACGATTATTTCGTTATATATTGGTTATTTTCTTAAATTATTCCTTCCCCCCAGTCTCTTTTCAATTCAAAATCAGTTTTAAGTGTCCTTCATTCACTTTCCATTTTTTTTCCTCGCCTAGTTTTTCTCTAACCGAAAAATCGGCAGCTGCTTAACTTTGTCTGTGAGAAATACACTCACATATTAATCAACCGTTTAAAGCTATTTCCAGATGTCTGCTATTTCCGATCGAGGCAATTCTGCATTACCTTATATGGACATCATCTCTGTTTCACAGTTAAAATTTATGCTTACGCTTCTTTTCCTTTCTCGACAAAACCCTAAAAAGAATTTAACATCTGCGCAGTAAAATCTGATGTCCCTTTGGTGTGCCTCTTTATTAGACATAATAACACGTGTAACATTTTATCGTTTGGCAACCTTGCCTTTCCCATCCCAGCTTGGAAACCATATTGAATTCTTATCTTGCCGGCTGCATTTTAACTGTATTTGGCGTATACTATCCATTGTGCATGGGCGAACTTGTGTATGTTGGCGATTTTCTATGATGCCAAAGGTGGTAGTTTGTTGCTATGTACGAGGTCACTTGACTCTCTGCGCTTGTCTTGTCAACGTGCTAATTTTTGGTTCGGAGATTTTCTCCGAGTGCTGTAAGTGTGCCCCCCTTAGTAATATATGTCTAAATAAATTGTAACTTAGCAATCATCGTGGGGTTTTTTTTCGAGCATCCGAACCTGGACTGATTCTATACTGATCATGCCTCTTCTAAATATTCCAATGGAATAACAGCTACTAATATACGTGATCATACCTCTTCTAAACCTTCTGACAAATATATGCAACTACCAAAATCCCTCAAGAAACTCTTCTCTATAATACCCGAAGGAATAAACGATATTTTTGGAATACAAATAGTTTTTGTAGAGCCTTGGATCGGTCAAATTTTTATCAGCATTTTCATCAAAAGTTCAGTTTCGTTGAAACTTTTTGTGTACTAAACGTGTTCTCATGATTTATGCTCAACAACGCAAAACTTTATGACATATTTTTAACTCATTTTTAAATCTATTGGCACGACAGTAACAGGTCTTAATGCTGAAGAGATTTGGAATCGAGATGTGCTTTCTATATTTTAATAAATAAATTACATTTTTATCTGGAAATAAGAAATTATTGATCACGGGATCACTTCTATCACTGAATGTAAGGAATATTGGTTAGAATCGAGATCTTTTACATTATCTTCTGAACGATTTTTGTTTTATACGAAACAATGAAAAATGCTTTTAGAATACATAATTTTCAAGTAATAATCTGTCACCAATCAGGTATATCTTGGGATAACTTTTGATGACAGGTTGGAAAATTTACGAGATTTACTCATCTTAAGTTGCAACTACAGGAACTGTGGAATGAGATGACATAGCAGACAATTCAGAACCCGTATTTATCAATGCCTATACGTGTTACAACATGTATCCCCCTAGGAGTGGCACAACAGAGTATTGAATCGTTACTCATTTGAAATTTTTCTTATAAAGTAATGATCTTTTTACTACATCGATTACAAAATTGCATCTTTAGAAATAAATTCAAGGTTGAAAACAATAAAAATATAGTAAAATATATTTTAAAAATTACAAATAAATTTCATTAACACTAGGTTTCTGGATTGACTAAACAATGACATGGGAATGAAACTCATTTTGTCGATATTAAAATGATGTTGCTATGAAAGTTAATATTGTTTCATTTATTAAAAAATTCTAAAGATAAATTCAAGGCCTTTGAATCTCATGTAAGTTTTTTTGTTACAGCAAATATTTGCACACGTATATTTTACATCACGAAGAAGTTTCTCTACATTTTCCATTATATATAAAAAAAGCATAATTGATGAGTGCAAGAAAAGAAAACACACAAAAATCGCGAGCTATATCGATTTCAATAGTTAAAATTTTCTTCCAATATTTTCGAATTTTTTTTTATGAATACATTAAAAATATACAAATCTAAAATTTTCAAAGATAGAATGATGAAGTGTTTCTCCGGGTCAAGTTATACATTCATTACTTTGGATACATTATTTTAATTATTATATAGGTAGTAAGCACTTTAGATGTGTCAAGAGATTTATGCGTCCATTTATTCAAGATAAACACATGAAAAAACGTTGCTATCACGATAAAATTTTTAGCCATCGTAATCACCATCTATTGTTATAAATTTCGAACTTCGCAGATTGAAATCACTTGGGATTTGTTTAAGTATCGTATAGAAAAATACGTTTATTTACTTTATCCCCTTTACCAGAATATCTAGAAAAATTGCGGTCTTGTTTGATAAGTGTTTTGCATTATATTGGTGCACTAAACTAAGTGTGGATAAAAAATAAAATACACAGTAGCGGCTACATTATTCTAAAAATATTTTTGTAGAGATATATGGGTCATTATGATTTTTTTACTCAGAGTTTTAAATGACACCACCATTTTTAATTATTTTAAATCATCCCTGGAATGCAGATATATTTCATATAAATTAATGTATTATATACTGCATAGAATAATTACAGATATTAATGATTAAAATCGGTTACAATATTTCATCTTTACATACAAACTCAAGGTTGAGACTTAAAAAAAAATACTAAAATGCATTTAAAAACTTGCAAATAAACTTCACTAACACTAGGTTTATAGATTGTCAGAACAATGAGATGAGAATGGAATACATTTATTTGATATTAAAATGCTGTTGCTATGTAAATTAATATTATTTCATTTATTATAAATTTCCAAAGAAAAATTTAAGGTTTTAGAATCTCACGTAAGTTTTTGATACGATAAACATTCATATACGTGTACTTCAAATCACGAATTTTTTCCATCATTACCATAAAGTTTTAAAAAAATCTGAAAATATGCATAATTAAAGGTAGTAAGAAAAAAGAATGGACAAAAAAATTATTGAGATAAAAAAAATTGCAATATTTGAAATTTTCTTGTTATATTTTTAATTTTTTTTAAATGTATAAATAAAAAAATGGCAAATCTGAAATGTTAATATATAAAATGCCTCTCCGTGTCAAGTTATATATTTATTACTTTGAACGCATTACTTAGTTATTATAGAGGTAGTAAGCGCTTTAAATGACATTTCAAATTTTATTTTTAAATTTTAACTATGTGTTTTAATGGAATTTGTGTGATAAACAATAAAAATGATTCGTATTTTATATGAAATAAGGCTTAAAATAAAGATAATAATAATAAATATAGAATAGTAATGAAATATTAATGTGAAAAAGCAATTGAAAACAGCAATATTTTGGAATATAAAATATAAATTTAATAAATTTTGTTTTAAATCTTATCTTTATGAACACAAAATATTTTAATTTTTTATAACTTCATACTTCATAATTTAATCTACTGAATTTTAGTGCTGTTATTTTAATACAGATTAGTTATGTCACATTTTTTCTTGCCACCTTCCAACCCCTTGTCACAATTTCGTGAACCCCATTCCTCCCATCTTCAAGCGAAACATCATTTATGGACTGCCCCTTAGATTAATCAAGAGATTTATGCGTCCACTTATTCCAGCATAAACACTTGAAAGTACGTTGTTATAATGATAGAATTTTTAGCCCTCCTAATCATCATCTATTGTTATAATTTTAGAACTTCACAGATCGGAATCTCTTGGGAAGTGTTTAAGTAGAGTAAAGAATAATACGTTTATTTACATTATCCCCTTTACCAGATGATCTAGAAAAATTGGTATATGGTTTGATAAGTGTTTCGCATTATATTGGTGCACTAATCTAAGTGTGGATAAAAATAAATTACTGAGTTTCTGCTACATTATTTTAAAAATATTTTTGTGGATATTTATGGGTCATTATGAATTCCTTACCCTGAGCGTTAAACGTCACTATTACTTTTAATCACTTTTAATTATCTCTGGAACGTAGATGTATTTCACATAAATTAATGTATAATATACTCTACAGTAGAATTAAAGATATTGATGACTAAAATCAATTAAAAAATAACACCTTTAAAAACAAATCCAAAAATGAGATTAAAAAAACAGTAAAATGTATTTAAAAAATTACAAATAAACATCATTAACACTAGGTTTCTGGATTAAGAAACATATGACTGAGAATGAAAAACATTTCGTATCATCGCCATAAAAAATAAGAAAAAAAAACTGAAAATACGCATATATAATGACAGTGAAATAAAAGAAAACACGAAAAAAAATGATAAGGTGTATCGTTTCAATACTCAAAATTTTCTTTCAATATTTTTATTTAAAAAAAAACGTATATTTTGTAAAGAGACTGATCTGAAATTTTCAAATATAAAGTAACGAAGTGTCTCTCCGGGTTAAGTTATTCATTGGTTAATTTGGATACATTATTTTAATTATAGATACTAAGCCCATTAGATGATCAAGAGATTTTTACGTCCATTACTCCAGTATAAACACTTGAAAATGCGTTGATATCGTGATAGAATTTTTAGCCATCCTAATCACCATCTATTTTTATAGTTTTCGAGCTTCACTGATTGGAATCTCTAAGAATGTGTTTAAGTACAGTAAAGAAAATACGTTTAACTACGTTATCTCCTTTGCCAGATGATCAAGCAAAATTGCCGTCTTTCTTGATAAGTGTTTTGCATTATATTGGTGTACTAAATTAAGTGTGGATAAAAATAAATTACGGAGTTTCGGCTACATTATTTAAAAAATATTTTTGTGGGGATTTATGGGTCATTATGAAATTCTTACTCTGAACTTTAAATGGCACTATTATTTTAATCTCTTTTAATCATCTCTGGAATGTAGATGCATTTCACATAAATTAATGTCTAATGTACTGCATAGAAGAATTATAGATATTAATGATTACAATCAATTTCAAAATTACGTTGAGATTGGTAAAAAAAATAGTAAAATATATTTTAAAATTTACAAATAAACTTCATTAACACTAGGTTTCTGGGTTGACTAAACAATTCCCTGAGAATCGAACAAATTTCGTATCATTGCCATAAATAATTTTTTAAAAAATCTGAAAATGTGCCTGTATAATTACAGTGAAATAAAAGAAATCACGAAAAAAAAATGGTGATATCGTTTCCAATACTTAACATTTACCTTCAATATTTTCAAATTTTCTTTAAAGTATAAATTGAAAACCGACAAATCTGAATTTTTCATTATATTCATTAAAAGAAGTTGGTAATATCTTATTTCATGTTCCTTTGATAATGAATGCGTTAGCATTCGAACGATCTCAGGTAAATAAAATTAATAATATCTATATTTTTGCACTACCTTTTAAGTAGTTATTTTGTTTATTTTGTATAATTTGATTTAAGACCTACAGGATGTAAATGCCACTCAGTTGATATTCAAAGATGTAATTGTTAATAAATTGTTGAATTTTCAGATTTAGGCGTTTATTTTTAGTCACCCTGTATATAAAGTATCTTTTGTAAAATAAAGGGAAATTATTGCAATATAAGACGTATTATTATAAAAATGGGGGACAAAATAATACGAACACCTGTAAATAAGTATGACTTTTTCACAGATGCAGCAAAGCCGCGCCACTTACAACAGAAGTCTGCCACGTAATGAGCGTAAAGAGGAAGTTATCAGTCTCTCAACTGCAGTCACCTGCATTGCATGCATCTATCGAACGGTCAGTGATAAGTTGAAATGTCAGACCTGTCAGAATTTCAAGTAGGAATGATTATCGGAGCGCATTTAAGCGGAGAATCGGTTTACAGAAACAGCGAACCTTTTGGGATTTGAAAGGAGCACGGTATCAGCCGTTATGCCAGTGTACACGAAAGAGAGTAAAACGACGCCTTAAAAGCACAATAGTGGCCGAAAGTCCAAGATTGCTGATAGGAATAGAGGAGTCCTGAAGCGCATAGTAACCCAAAATTACAAGTGATCGCTATCCGAGATAACATTCGAAATGAACTCACATCTCCAGGACCCCGTTTCAACAAAAACTGTGAAAGGGAACTTTATGCTACGAGCACTTATTTTAGAGTTGGTAGAGTAGGAATTCGAAAACCCTCGGTGACAGCAACTACTTCTTTCAAGTGACGCTAATGGTGCAGAGAACACAAAGCGTGGTCCCCACAGCAGTGACAACAGACAATATGGTTAGATAAATCTTCATTCACTCTATTTCAGACGACTGGATGTGTTTACGTCTGCAGAAAGCCCACAAAAGTGTTTAATCATGAATGTCATCATTTAATCATGCTCCATTATTGTGTTGCATTCGATATCTTGGCGCAGTCTTGGTCCAGTTGTTATTATGCATGGGATAATCAAATTTAATCACTATCGAAGCATTTTAGGGGACTCATGTTAATCATTTTGTTCAGACTGTATTCCCTGGAGAGTGACCGCTTTTTCAAGACAACAACGCCCTTATCCACACTGCTTAATGTATTCAAGCTTGGTTCGAAGAGAATGACAATGAAGTTGAACATCTTTCCTGCTCCTCCCATCAGTCTCCGGATTTGAATATTAGTAATAATTTATGGGAATATTTGAAGACTAAACTTCGTTCCCGATTTCCTCCTCCATCCAGCCTTCCGGAGACCGTTCTGCAGGAGAAATGCCTTAAGATACCTTTAAATATTGTCCATGATTTTTCTGCATTTATTTCACGTAGCATTAAATCTCTACTTCAGTCAAAAGGTGGTCCGACCCCCTATTAATAAACATTTTCCATTATTTCACAGGTGTTCGTATTATTTTATTCTCCATCTGTATATCTAAATCTTCTTTAATTGGTGTTTTATATTGTGTTATATCCTAACACAAAATTTTTATGTATATATAATATTTTAATGATAACACTTTTTATTTCTATTTATAAAACAAAACAATTGTTTTGCATTTTGCACAAAAAAAAAAAAAAAAAAAAAAAAAAAAAAAAAAAAAAAAAAAAAACGAAACAAGATACACAACATACAAAACGAAGTTTTATATAAAGATTTTTTCAATGGATCTTATTGTTGGGAATTCTGTCACATTACACGTTCCGTTATAAATAAATTAAAGCATAATGCATTACTTAAAACGATTATATTGTAATCTGAATCAAATAATTTCAAAATAACGTGTTCATGTATGTCGTAACTCCGTATGTAAGTAAATCTTTTTGACATTCGTTGTAGTTTTATAAAAATACTTTTATATAAGAAACAGTTTGATAGTTTATAACTTATCCCATTATTAATGAGCATGAACATCCATGTAAATCCTTGCATACATAAGACGAAAACTGAATGTTTCACAGCTGTTATCTGAAACAAGTTAATTTATTATGCTAAGCGTGTTTCATAATTAAATAAAACTTGTCAAATCGTGTCAGAAGTTCATAACATGTCCGGATACGTGCACAGCTTGGTAAAATCCTTTGAAATATTAGTACGTAGAAACGAATGTTACCTCTTTTATTAACATTTAAATATAACAGATATAATGTTTATTAATAATAAAATAAACTTACATCTCTAAATTTATGGGTTATCATTTTTTCCCTAAATGGATATTTTTTTTTCTTCTTTTTTGAGCAGAAAATACGTAATTTCTTTTTTGCGTTGTTGAAATATTGTGTATATTATGAATGAAATATATTTGTATTACTAAAATATTGGATATTTCCAAGTTAATAATGAACTTTTATAATGAAAGAATAGTGTTTTATTGTGTGTAATTGTTTGGAAAATAACACACGTAGAAGTCTGAAAATGTTGATGAAATATTCCAATGCATTTATTGCTTAGCTTTTTCACTTTTTTATAATTAGTCGGAATATTACTTAAACTTAACAAAAAAAAAAAAAAAAAAAAAAAAAAAAAAAAAAAAAAAAAAACTCATCAAAAATACATTTTTTTCTCAAAATTTTTAATAGCGGCAATTTTGAACATGGCATTCAAAATCCACTTGAAATTGAATTTCACCTTATATAAATGGATTGAAATATTCACTAAATCAGCCTACCTTTATCTTTATAACAGCTCAATTTGTTTCAGCAGCACGAATATTAACTTTTTGAACGATGAAATAAAATCATTTTTCGAATTTCAGTTCTCCACTTCCTTTCGATGTCTGTCTCGCCTCGACTCCTCAAATTACATAAAATTCAAAATACCTGGTGGAAAACCGGATAGATTGCTTCAGCTAGAAAAATTAAAGAAATATTTCAGAGAAATAATAGTCTTATGTCCATTGTTATTTTAATCTTTTTTTGTGTAGTTATAACTCTTCCAAAATCCTTGGATAATAATCTAATTGAGCTCAACTTTTGTTGAGTTTTATACATACATATACATGTATATATCCTTTTAAAGTTCATATAAAATATCATATGTAATATAGATATATACATATTACATAAAATATGAACTTTAAAAGGAGTTCACAGTTTTATTTGAAATACGGATGAAATAATAGAAATATGATATAAATTAGAATAATACATTTAATTTAAAATTTCTTAGTACTTTCAGATTTCCCCAAACTTTTCATCAGAGAATATTTTAATAAAACTATTCAGGGTTTATATACTTATGTCGGCTTAGTTTTCCAGTTTTTCCAGATCAAATACCAATTTTTTTATCTAGTTTAAACAAGTGAAATTTCGTTATTTAAAGATAATATTATTCTGAGAAAATCCTGCTATTAAAGAATTTCACGGGTTTGAAATTCCAGGCTATATTTGAAATCTGTAATCTACTATAGTATATGACTGAAATACAGCTTTGTATGTAAATTTTACTATATGTTATAAAATCTTATTTAATAATTCATGTAAGGGTTTTTCTTTTTCCAATGTAGTGTAGTTTTATAATATCGAAGATCCTGAAAAATAGTTATAAATACAAGAAAACTTTTTTTGTTTGTTACTGGGAATATCTCCATTTTCCTCTAATTTTGATTCTTTAGTGTATCAGTATTGTAAAAAGGTAGGAGCATCAACATTGATTTTTCGATTGTGTGTCAAATTGTATGGAAAATATTTAAACACTAGCCGCCCTGGCGACCAGTTTGGACTCCAGGTCTTAGGATATGGTCATTGACTTTTTCTGTAAAAAGCCTTTAATGATGTATCCTTACATTAAAATCAAAATATCGTTCATTTAATGTCAATCCTTTAATTGTATATTAAATATTATGTGAGTTGGCTTATTTACATTTCACTTTGTCAACAAAACGTTTTCAAAGTTGAGTTCTACAGTATTTCACCTAGCAGAATGAAACTGAAGTTTGATTGGATTACATGCTCGAAATATTTTTGTATGGCAAGATTGATGGTTGCAGAACTTGCTGTATGAATTATTACCTCCATAATTTTTTTTCAATCATTGAAGAATGAATCTTTTTTTGTTTACTTTAGTGGAAAAAGATTTTGGGAAGTTACTTTAAATTTCACCTATTTAATATAAAAATATACATGTACTTAAATGTAATTCATCTCTCAAATATTATTGTTTTCAAGCGATCGCTATAAAAGTATAACTTTTTTACAGCTTTATCCGGAAAAAGAATTTTGTTTAAAACTAGCCGCTTGGCCTAGGAAAAGCGAAGTGGTCATCATGACAAACTGTTGATGACAGCCAAATGCGCTTATAATAGCAATAAAGTGTGATGAAAGTGACATGACTTAGGCTTTTATTATATAGATGATTAGTAACTCAACATTTGTGATTTGAAAAAAAAAAATGTTACTCAAATATGGCATACATATTTTTAAGATGTAAAAAATGAGAAAGCAGAAAAATATTAATGACTATATTTTTTTACATACATGCAAGGAACTGAAAATGTTATATTTCTGATAAATATTGTCAATTTTCTGATACTAAATTTTAAATTATTCTAACTTACATTTGTAAAACACCTGCTTTTTTGACATTATCAGAATTTTATTTTACAAAAAATACGAAATTAATTTTAGAAATAATCATGCAACGTTCCTCAAATGATAAATAAAATTTTGGCTTATCCCATACACTCAGTAAATTCATATATTCGAAATTCTATAAACAATTTATTTCAACCACAGAGTTGTAAGACAGTTTCAATTAATAAAATCTTCTATTAAAGCTCCTCATACAGGTAACATTCAATTTTGCGTATGTTGCGGATTTGCAACACTGTGATATAAGGTTTCATTTGCAATTCACAAAGGTGTTAGGCTTGCACTACTATAAATAGTTTTTTTTTTTTTCTAAAGAAAAAAAGAAGTGTTATTCTTGCATTTTTTCATAAATTAATGAACAGTTTTTTTTTTCTTTTAAAACCGGTACAAGTATTTGTGGAAAACACATTTATAAGAAGAAAGAAAAGAATATTAATAAACATCTTAAATTGGAGGAAACACAGGATTTTATAAATATGTTTTTTTTAACTAGTAATTTTATTTTCTCTGGATTAAATCTTTTTGTTTCATAAAATCATTTAATAATCCCTGAAACAATATTATAAAAATCCAGATTAAAAAAAATAGTTTAAAATCTACAGAATCTCTCCAAATTTCAATAAAAAAGTCTTCTTATATCTGCAAATACCTTTTTGAAATGCATCTTTTGAATGCATGTATGTTTTATAAGTACAACATACTGTATTTCGATATTAGAATAAAATAAATAAAACTTATTTTTTAGGTCATCTATTTTGGCTGTGTGAAGCAGCTTAGAAAATTGAACAGAACGATATAAAATAGTTCAATAAAAAGAATCAGGGATTTTGTTATATACGTTTACAAATCCATAGATTTGTTTGTTCTTTATTGAGATTCGGAAAGGCTCGTAAATATTAAAATACACTTTCCGTATTTCTCTGTATGTATCATACGTTTAAAATATTTAAACAAACATCTATGTATTTATTAAAGTTTTTTTTAAATATATTATTGGCTGTTGTTGTTTCGAAATACATTTTTGCAATTTCACTATTTTGATGCAACCAATTTGTGTACGTCAACTGTAATTAAATACTGAAATAGGCAAATCGGCTGAGTGAGTATGTATTGTAATTATAAGTTTAAAAGTATATAAAATATTTACTATATTTTGCTTTACAAACTAACCAATTAAAAATGTTTTTTTTTTTCATAGATGAGTTTTATTTTTTGCTCTTTTTAGTGTGATTAGATATTATACCGATAGATGTGTATTAAAAAGAAAAAACAGCTCCGTCCATAATACTGACGTCACTTTGCCAATGGCAACAGCAAACATTCATCTTCATTTTCTTTTTTCTCTAACTTTATTTCTTTCGTTTTCTTTTTCTATCTTTCTTTTTTTTTTGAGTTTCTAGGAATACTTTATTTTTAATTTTAATACTTTTGAAAAAAAAAATGATACATATACTTTAAAATGCCACTTATTTGATAAATTTATCGCAAATTTGTTTCAAAACTGTTTCGTAATCTGTTATTTTTTATTGTTTTAAAGGGGCTCACGAACATATTTTAAAATAATTTTTATTTATTGAGTTTAAATATTGATATTTTTTGTAATGGTTAACAACTTGTAGCAAATAAAAATAAATTCTCCAAAATTTTTTTATTTATTAAGAAGAGGGGTAGTTTAAAATCGTTGTAACACAAAATATTATTTGAAACATTTTCATACATTTTAATAAACAAAAATGTCTAAAGTTTTTTTTTTATTCAGTGTAGTCAGAAAAATTATTTTCAAATCATGACAACCATTGCTTCAAAGCTAGATTTTGTAAACAAGCCGAAACGAATAAATTAATATCTCCTCTTTTAATAAAAATAAAATAATAATTTAAACGCCATTATAATAATATAAATACCAGAAAATTATTAATACAATAACTGTATTTTAGAAAATTGGAAGATTAGATTTTTGTGTCCCGGATGCTCTAAAAATATTTTTCAAGCACATATGCGCATAATTTTTTACTCCATCACTATAATTTTAGGACGATTACGACAATTTAATCTATTTATAATTAAGCGAATTCAAGTATCTCATTATTTCTTTATTAATTTTTTATAATGAAATTAAAGGGACAAACGACTCTTAAGCTTTAAAAAAAAGCGATTTTTCACACACACACACACACACACATACACAAAAAAAAAAAAAAAAAAAAAAAAAAAAAAAAAAAAAACGTGAAAGTCTGAACATTTCTGAGAAAAAATAATAATAATAATAATAAAACATGAAAGCATTCTAATTATTTCGAGCGATATCATACAAAACATAAAAGTCACTCCTATGGTGAGTTATTTAATAATTTAACTTTAAAACCATTTATCTCAAAACGTGTTTTTTTTTTTACCTTGCGCGCAAGATATCCCTGGAAATATTTAATACTTTTTATTGAAATTTTCACTGGTTGTGTAACATATCAGATCCTTCAAACTCAACCTAAATTTTTACATCCTCAACCTTCCTCCACATTTTTCATGCAGATCATTTTTCATTTACTTCAGATTTTATTCGAAAATAATTGGTATTTTAAACTTTTTTTAAAAATATATTTTTAGCCTAAATTTGAAGACATTTAGGCTGCGATTAAAGAAAAAGTATTAAAATTTGTTATTACAATTGATTTTTTTTGTATTACATTGGATACTTTGTTTAAAATCATGCGCACAAGCAAATGTATCCATTAAAAAATGCCTTTACAAAAAATAAACTATTTTTTTACCTTTAACGACTATTTGAAAAATAATATTTTCAAAGACTTATTAATAAATTCTATAAATAAATTAATAATGATAATAAACATCATTTTTAGGATGATTATAACGAGTCACATATAACGTACGCTATGCATTAAATATTAACATTCTTAGACCAATTATATAAAAAAACAATAGATTAAAGATAGATAACGCTAACTGTTTAAAATGTGGATGTAGTTAATCAGACTGACTTCTGAACGCCTCATAATAAGTAATAAATGGATTGAACATTAATATTACTGGACCCATCACAAACAAATTTTAAATGAAATTTCAGTTTTACAATTTTCGGAATTGCAAATTTTTCAACAATGATTTTTTTTTTTTTTTTTTTTTTTTTTTTTTTTTTTTTTTTTTTTTTTTAAATTTCCATCACAATTTGTTGTTAAATTATTAATTTTCTAAAAAGTTTTAATTACGCTTTTTGCCATCGTGACAATGGAAGCATTCCATTTTTCGACACTTAATATGACCAATCAAAAAATGAATAAAGTAAAAATCAGAAATATTTCATTTTTGGATTATAAACTTGGACCAATCAGGAAACCAATAAAATTAAATAAGTTGCGGAATTCAACCTTTAAAAGGATTCAGATATACTTTAGATTTCCCAATTCTCTACCGAGAATAACAACTATTTTTTTTCTAAATAGTTAAAAAAAAAAAAAAAACACTTGCTGTGGACATTTAACCTTGAAAACGTTATACAAATCAATACATTTAAACAAACAGAAACCTTTCTATTTCAATTGTTTGCACCATGAAATTAGGACGTATTCAAGGATCTTCTTGTTATTTTTTATAGTACTTAATCGTTTACTTTTATTTATGCATTCTTATTTAAGATCTTTATAAGAATTTCTTTTTATAGCATTGATACTACTTGTTCATAAAAATATGTTATTTTAAAATATCTACAAAGAATTCAAAGTGATTTTCCTTTTTCCAGTTTTGATCGATCTTATTAATCTGAAAATTAATAAATTACTAACAGCATACATTTAATCATGTTTCGTACATAGAAACAATTAATTAACTATAAAAATCGTAAGAGATCATATTGTGTGTTATTAACTTTTAGCACATCATCAACAATTTGTTTAGTTTGGAATGATGTGCAATAAAAGTAATGTCTTTTAAATAATAATGAATGAGTCACGAGGGACTTATTTAATGAATTGTATTCATAATTAAATTAAAAATATGCGTAAAATCTAATTAGAAGTTGATTAACGTATTGTGCTATTTCCACATTAAATGTTACTGAAAAAAATTATAAACCCTTATATTCAATTACTTCTCACATATTATGGATATTAATTCTTAAATGAAGCGAAATTATTTGGAGCTCAAGTGGATGAATATTATTAATTTTCAATTGATCAATGAAAAGCTGTAAATAATGACCATAAGTAATAAAAAATTAATAATGTTTGAATAGGCACAATATATGTTTCTTTTAAATAATTAACGATAATAATAAATCAAATAGTAAGTATACATTTTTTAAATACTGTTTTCACGATACGATTTCAATTACTACATTTTTACTTACAATGAGTGAGTTCAGCAAACCTAATCAAATAGACCAATATGACCAGTTGCATGACGTGACGGTACGTGAGCAGTTTTTATCCAAATGACAGATTTACTGGACGCCCACTAAAAAATCTGTAGAAAATCTATAGGTATTTGGCCCAAAAATCTGCAGGAAATCTGTCGGTATTTGGCCGATTATGCAGTTATTTTTAAGAGTATCTTTAAAGATTCTGCAGATATTTTAAAGATAAAGCTAAATCAACAAACTTTCTTCAAACTTCTATAGAATTTCTGAATAAAATAAGCTTTTGAAAAAATATCAACCGACTTCAAAAAATGCGGTAAAAAGAATTAAATAATTCTGTAAAATTCTCTAATGACAAAACGTTATTCAAAAATCAGACATCGAATATCAGGTACCAGCATAAAAACGGTTAAATTTAATTTATGTAATTTAATATCCACCAAACATGGTTTTTAGAGAGAATGTTTTTTACAAGAGATGAATTTGCATATTTACGATTTAATTTATGAATATATTCATATAAAATAATGAATTACTTTTTGAAGTCGGTGCCAAACAATCGCAATCGACAATGATCATCACCATTTTAGTTATGGTACTAGGGGCAATATATTCACAATTCTAATTATATTCAAGATAGTTTGGCACTAACTTCAAAAAGTAATTGAGCGAAATACATACAGGCCGCAATCATAACCTCCTCTTAGAAGTCGGGTAAAAAAGAGCGTTTTCTTCAGATAATCTTAAGATTAATTTTAGTGGGGACTGGTAGCACCATCTGTATTACGTTGCTGTTATTATTCTTTTATTGTTGTTGTCATAAATGTTTATGTAACAGATCATATGGCCCAAATAACCGAGATTTTTTCTGCGTGTGTTTGGTCCCTTAGCAATCAGTTCAGTTGCTTCCGTTGACAGACAATGGTTGCGTTTTGGTTAGCAGGACTGCACTCTGGTAAATATACGATCTTATTCGTATGCAACTGGTCACTCCTCTGAACGTACTGAAAGTGCATAATGAGCATAAAATCGAGAAAATACATGTAAATATTTAATTATGAGGTATTCATACAAGAGTGAGTTATTATTCTACTGTAAAACTTACGCTCAAAAGCAAAACTGAGATCTGGCTCAGTTTTGCTTTTTCTAGCTCGCTGAGTTTTGCATTGATGAAGAATCTCGATAGTAGATTCAAAACAGATGTTTGCTACCTTTAATACATTATTTGTGCCTTTATAATCGTTGGTTTTCTATCTTTAAACATTTTTTCCCAAAGGCTTTATTTGCTTTTTCACCGCATGTGGGTTAACACAATAACTAACATGAGTGGTCATTTTGATCGCTATCGTATGGATATATTTTGGTTCAAACGAAAAGTCTCATTATAAAATAAGTTTAAAAGAAATAACAAACAAAAACATTAAATAAAAAAGTTAAACTGTTTTAAATGAAAATTCTGGTATGGAAGATTTTTATAAAACTCCCGGGCTTTCTAGTGTTAAATTAATTTGTTTCAAGTTGTAAAATAATTATTTTTATTTCAATTAAATATAACCTATGCTTTCATTTCTATTTGTAGGTCCACCAGATCCTGTCAGAAATTGCGTCGTGGTAAATCAAACACATACATGGCTTTTAATAGAATGTGAACCTGGCTATAGCAATGGACTACAACAAAAATTTCATTTAGATGTTTATAATTCAGCTGTGGATCATTTGCAAGTAAATCTTACTTCATTTGATGTACCAGTATTTTCTGTACACGATCTACCCCCTGGTACTCCATTCGTTCTCGTCGTGTACGCGTCAAACGAAAAAGGCAAAAGTAATTCCTTAGCTATTGTTGGCAACACATCTCCAACTCCTCTGGCAAGTAATGGTAGGTACTTACTGCTTTACTAAAGCAATTTTTTAGATTTGATCATAGACGGAATGTGGTTGTACTGTCTTTAAATCACCAATTTTATGACTGAAATTCAAGGATAAACAGAACTCGATTCGCTTCCCAAAATGCAACTGGTCTGCCAAGTCACGTCTTGATAGAACCAACAGAAACACCCGAATTTATTTGTTGATTGATGAATTTATCGGTGTGATTTACCACATCTAAATGCACGAAATCATGGGCGACTGGGAACAGGAAACTAAAATTGTAAACATAAATGTCAACAGCTAAAATCCGATTGTTAAATGTTTTCCATCAATATTTTACTTGACAGACTACTATGCTAATCGAGTTTTAAAAAATCTTGTAATTTCTGTCGCCAACTTGATGCTGCAATGGTTTCTAAAGCCACCTTTCTGATTATATATAAATATATATTATCTGTTACTATTAATATCTTTGACATTAAACTATAAGTTTATTCACATGCAGGAAATATAAAATAAATAAGATTTTCAGATAAATAAGTACTTAAAGCACGCCTCATTTGCCGTATTTCATGTACAATTTAAGACTATTTTAACGCAGATTACCTTTAATTCAAGCGGAATCAATGTTTACTTGCAAGATATAGTACCAAAAGGCTTTAAAATATTTTACTTTTAATTTTTTTCTATAGTTCCAACGCTTTTGCTTTTTATAATGCTAATTATTTTTACATATATTGCTTTTATTGTTATAAAGAATAGTATTTTCTTTTGTTTCTTCTTGATGTACGATTTTAAAAATAACTGTTTACGACTAAGATATTTGTTAGTGCTAAAACGGAGAAATTATACTGAAACCCAAATACTTATATATAATAATCGCATACATTGAATTATCATTTTGCTATCGAACTTTTCTTTTGAAATTATATTCCATTTTAAATGATGTGCGGAGCTATAAGAAGCTTTCTAGACGGGTTCGTAAATATGTAAATTCGTAGCACCTGTAGTCGTCGTTCATGCCGTCCGTCCGCCTGTATGGTCGTATATAACAAAACAAAAACTATCCAATTGAATCGTTTCAAATTTCAATGATTTTCAAACATATCATTCTTGCATGACTTTTTCGAGTCATTTCAAATTTCACGAAAATCGGACCTATAGTAATAAGAATCAACAGTACTTATTGCTTTACATTATAATCAATGAGGAAAAACAGATTCAAGTGCATTTGAATGATGTTCTCTTTCGAACGTAATAAAATTGATTTGCATCTGTTATGTATATACTGAAATACACATTCTGTGCAATCTGTTGTGCAAAGAATATTTGTTATAATTTATAAGTCTTCACAAAAGATTCCATTACATAAACGGGGAGTAGGAACATTGTTTGAGGCGCGTTTTACTTACAGAGTGGTCATAAAAAAACTTTGCCGCTATATGGAGCTCTAGCGGCCAGTCCGCTCAACCGATCGAGGTGAAATTTCAGATATAGCTATTCAGAGGTATGAGCTCGAGATTCTGTGAACGGCAACAAAATGGCGCTCACGGTTACGGTTATAGTTACAGAAACTCGAAAATTTCCAATGGCAACACCCAGTTTTTTTCATCGCAAAATACTCAGCGCATGCGAAAACCCTAAAGAGCGTTGGAACCGTACGTGTATCGCAAGAAACGGACATGTTATGCACGCACAAAAAACTGTTCTGCGAATCCTCCCCCCCCTAGAAAAAACTCGATTGGGACGCAAGGAGGAAATTTGCATATGACACAGAGTCAGTTCACTAATCTTTGATTACAATACAGATCGGACAAAATAAAACTTTTATTTTGATCACACTTTTTCCACATGGGTGCCTTACCTGTGATTGCACCCATGTAGAAAATGTGTAATCAAAATAAAAATTGTAGTTTCTCCGATCTGTATTGTAATCAAAGATTACTATACTGACTCTGTGTCATATGCAAATTTTCTCCTTGCGCCCCAATCGAGTTTTTTCTATGGGGGGAGGATTCGCAGAACGGTTTTTTGTGCGTGCATAACATGTCCGTTTCTTGCGATACACGTACGGTTCCAACGCTCTTTAGGGTTTTCGCATGCGCTGAGCATTTTGAGATGAAAAAAACTGGGTGTTGCTATTGGAAATTTTCGAGTTTCTGTAACTATAACCGTAACCGTGAGTGCCATTTTGTTGTCGTTCACAGAATCTCGAGCTCATATCTCTGAATAGCTATATCTGAAATTTCATTTCGATCGGTTGAGCGGACTGGCCGCTAGAGCTCCATATATCGGCAAAGTTTTTTTATGACCACCCTGTATATTAAAATATTTCACATTTTATGAAATAGATATATCTTGCTGAAGTTAATTCCTATATAATAACAAGCAGATGGCATTTACCTAAACACACACATAAATATATGCAGGGTGCCCAGCAAATAGCACCCTGATTTCAAAATTAAATTTCTCAAAAACAAAGATCAATAGAATTATGCAGTAAACGGTTTCTTTATAAGGTAAGATGTAAAAATCTTATACAAAAGTTTCGAACGCTAAATATTTTGGGAAGACTGTGTTCTGATTGCAAAGAATGCTTTGATTTGACATTTTTCTTGCTTTAGATTGCTGCCAGAGAATGTGTATTTCGGCTTAAAGTGCCATATTTCATAGTTTTTTTAAACTAAATTTTTGAAATTTCAAAATTCTAAAAATGTTCTTCGAAAATTCCTTAAAATATTGCACTGTAAGCTGAAAATTTATTTTTCTGCAGGCAATCTAAAACAAGAAAAATGTCAAATCAAAGCATTATATGCAATCAGAACGCAATTTTTTCAAAATATTCACTGTTTGAAATTTTTAGAGATTTTTACAGCTTACCTGATGAAAAAACCGTTTATCGCATATTACTATCGATCTTTTTTTTGATAAATTTAATTTTGAAATCAAGGTGTTATTTGCTGTACACGCTGTATATACCATTACACAAAGATCTGATTTTTTTTTTTTTTTTTTTTTTTTTTTTTTTTTTTTTTTTTTTTAAAGTCTCGCTATAGTACAATTGCACCCATTTACTACGTTTGACATGTGCAATTTCCGACTTTTAAAAATATAAATCTTGTTTAAAATTAATAGTTACTAAAACCAGTCTGCTTTTTATATTGAAATTATAATTTCATGCATTTAATTGCAATAAAAACGATTTTTAAAGATTTAAAAATCGATAGTATTTAAAGATAAGTGAAGTCAATTTCTCTAAATTTATATAAAAAATGACATATGAAAAAAAAAGCAACAAAGTGGCAAAAGCGGGAAGTTTTGTTGCAGAAAATATGTCAGCCTTCGCAAGGATTAAATAATTTCCCTGAAGGCGAAACTATTTCTCTTTTTTTCTAGCCTGGTTTTATCAAAATAATCGTTCGTTATAAATTTACATAATTTTTCTAAAGTTGTAGAGTTTGAATATTTTTTTTCTAATCACTTTCAGTTTTTTAAACAGAGAGAAAATGAAATAAAAAATACACATTTGGAATTTACATTTGCTTTCATACATATTAAATCAGTTTAACATACGTCATTCATCACTTTGAGCGTGTTATGAATATAAAATTTGTCTTCTGAATGTCGAGCTATTTCATTTTGATTGCTTTTTTATTTATGTTGATTTATCATGCATTTTGCCTGTCAATTAAAATAAAAAAAGTAAGCATAAAATCTTTACTTTTGAAATAAAAATTTGTAAAGGCTTGGAAATGGGTAAATACATTTTGAATCTATATTAAACGGTGAGTTTCTAAATGAATATTAGGGATTTAACGCTTGATATTATTTATTATATAAAATCTAAAATTATAATTAATATATAAAATGAAAGAACACATCAAACAGTTTTGCCTACAAGCTGATTAGTGTCCCATGTCAGTAACTTTCGTCACCCGGCACACATCAAGTCGATAGTTCATTTCTTCCCAGGTAAAAAAAATCAACAAAAAACCTTTAAAAATAAGATTTTACAGGGATTTTGAAGGCAAATTAAAAGTGCAGGTTTATTTGCGGGAATTTACTGTTTATTAAAAGATTTCATGCAGGCACTTATCTGACCTCAAAATTATCAATCAGGTATTTTGAAGGTCACTTCAGGTATTTTGAAAGAAATTGAAAACTGAAATAAAATGCACAGATTTGTAAAGGTTGTATAGAGGCTTTTATCAGCAAGTTAATTGCTTTCAATTTACTTTAAGTGACTTAGCTGATTTCTGATAAGTATACTTCAGGTATGTTGAAGGAAAATATAGCCTTCAATTTACCTTTCAATGACTTAGCTAATTTTTGATCTGTGTACTTCAGGATTTTGAAGAAAAATATAGCCTTCAATTTCCTTTTAGTGACTTAATGACGTAGTGAATATTTACAATCTCTTAGATGAAGCCTTCGTTTTATTACGTGAATTTTTACTACGAGGGAAAATTATATCATTTTTATTCTTTTGTTATTAATATTATTTTGATGCTTTATTATTAAATAGAATTTAACACTCAACAATGTTTTCTTTTTTAATAACAATTTTATTTTTAAAATATTTCAAGTAATTAAAACACAGTAACTATTAGATATAAACAGCCAATTCCAAGTTCAGGTCTTTAGAGATATATTTGTAAGAATAACATAAGTGAAAATCATAACAAATCGCATTCTTAAAAAAAAAAAAAAAAAAAAAAAAAAAATACAACACGCATAAATAAAAATTGTATCTGTTGAATTAATTTTAGTTATCCATCTGCTAAAAAGCAAGCGCTGTTAAAACTCTTAAAATTCTGGTTAAAATTCTTTCAGTTGATTACTTGAGTAGGTTAGACTGACAGAACCATGAAGGGCTTTGAATCTGTTGGAATCACATAGATAATATAGAAATGAATCAAGTTTTCAAAACTTTATTTACAGGTAACTAATTAAGATTATCTAACATTATTGTAATTAATCTTTTAACATATTTATCATCAAATGTTGACGGGTAGCATACAGTATACAATTAAGACCCATTTTGAACTTTTCCCTTTAACACATTTCTTCTATAAAGTGAAAGGTTCCTTCGATAGCTACGTTATAGTAACAAACAACAACAAAAAAATGCCTATAGAAAAAGTTTTAAAAACCCTCTCTACGGCAGTAAAATATCTTTTAAGAGAAACAAGTTTGAAATTGTAGGTCACGAGTAGCAAATTAGATACGTTCGTACTGTAACGGAGTTTTTAAAATATTCAGTTTTTGGTGTTATAGTTAAAAGCACTTTGGATACATATAGTATTCGAAATCTTTTGCGTGTCTCTGTAAATTCAATCTGCTTTCTGTTATATAGGAAGTAATTTGTAGTAATCTCGTCAACGAATATCAATTTAATAAAATTTGGAACAATTTAATATACGGAAAACTTGCTCCCAAAATGTTTCCTCCAATACCATTATGGAATTGATTCCTGTTGTGTGGCCCTGTAAATTAATATCAAATATTCTTTTAAGGGTAGATTGAACAGAATGTATATTTTAGTATATACTTTATAGAAACATATCAAATTTAAGATGCTCAAAAGTGTGTAACATCATTAAAATGCACTTTAAGCTGTTTTTCCCATTGACCGTAATGTAATAGGATATTTTGATTAACCCTGATATTAAATTACGCATTCGAGTTAAAAAAAATTGAAAAACTCATCAAAATTATACAAAATTTATAATTTTAAATTTTAAATGATTCACTTGTCTAGGTTTTTCTGTCTTATATGCGGACAGATAGACAGACAGAAGAAATGAACAACGACTATAAATAGTATACGTACTATATGGCCAAAGATGACCAGCCACGTGGGATTTTTGCCATTTTGTGAAATATCCAGAAAAATTCATGAGGATATATCCTGAAATTCCAGGTATGAAAAAAAAACATATTTTCGGTAAGATTTTTTTTCCCTGAAAGCTGATAATGGAACAAATTGAAAAATAAGGAATACCTTTTGGATAACCCTGTCAAAACTGATGTAGCAAAACTGTAGTTTGTGAATAAATGGCTTAATTTAATGAACTGGGTTCATTTTTATGAGAATAACATGCATAGTCGAATACAAAATTAAGGTATTTTTATAAAAGCAGCCCCAAATTTTGCCAAATTTATTATTTACAATTTACAGCGTACTTAACATAAAAAAGTATTTGTTTCAGAAAATATGACAAATAATATTTTACAAAATACTCTGTAAGCACAATTAAAAATTAATAAAAAATATATGAATAATGAGCAGGCTTACTAAATAATTTCTCACTGCACTTGCGTAAACGCAATCAAACTTTAATTTGCATAATGTGTTATATGTATAGAGTAACTTTTGTGAAAGTCTCGAAAACATAGTTTGAAAATTCTAAAAATTATCGTTGAATGAATAAGCACAAGATCCGTTGACCCCAAAAGGAAGCAAATATATGAAAGGCTGTATACAAATATATTAGTATATGGAGTATTATGTATGCTGTGTTGACACTAATCAATGGACATATGGCTACAGCCACTCATCTTTTTGCTTGTTTATGTAACAATGGATTTCGAGTTTATTCAATCGACGATAATTTTTAGAATTTTCGGCTTATGTGTTTGAGAGTTTTTTTAAAAAAAATTGCTCTATATATTTAACTAAGACATTATGTAAAATATATTTTGTTTGCTCTCAAGCGTGTGCAGTGAAAAACTCTGTAGTATATTTCCTCATTATTTGTACAATTGTCATTATTTTTTATTTCTGATTACAGGGTATTGTCTACAATGTTGTTTGTCATATTTTCTGGAAGGAACATTTTTTATATGTATTAAGGATGCTCTAAGTTATAAATAATACACTTGACAAAATTTGGGACTGTTTTTAATAAACACCTTAACTTCTCTATATGTGTACATGATATCCCCATAAAATGAACACATTTCATCACAATAAAACACTTAATCATAATCTGCAGTTTAATCGTTTTTGCTACGTTAGTTTTGACAGTATTATCCAAAAGTATCCAGTATTATTCCAGTTTGTTGACATTAAACTGTGAGGTTTCGGGGGAAAAAATCATAGGAATGTATGACCTGTACTATTCTCTTTAACCCTTTCCGGCGCACTACGCTTTAAAGTTAGAATTTAAAGAAAAAAATAATTAGGCAATCTATTTAGGCCTAGAGGAGTCCACAGGTATAATTTTGTAAAGATTGCGCAAACCATTTTAATTATACAGTTGTTGCCGAAATGGTAACTTCCCATAAGCACAGCATTGATAAGCGCAGTGAGAAGAGCATTGCTCTGAAGCGCGCATTAGAGTAAAATATTTTACCTATTATTTAAAAACAGTAGAACTTGATTTCTGTGGTTCTGCTATCTAGAACTCATAAGAAAGATTTAAAGTAACCATTAGAGTAGTTTTTGAAATATTCACGGAGTTTTTGTGTCTCTAAACAGGGGGAACTTTAGGTGTTGCCGACCCGGCAACACTGCGCCGGAAAGGGTTAAACCCTTTCGTTTTCAGGATGATTCCTCATGTTTATTTCTAAATATTTAACAAACCCCCAAAAATATCAAGATGCCTGTCACATTTGTCGATATAGTGTAATTTCATACGCACCTAAAAAAGAATAAATTGCCGGTTCAGGCGTCATTGTTATTTTTTTCACATCCTTAAAAACTTAAAAGGAACAACAACAACTTTTTCATTTCTTATATGTTCTTGTATTCTACATTCCCTTTTTTACTAATGTTTAATGTAACATAATCCCTAAATACAATAGAATATGTAGCTTAAATCCCTAAATGGAATAAAATGGGTTTATTAGATTTTGTAAAATAAATTATTAGTTATACTTATTATACCTCTACATACGTCGTTTAAAACTTACGCTACTAATCATGGAGCAAATTGCTGGAGTATTTATACTTATTATTATATTCATTTCAGCTATTTTTAGATAAAATTACCACATTTAAAGATATTTTCATGCTTGTATGAAAAGGTCATATAATTTTAGTTTCGTTTACGTTTGGTAATTCTTTTTTAGTAAAAATATAATAAAAACTTGAAAACGAAAAAAAAAAAAATACAAATTGATAAATTACAGCAATACGATTAAATTGACAAAGTGTGAAATATAAAAATAAAAATAGAAAATATTGAATTCAAGAAAGTGCGTCCAATAAAAAATGTCTTCCATAGAACGGAATATATAATTTCCCTAAAGGTGAAACAACATTCTTGCATCTTTGGTTCTATTTGAATTTATCCGAATATGCGTCCATTATAAATGCGCATAAATTTTCGTTGGTTTGAATGAATATTTTCTTTTTTTATTCTTTTTTCAATTAAATTAGTTACATTTTCTGTAACACAAAAAAATTAAAAAAATGTTTAATTCAAATTAGTCATCTACTTTTTACTGCATGCATAATAAATGAGTATGACAAATGTATTTCTTTCCTTTAACCGGTTTTTAGACTATCACGTATACATTGTTTATTTTCGAATATTTCGTGATGGATTAGAGAAGTTTCTTAAGGAATAATATACATTTTCCAAATTTCATTCAGAGAGAAATTTAAAAAACGCGATATTGAATATTTAAAATTAATAGAAAAATATAAATTATTCGTGTATATTTTAAAATATGTATAATTAAACAATAAGGGCGCGTTGTTGTTTTTTCTCATCAATTTTGCTATTTGAATTACGTAACTTAACCCTCTCGTTACCTAACCCTCATATGATGTTCCTATTTCGAATCGCAATATTTGAAAGAAAAAAAGTGGGATTTATTTTCGATTAGTATTACTATTAATCATTTAATATATAGCATAGAAGGCATCTAAATATTTGCATTAATCGTACTTAGATGTCGGTACTTGATAATTTCTAGCATTATTTACAGTTGTTGCTATATTGTTTTAGTAGAGAATTGAACTAACTTTTAGATTTTCTACTTTATTTTTTGAGTTATTATTTTTTTATTTGAGATACATGAAATAAAAGTTTTAATATTCTTTAACATTTTCTTGATATATACATGCTTCCAATATAATTTTAAATATAACAGATTCCTTACAAATGTGGAAATGTTTTGGGCCTCGTGTTTTAGGCTCAAACGTAAATTTAAAAAAAAAAAAATAAATAAATAAATTATAAATGTTTCAACTAATGATTTATAGTGGTATTTAAAAGTATTAAAAGATAGAAATATTTCTTTCTCTACTTTTATAATAATGATGGTTAGAGGGTTAAAAAAGTCAAACAAGTCGAAAATTGTGCGTCAGTCGTGGCAAATGTGGTGCGTTCGTACAATAACAAGTTTTATAAATGTTTATGTCTTTGTACAATAGCTGTTATTTTTACGCAAAAATGCATGTATAAAAAATTATTATGATTTAAACATATATTAAAACATTAAAACAGAAATAAAGTGACTCCATCATAATAATAATGCAGTCACCATTCAAGCCCAGAATCATCAAATATCATGAGATTTCTGTGAATTTATTACGCATATTTGGACGTAACACAATAATCACTATGGCAACTTACAATCACAACCTATCACGGGAAATCTTGAATTAATTAACCATAATAGTTATTAATAGAATAATGAAAAAGCATTTTTTTAAACTTTTAATATACAATGAGCTTTGCAATTCGAAAAACTGCAGTCGTTTGACAATGTTAACTGTCTATTAAATTTGTTTTTTATTTACCTTATCTTATCAACTTATTTTTATGTTTTGTTTTTTGATGAAGGTTTTTGCGATAATGATTTTGGATTTATACAAATCAATGGTAGGACAGTTAATACTTAAAAATAAGTGCATTTTGATAAACTCTTCGAAGAAATTGCATTTAAAAAATACCCTATTCGACAGAGAAAAAAAACTAAAACCATGCAACAGTTAAAAATATAAAATTTGTGGTAAATACGGCATATATTTATCTTGAGTTTCTACAGCCAATATGATATTAGTGTTATCTATGAGATTTTTTAATAATGTGCTTTGAAAATTATTTGCACATTACCATTAATCTCGCTGTCGCTCGCCATTGTGCCCAATTACGACTAAATTTTTCCTTTGGCGAGTAAACAACCGATCAGATTCGCAAAATTGCTAGTGCTCAATTTTTGCTCTTTCTTGCTTTTCTTTTTCATACAAATGCATATATACATATTTTTAATATATATTAGCAGATAGTTGAAATTAGATTAATAAAAAACGCTGTCGCAATTATAAAAACTTAGGTTATTTTAGAACATATTGAAAAAAAGGGGGTACATTAAGGGTGTTCTTAAATCAAAAAGGGCAACTTTGTGACATAAGTTTTAAAATACAGTGAAACCTCCAAATAAAGGACACTCCGAATAAGGGACACCTCTATTTAAGGGACAAAAGTTCCAGTCCCATAGCTGTCTCTTATTTGGAATTTTCATTGTAATAAAAACTCCGAATAAGGGACACCTCTATTTAAGGAATAAAATTTCCGGTCCCATAGGCGTCCCTTATTCGGAGGTTTCATTGTATTTTTATTCGGATACGAGGTGTTGTTGTTCAGAAACTGTTTAAATGCACTCAGTTTTCTGTTTTTTTACAAATGCAATAGAGCTTTCGTAACAAGGCTTCAAATTGGACGTTTTTGAACCCATTTCCCGACGAGAGCAGAGAAACGAGTGATCACGTGATCGAAATAGCTTATAACTCGGTAGGCAATTTAATGATCATAAAATGATAAACTAAGTTTGCTCCCATAGTCAGGGTTTTCAATTTTATATCTTTCTGTAAAAAAAAAAAAAAAAAAAAAAAAAAAAAAAAAAAAATGTAAATGTGTCAGAACGTTTTGCTTTTGTTGAGCGTAGCAGTTGAGAACATCCTTAAAGGGATTAAAAAAATTGTGTGCTACACGGCGAATCTGCTTTGCGAATATTTTTTTCATTTGGCAAATGCCTTTTATTTTTAATTAACCAAATTACTAACGTTGGTCAAATACCAGAGAGAACACTGCATATTACGCATATGTGAATAAGGCTCCTTTACAATTGTTGTTAGAAGAAAAAAACATTTCTTTGTAGTTTTGTTTATAAAGATGTAGTTTTCAAAACAAAATCTTTATTTTTAAAAATAATAATTTTAGCCGATTAAAATAAGAATACAAAGATGAAATCTACAATTTATATTACAGATTAGATTTTATCTTAAAATTTTATGGAAATAAATTCTAGAAATTACTTTATTTATTTCAATTTAAAATTTAATTCAAGCATCTTGAATAACGTTTTGAACGTATTTGTTAAAAATGTATTTGTTAAATAAAAAGAATAATTATAGCTATTGTTTGATCAAACTAAAAGGAAATGTAGATTTCAAAACGAAAGAAAAAGGCACTTTCACACATAATGGTAAATGTCAGAAATATTGTACATTTTGATAGATGTGATATTTAAAACGCTAGATAATATCATATGTAAGAAAGAACAATTATGAAAATAAATCTGCCTTAAAAAGGAGTAAATGATTTTCTTGGGAGGAAAACATTCGTATACTAAATTATGTACTTATAAATTTCAATTTAATTTTTTTAAAAAAATGTGACATTAATTGAAAATTGCATGTATAGCCAAGAATGTTCTGCAATGTTTTGTTGTTAGCATAGATTTGTATTTGTATTTATTTGCTTTGAGGTAGGCGCTACAGCTATTCGCCGGCATAACCTCCAATGATCACATGAAACCATACACAACACTTTATTACAGATTATCCAGTATGTATATTATCACAGGGACACCACAGACACCCATGCCGCTAGCTGGACTCGAACCAGGGACCAGCGGTGTGGGAGCAGCCTCCTCTACCATCCACGCCACTGGGTCGGCTAACATAGATTACGTACGTTATTTTATATAAATAAAATAGCGAATTACTTAGAAGAAACTAGCGGTCTGTTCAGTTGTTTTCTAAACCATTCTGAAAAATGATTGTCTCTGTCAGTCAAGATTAGAGATTTTTGCGACATATCTGCTTGTAATTTACGGGTTGTATTAGTTTTCTGATTGATCCATGTTTAATGTCTAGAAATAAAATACTTTCATTCCCACGATGGCAAAATACAGTATTAAAAACTATAAAAAAACATCAATAGCTCAAAAAACAGACCGAAATAAAGCTTTCAAACAAATAATATTAAAAAATAAAGTTTCTTTCTTTCCGATTGTGTAAAAATTGAAAATGTGAGTTGTTTGCTAAAAAATCCGCAGTACCAAAAAAAAAAAAAAAAACTAAAATTTTATTTACTTATTTACTTATTTATTTGGTCCTGGAATATTATAGTTTAATCCATGGCAGACGTAATATCCTCTGTTATTATGTAAGCCACATTTTGGTCATCATAAAAATGATATTTATTCTTAGTATTATTTAAAATATAGAATTTATTTATAAGTCTAAATTTTTAGACTATGAGAAAAATCATTTTCCAAATGCTTGTTGTATTTTGTTTAATTACAATTTCTTTTCATATTAGTAATTAATTTATTTTTTCATAAAGCTATTCATTCGTAAATACGCCCGTAATAACTTTTTTTTTTTTTTTTGCATTTTTACATATTTTCCTTTTTTTATTAGTAAATGTCTGAAGCACATTTTCACAGAAGAAATACAATGTATGCATGTAATTTATTTAGATAACTTAATTTGGACTGGCGAACTTTTTTCAGTCACGAAGTTTATGTATAATCACATTTCATTTCAATGTAACCAAACATATTAGTCAATAAACACCATTGAAAATTCATTTGTTGCTGAATAATATTGGTAGACCTAGTTTTATTTTTTTTTATAATTGTACGTTTGATAGTAAATATAACTATGTAAAGCATTATATATATATATATATATATATATACATATACAGGGTGGTCCTAAAATATATGTAAAAATGTAAAGGTAGGTAGAGGTGACCTAAATAAGCATATTTCGGATAGGGATGTTTGTGAAGCCATGACATGCTAAAGCACTAGCTTGTAAAGTAGTATGAATCAAAGGAAACTGAAAAGACAAGCAAAGGCAAAATGAAACAAAAAAATATTAACAATTTACAAGAGGTGTTCGAAAAAGCGGCCATCAACAGCGATACAAGATTGACAGCGACAGCGCATAGATCAGCGTACATTAGAAAAGACGCCAGGCATGAAGAACATATGCAAAGCAGCAACAGACAAGCACGCAACAAGGTCTTTTTCAGATGTGACTGGACTTTCGTACACTAGGCTTTTAATAAAACCCCAAAAGAAAAAATCCAAGCAAGTTAAATAAGGAGAATGCGGTTGCCAGGGAACTGGACAGTTCCATCCTATGCAATGCTGGCCGTAGACAGCGTCCAAGTGATTCCTGACGTCTCGACTGAAGTGACCTGGAGTTCTGTAATGATCATGCTGGAACCACATGCATCTGCGGACAGTTGGATAAATATCTGCCAGAAGTTCAGGTAAAACCTCCTGTAGGAAGATGTTGTATGTATAACTAGGTAAACGACTAGGTAGAATGTAATGTCCTACTAAGTTATTGTGTACAATGCCTGCCCAAACACTAATGGAAAACCTTTCTTCGAACGCGTGTGCTGTTGTGCTATGTGGGTAGCCATAAGCCCACAGGGGAGAATTATGGATATTAAACATACCCGATTGCGCAAAAATAGCCTCATCAATAAAAAAAAAAAAACATCTGATAGGAAGGTTGGATTAGCTGCCGTCTGCTGTACCAACGAGCAAAGTTGACACGTGAAAGATAATCGTCAAGGGTCATTCCCTGCATTTTTCGTAAATGATACGGATGCATTCCGTCTTCATGTAAAATCCTCAAAACAGTTTCATGGCTCATATCCAACGCTCGTCCTACAGCTTTCGGGCTTGTTAAAGGATTTAGCATTCTGGTTTACACTGCAGGAATTCTGCGAAATCTTCTAATGCCACCTTCACTCCTGGAAGCATAAAACGATCCAATTGAGCGTAACTCCCGCTGAAGATGTTCAAATGTTCGACGATCCGGCTAATTCCTACACTGTTAAAAAAATTCTGAAATTCACGAACATTTTTTCCCTGAATTCCACAGAAAAGGCCCCTTTTCACAGCAAAATGCAGTTTTCCGTTACATATCACAAAATTCCACCATATTTCTTGAAAATAACGAAACGGATGGAAATAAAAACAAAAAAAACGGAGACACTCGATTGTGTGGGGGGACTCCATGGCCGAGTGGTCAAGGCACCACACCGCTAATCGCCTGCGGGCGCACATTGTGGGTTCGGGTCCCACTAGTGTCATGGAACAATGAAAACACAAAAAATCCCTTTTAAATTACATTTTTTCTGTTTATTTTTCTCTTATTTCTTATTAAAAAAATATTTTAATTTATTTGTCAAAAATAAATAAATAAATAAATAGTGTGCGACAATTTCAAAAAATTCTCTATATTTTTTTTTTTTTTTTTTTTTTTTTTTGTAAAAAAAATTGTTAATAAAAACTTTTTTTCATTCATTTATTCAAAAAATAATCGTTTTAAACAGTGATTTTTTTTTAATTTAAATTATTTAAAAAATTAAAATTGATTTTAAAAAACAATAAGTATTATGCATCAGTCTAAAACAAAATAAAATAAACCGTTTACAAATATTCTAAGGAATATATTTGAAAGGAAATCTTTAAAAAAGCACATCAGATTTTCCCTCTTACTCGTAAAAGACATAATTTGTAGAATCCAGCATCAGCAGCTTTCGCTGAGTTCGTAAGGGTTTTTTCTGCTATCAAAAGGCTGCGAGTTTGATCCTCAGGACGGCGTGAACTAAATTCTACAAAATAATAATAATTAAGTAAAAATAACATAGCAGCTTAAAATCACTCGGTAATTTCAAATTCTTTGTGATTAATCGATTCATTAATTTTAAAAATTATATTAAATTATTATTATTAAAAATCAAACTTTGTAACGGAAAATTACTGATTCTTTAAACGGAGTTTTCCTTTCTTGTATTTCCCACAACGGAAAATATACTTACGGAAAGGTAAAAGTTCGGCCACTTTGCTGCCAGTAGTTTCACTGCGAATTCACAGATTTTTTTTTTTTTTTTTTTTTTTTTTTTTTACAGTGTATCGGAGAATCACTCCCTGTACATCCTGCGAGCAGCTAATTTATAAGTTTCCTTGTGCAGCCCCATATATGAAATGCATGTTGGCAAGCCCCACAGTGGTGACACGATGCATGCTGTATGAGATCCGTGCGGGAAATGATGAATCCAGCTAGCGAAAAGCTTTTATACACCACAGTCATCCGAGCTCACTACCGGCTGAAGGCAACATTACCGCACACATAATCTCATACGAAATATTCTTATTTAAGTCCCCTCTACATACCTTTGCATATTTAATATATATTTTAGGACCACCATCTATATATGTAAACCTATACATATATTTGCATGGCAAAATTTAATAAATATATGTGTTAATGTATATGTTAAATATGTTTTATTATAAGATATATTAAAACCTTTCAAATATAACGATTTTTTACATTTATTAAGTAGCAATTATGGCATCAATTACAAATTATAGAATACAGTTTTTTGCAGTCTTATTTAATGTTTCAGGGACATAAGCAACATTAATGAGAATTAAAAAAAGAGAAAATTATTCTAAATTTTGATAAAAATAATGTTTTGTCTCCGGGGTATAAGAAAGTTTAATGCCAAAAGAGAAAATACTAATAAATGTCTTTGGCAGAAGCGTTAAGGTTAATTAAAGCATATGAAATGACATAAAGACATTTTTAAATACTTTTTTTGTAATTTTATTAAATGAATTGATAAAAAAGTTGTTAAAAATGCTGATTATTTATTAATTTATTACAAAAAAATGCATACATATGCAAAATATTAATATTTTCAAAAATTAATTAATGCAGACTTTTTTATGCTCGCTTAGGTAAATATCAAAAAATGCTATATTTTATATACATCTTAAGTCTTTTCACATTGTCACGAAGATAGAAAAATGAAATTGGTAAATATGATGATTTTGAGAAAATAATGTCGTTTTGAAAAGTTTGATTCAAATTTTAAGTTATATTACACATAAAATAAAATTTGTCCAATAACAAGACAAACAAATCCCCAAAAATTATATGATGATAGGAATTATATGCGTATATTATACTAAACTCATAAATTATTTTTTCATACCCGTGAACTTTAGTAGTCGAACTTTAGTATTAATCACCTGCACGTAAAAAACGATCAGATGAAATTAGATAGCTCGCTCGCAAGATAAAATCCCGTGAAATGTAATGATTAGCTTTTATTAACCTGTTTGCAGTCGGGTGCATGAGTTTATTGTGTAAGTAATGTTTTAAAGGTACTACTCTGTTACCCCGTCGACCAATTTAGCCAAATTATACATATTGACGTAATTTTTATTTTAAATTATAAAAAAAGAATAATTATTAGAATAATAATAAAAATACAAATAAAAAGTCGAAATATAAATCACTTAATGACGTTTTAAACAGGTGTATCGTATTTAATGTCATTGAATTGACATTCACGATCATCCATTATTGGCATTTAATCTTATAATTTGGCGATAGTATTTTGGCCGACGGGATAACAGAGTAGTACCGTTTTAAATTATATGAGGCATTTTCCATTTAAATAAAGAATCACTGCACACAGTAAAAAAAAAAAAAAAAGTTACATTTAAAGCAAATTTATATATATATATATAACGTACAGCTTGAATAGCTTTACTTTTTGTCATTGTGAAAGAAAGCTTAATAGAAGAAAATAATTCTTGATTAAAAAAAAATTAAATCCAGGTGATGCGGATTCTTAAAGCAACACAAAAAACTTACAATGCCAAAGTAATGTCATTTTGAAATAATTATTTAACTTCGTAACTTTTCAGTTTTCATTGCAGGTTTATTCATTGAGTATACTTTCGTTCACAACATCGGTAAAATTTATATGTACTTTTACATAATTTATGCAGATTTTAATCATTTAGCATGCAAAAAACCTGAGCGTATCTGTCTTGGCACATTTGATTATGTATTAAAAAAAGGAGAATTTAGACCTAGTAGATACGCAAAAAAGTGTAAAAAACCTGAGCTTATTTAGTACTTCTGATTATGCACAAAAAGTGCACAATTTAGGAACATTTCGCGTACATAAAATCTTTAAAAGAAGAAGTGCACAAACTCTGAGCGTAGTTAGCAACCCTGATAATGCATAAAAAATAAAAATGTACAACTTAGAAATATTCGGTATTCAAAAATAAATAAATAAATAAAAATAAACAAATAAATAAAAATAAATAAATAAACAAGTAATGTTCTAAAATCTGAGCGTATTTCCTACCTCTGACTGTGCATTAGAAGAGCAACGTTTAGATAATGCAAAAATGTGTAAAAAAAGTGCACAAATTTTGAGCATATTTGGCATCTGTGATTTTCCCCGCTATAAATTAACAATTTAGGTATTGGCTTTTTTGTGCAATTCAGTTTGCACTTTTTACACACAAACAGAATTGCCTTATACGCCCACTGTTTGTGAATATTTTAAAGCTTTTCTTGCAGTTTTTTTCTAGCTCGGTTAATATAAAAAACACGCATAAATACTGTCTCAGACAACAAAGTTCAGTGCGGTGTAAAATAATCTTACATTGCATGAAACTAACCAATTCGAAATGTAGAGCGGTAAGGGCAGGAGAAAAAAAAAGAGTTCTCAAAATACAATCGTAGAAATATTTTAAGTAATGCAGTTAGCGCGTCGTTTCGCAAACGATAACGGACTGTGGGATAATAGTTTAAAATGTACATAAAATGTAAGAAGAAACAAATGAAAGAATGAAATAAATTAGTGGGTTTTAGGGAGCGTGTTGCTTTTAACAAATTAAGGTTTTTAAAATAAGAAATTAATGCGTTGATTATAGGTATGGAATTAAATATAATAAATTTTAAGATAATATTAAAAGACAGAGAAACCGTTAGATATTATAAGAATTTGGAAATAATTTAGGTAAATGGAAAAAAAAAAATATTTTTACACAAATGACGTCCACTCTATTTTACTATGAATTATCGAAACCAGTACTAATAATTTCTGTAATAGATAAACAACTGAAAATAAAAAGCAATTGATCTATAAAATATTGCAGAAATATCTTAAGAAATTAAATTCAATTTTCAGATGAAATTTTCAAGAAAACATTTATGCGTTGATTATAGTTATGGAATTAAATATAATAAATTTTAAGATATTATTAACCATTTAACCGACGACAGATATAGGGAAACAGTGCTTCCCCCCCCCCCCGATTTATCTCAGGACAAACGATGAATTGGCTAAAAGACAGAGAAACAGTTAGATATTATAAGAATTTGGAAATAATTTAGGTAAATGGGAAAAAAATATTATTACACATATAACGTCCTCTCTGTTTTATTATGAACTAACGAAACCAGTACTAATAATTTCTGTAATAGATAAACAAGTGTAGGAAAAGCAATTGATCTATAAAATATTGCAGAAATATCTTAGGGAATTAAAAGAAACTAAATTTTCAGATCAAATTTTCAAGAAAAATCTTCTTGATAAAATAAGAAAATTGTATTGCGTCTATTAGGGAGTTTGGTACGGATGCTAGTATGATGAAAAATGATCAGCCATGCTTTACAAAAGAATATCAGCATTTCGTAGCCGTTGCCCAGTAACATTTTTCATTAATGCATGAGAACCAGATTTTCTAAAAGTAAATTTATTCCAGGGAGGTCGATAACAGTATAAAGGGAGAAAAGGTCGATAAAGGGAGAAAGGTATATTTTTTCTTTTTCGTATTTACTAAGGCATCGTTTACTAAGTTATATATTTGCGTTAAAAGAAAGGTATATTTTCTCTTACACTGTAAAACATTTGGTGTAACGTTACTCCATAAAACTGGTGGCAGCATTGCTGCCTCCAGGCTTATGGTGGTTTGTAACCGATAAAAATGGAGCAACATTACTCAATACTTGTGTAAGTGTACGCCATATTATAAGTAAGGTTACACCATTCCTATGTAAGGTTACACCACAATTACCTGTAAGCTTACACAGAAGTTGTGTGTAAGTTACACATGTTTAGGAGTAAGCTTTCACAACATTTGCAGATATTCTTACACAGTAATTGCGTGTAAGGTTACACCATAATATTATGAAATGTAACAGAAATTCCTGTGTAAGGTTACACTATATGTGTTTGTAATCTTACACATTAACTATGTGTAATATTATACCATAATATTGTGAAACGTGACACAAATTACTGTGTGAGGTTACACAACAATTATCTGCAAGCTTTCAAATTATTTGCGTGTAAGGTTACACATCTGTAGGAGTAAACTTTCACCACATTTGTCTGTAATTTTACACAATAATTTCTTGTAAGATAACACCATAATGTGAATCATAACACAAATTCCTGAGTAAGGTTAAACCAAATATGTCTGTAATCCTATACAGTAGTTTTGCGTTAGGTTTCACCACAATATTGTGAAACAAAACACAATTCCTGTGTAAGGTCCTAGAACAATTGTCTGTAAGCTTCCACAATAATAGTTTGTAAGGTTACACATCTGTAGAAGTAAGCTTCCCCAACATATTTCTGTAATGACACACAGTCATTGCGTGTAAGTTTATACATTAGTAGGAGTAAGTTTTCTCCACACTTTCCTAGAAAGTTATCCATTTTTATGTGCAAGTATTTATTACATTTGGCTGTGCAGTTTCACATCATGTAAGCAAAGTTACACAGTACATTTTAGTAAGGTAACACTAATTATCTGCAACTTTTCACAGCATTCGACATATTTCAATATGTATTTTTGTATAGTTACGAAACATGTGTGTATTTATACAGTATTTGTATGTTTTATTAAACCAGATTTATTTGTTTAGCTATAGAAAAATATTGTCATGTGTGCTTAAATAGTAGGTTAGTACATGCTGTTTGGTGTTAAAAATAAGACAATTCTCATTTGTTTTGTATTTACTTTGGGATACCTTTATTATCACATTCAATGAATTCTCTCTTATCTCTTCAGTGAGTCTACAACAGAAAAAATGCTAAAGAACACATTGAAAATGAAAGAACATCTTTACAGTGTATTCAGATCATATACCGTTACTTTTGTTTGCAATAAACCCAAAAGCAAAAAGTTCAAGATGGGAGACCGAATGTCGCAATCTTTTTCTCTTTTGCGGATTTTAGTTTTCAACGGACCTTTTTTTGGGATTTATCGTATTGCTTTCTCTTTAATACTTAATTTTATTATAAATTTAAGTTAACAAAATGCATAAAGATAGTAGAAGTAAGTGATTCTTTAAATAATTAACTCTTCAATTGTAACATTTTACATGCAGATTATTTTCTATCTATAAAATGTCTGTCGCAAATGGTAATTTTTCAGGTACAGGAGATATAAAAAACTTATAATCTAATCTTTTTAAGATTACATTGATTTAGAATACAGCTAAGTATTACTAATAAAAAAAAAGCAATTGCGTGATTTTAATCTTTTTTTATGATATGATTAAAATAAAAATCAGCGTAATCTGTGTTGGAGAAAGAAACACATATATTATGTCAATTAATGAAAAATGATCCAGCTTACAACAAATTGCAGTTGCTTATACCAACAAATGTCCCTTTTTAGAAGTTATAGAATTGATTTGATATCTTAAACAAATAAAAATATAAATATGGAACATTCTCTATATTTGTAAAATATGTACTCCTGTAGTTGTTTCAAATAGAGAAATTGCTTTTATTAATTATATAATTTATATCATATTTCTAGGATACCTAAAAAATTGTACTTTCATCTAAATGTTTCTTAAAACAGGTAACTTTGACTTTTATCAACTATTTGAGATTGTCGCACAGCCTTATATGGACTTATAGGTCAATAATGTTATGAATCAGCATCCCGCATATGAGCTGGCAGACAAGTTAGTTTTAACAATGCTTAAAAGGATTCGAGAAAGATGGAAAAATATTTATATGCCAGATTGGTTCCAGATGATGGACTCTGAATCCATTAAGAAAAAAAAAAAAGTTGCATAGGGTTATCTTCTATAACCCCGATAGACTATTAGGCAAGTGGTTGGTAAAAAAAAAAATATCTGCATACCGTGTTACTGAGACAAATATTAAATATTTGAACAATACTGATGGGTCATTCCATGTGAAATTAACCAATTTAAAGAAAACTTGTCGCATCATAGTCACAGATTTTTTTTTTTTTTTTTTTTTTTTTTTATCAAAGACAGATATAGTAGTGAAAGCCACAAATATGAAATTTAAAAGTAATATTCGCAATATTGGCTGAGATATAGCCATTTGAAAATTGACCATTTTTACAAAATGGCTGCCATCTTGAAATTTTATCAACGTCGAAAAGTTGCCATAACTTGACAACTAAAGGCTCAAATTTCATATATGTGGTAGCAATTTGAAGCTATTTGTACAAAAAATGCATATTTCACATCAAAATAATAATAAATATTCATTTCTTTACTTTTTATTATGCGCAGATTGAAAATTTCATCCCAAAAAAGGGAAGATTGTAATGGCTCATAAAAAAATGAATCATCATGAATTTTTCTGAAACTTGGTAAAAACATTGTTCCATCTGTGTGCTTTAAATAAAAGAAAAATTGGAAAGGTAAAATTTGTTGTTTTAAAATAAATGGTTTTTTACACATCAGGTGTCATTAACCAAATAATGATCATTTTAGAATCTGTAAGCATTCCTGATTAAAAAAATAATGGTTAAAATAAAATCTTCTAACATCTAAATTAATGTAAAAGTATATTCTAAACCTCATTTGTACTAATTTTGTAGGAATCTGTCCCCCAGCCCCCCCAAAAATGTAGACAATTGAAAAAAAATTACACTGAAAAAGATAAATTAATTAAAGAATATAATGTATAACTATAAAATACCTATAAATGCAATGCATATTTATGACGATTTATTTAACATATAGGGGCGAGTGGTGTGGAATGGGACAGTAGGTTTTTCTCTTTATGTATCATTCTAAATATTTCATCAATCACATATTAGAAGAAGTAATGGTACCCCAATCTTCAGTTGAAAAAAGTAGCTTATTTACATAAGCTTGCAATTATATAAAGAAAAAGATTATTTCAAGAATCAAAAGTAAATTTATTTCACATATTTTTTATGCCAAACACTGGTTTCCAGGGTGTCAGACAGTTCATCAACAAAATTAATAGCTACTTTCGAATAAATGAAATTGTCAAACTATTGACATTTAAAAGTGAACAATATGTTGCATGTGTATATGGGATCAATTGGTGGATTGGAAAAATTTTAGATTATTGTGAAGAACTCAACGACTATAAAATTATGTTCAAAAATCTTCATGGCCCTAATTCTTATATTCATGGTCAAAATCCTCAGATGGTTTTTGGATTCCGTATGAACAAATTATAAAAGAAGTGTCTATTCCTGTAATTGCTACAGGAAGAACATATACTGTTGCACCAGACGAAAATCGATCAATCCAAGCATTCTTTTTAAACTTTAAAACTGATTAAATCCTTGATAGCTTAAATCTGAAGGGGAAAAAAACTATTATAATATAAAGTTATAATGCATGCAAGTAAATATTTTGTTCTTATTTTGTCTAAATTTGTTCTATGTGTAAGTTTAAACTTTGGCTTATTTCTCATCACATTCAATGTTTTGCCCTGGATTTGTATTAGGTATATTATTGTTATTATTTATTTTTTTGTCTCATTGTATCTAGATTTTTGTTCATATAAATTTTAACTCAGTGTGAACAAAAAATAACAAATGTCAACTCAATTAACTCATTTATATATATTTATTCTATTTAAATTACACAATTGAATAATTCAACTCTGTAATTTACAGCTAGTATTTCTCCAACACTTCTGGAGAAAATATTATGTGCATTTGTTTCATGTATTCCATAGTAAGGTATTTAAAATATTTATGTTATTTATGTAAAATGTTAGATTTTAAAATAATCATTATTTGGTCAATGACACCTTACGTGTAGAAAACAATTTATTTTAAAAACAACAAATTTTACAGTATAATGTTCCATATATAGAGAAACTGTTACATCTATGCATAATCAAAAAATCATTAATATACAGAAAGCATAAAAAGTATATGGACAAAATTTACTTTTGGTTTTAGAAATAATTTTTTGCTTTATATAATTGCAAGCTTATGTAAATCAGCTAATTTTTTCAACTGAAGATTGGGGTACCATTACCTCATCTAATGTGTGCATGATGAAATATTTAGAATGATACATAAAGAGAAAAACCTACTGTCTCATTCCACCCCACTCACCCCTGTATGTGAAGTAAATCGTCATATATATGCATTGCATTTATATGTATTTTATAATTATACATTATATTCCTTAATTGTTTTCTTGTATTTTTCACTGTAATTTTTTTTCAATTGTCTATTTTTTTTTTTTTTTTTGGGGGGGGGGGGGGCTGGGGGCAGATTTCTACAAAATTAGTACAAATGAGGTTTTGAATATACTTTTACATTAATTTAGATGTTAGAAAATTTTATTTTAACCATTATTTTTTGAATCAGGAATGCTTACAGATTCTGAAATGATCATTATTTGGTTAATGACACCTGATGTGTAAAGAATCATTTATTTAAAAACAACAAATTTTACCTTTTCAATTTTTATTTTATTTAAAGCACACAGATGGAGCAATGTTTTTACCAAGTTTCAGAAAAATTCACGATGATTCATTTTTTTTATGAGCCATTACAATCTGACCCTTTTTGGGGTGAAATTTTCAGTTTGCACATAATAAAAAGTAAAGAAATGAAAATGCATTATTGTTTTGATGTGAAATATGCATTCTTTGTACAAATAGCTACAAATGGGTACCAGATATATAAAATTTGAGCCTTTAGTTGTCAAGATATGGCCACTTTTCGACGTTGATAAAATTTCAAGATGGCCGCCATTTTGTAAAAATGATCAGTTTTCAAATGGCTATATCTCAGCCAATATTGCGAATATTACTTTTAAATTTCAGATTTGAGGGTTTCACTACTATGTCTGTCTATGATAAAAAATTTTAAAAAAAATCTGTGACTATGATGCAACACCCATTGGTTGACTTCATGTGGAATGACCCTGATACTAAATATCAATTAAAATTAACCATAGGGAATTATTTTGCAAAATTATGGTTATTCAAGTAACAACAACTTAATTAGATTGCCTTTAGTTTTAAATATTTCTGTAACTGTGAAAAAGGTTTAATGAAAAAAAAGTTACTTTCAAGAATCTATTGAAATTTAAAAGTATATTTTGTTTAAAAAATAATATTTAGCAAATTTTTATAAAATAATTTTTAAAACTTAAAGATTTATATCTGAAATTTTTCATTGTTTCTAAATAATTTATATGTTTTAATTATTATGTGATTCTTTTTTTATTAATATGGTTGATACAGGTTTTTACTTAATGCTTAAATTTAGTAGTCAAATATTAAGAAGGAATAGAATATTTGGCTTTCTATCCTCTTACTATTAATCAAATATTCGGTAGACCTCTAAATTGAAATTGTAGTAAGTTTTCACATTTCACTCAAATTTCTTTAAGTTAGTTTAGAGTACCTCTGGTACTTTCCATTCATGGTAGTAATTCAAGGTAGTAATTTCCATTCATGGAAATCCTGAAATATCAGCATAAGGTACCCACATAAAATCTTGTTTTTACTGCAGCTTAGTTATGAATATCAAATCTGTTTATTTTTAGAGTACAGAACACGTAATAATAGTTCATTTTTAATATAAAAAATAAACAAGAAAACATCTACATTTATGAAAGCAACTTGCACAATTGGTTATTTCAAATTGAAATATATTTTCACACCACATACAGAAAATTAACATAAATTAACATAAATAACATTTTATTCCATTGTTTTTATTTTAAAAAAATACTTCCAAATTGTTTTAAAAAACATCTACATTTATGAACACCAGCTACCAGCATTGTTTATTTAAAATTTAAAGAAGTTTACACCACACAACACAAAAAAATAATAATTCTGAACACATGTGTAGAGTCTCGCTCTCATCATTAATTTTAAACAGGGGGGGGGGGACAGACATATAACATAAAATACAAATCTATCATTATTAAAACTCTACTAGAAAAATAAAAGTTCAATAACATGACCAAAAAATTGATACACTGAAGTGCAAACAAATTATGGGGTAGCAAAACTCAATAGCTTTTTTTCTTCTTTTAAATTCGGTTATAAAGTATGCATGCACGTTTATTAGATATGATAAGATATGTTGATCGTAACTTCACCGTCAAGAGACAGTTTCTGGGAATTTCTATAAAATTTTGCAGAAAAATCCTGGAATCGGCTGCTTGAAATTACCATTCATGCGTGCCATCTCCAGAAGATTATCTTAACCTAGGGTATTTACTCCCAAAACCGATAGCAATTTTCATTCTTTGCACAGAATTTGAGTTGTCCGTGTACAATATTTCGCTCTCATTGGACCATTCAATTTCTCTATTTATCTTTTTTTTTTTTTTTTTTTTTACTCACTGGAAAATTTTTTATAGCAGAAGATGAAAGGCGATTGCCACGGCAATCTTCCCAAATTTGTGACACCTAGTTAAATGAAACATCATAATTAGTTTATTGCATCTTAATAAAATGTTTAGTTTTGATATACTTTAAATTAACTTTATTTTGTTTAAATAATAAATTTCAAAAGTTATAATGCACCAAAATAGCAATGTGATTGACTTGAGCTAATTTAAACAATAAATTATATACAAGAATATTTACGGGGGGGGGGGGTTTAAAATTTAGGACAAATCTACATCGAATACAATTTTCAAATACAATCTCACCTCAATACTACATCATGTCCTAGATACTACATGCAATACAATCTCTGGACGAATACAATTATCAACTGTTAGCTTGCTTAGAAACAAAATTGAAAAGGCAAATTTTAAAATTAAAAACATGACTTTTCTTTTTTAATCGTAATTTTGTCTGATATAAACGTTTATGAGTATCTCAGCAAAATTACTAGTGAAAGGTGTCATTTAGTACATTTTTAAAGTTTTGATTTATGTTTATTTTTCTTGTTCTTTAAGCATTAACAATAATAATCATAAAAAAAGAACTTTTAAATGCATTAAAGTGAATGTTTACCTTTTCAGAAATTTTATTCCTTTTTAATAATATGGTTCAAATGATAAACTCAATGCATTTTGATGTTCTACTAAAGGTACATTCTGAAAAACTGCATATTAAAAATGAAATTATTGAAAAGTTTTAATTTTTTAAGATTTCTACTACTTTAAATATTTATGTTTTTTTTTTTTTTACCTTTTTAAACATTTTTTAAATGTGTACTATACAAGATTGCAAATGGATTTTTAGATAAATATACTATTGCATTTAATACTTTTTTTCGCTGAAACATACATAATGAAAAATGGAATTTCACATCTTCATATAATTTTTTTTTTTAAATAAAGAAAATTTGAATGTTAATGTATATGTTACAGGTCAAACCCGATTTTAGGCCAAACTAGATTAGCCTAGGCCAAACTAGTTTATCTTAACGCCCACCGGATAAACTAGTTTTCCTAGGCCAAACTAGTCTATCCTAAGGCCCATAGGACAAAATAGTTTTTCCTAGGCCAAACTAGCTTGGCCTAACTCTTATAGGATGGACTAGTTTAGCCTGCTGTTTATTGGTCTGAACTAGTTTATCTTAGGCCGATCTAGTTTATCCTAGGCCAATTCAATTTGGCGTGATTTTATTGAATTCCATGACCGCCTCAGCGCAATTATTCTAGGTTGTCCTAGGCTGATCGAGTTTATCCTCGGCCAATGTAATTTTACGTGTTTTAGCTGAAAGGCGTCAGTTTGAGAAATAATGAGCTCGCAGATTCTGTATGTATCTATTTACGCATGTACGTACGCATGTATGCACGTACGTGTGTACGTAAAGCGATAATTCTTGATAGAAATATCCGATTTCCTTCATATTTTAGATGTAGGTTGATTCTGATAAGGTACTTTTCCCATTAGTTTTGAGAATTCATTGTATAAGAATAAGGGGGGGGGGGATGGGAGGCTAATCCCTCACCGTTAATTTAGAGAAATGGATATTTCATGCAGAATTATCAGTTTTCATTTAAAATTTTAGATATAGGATCATTCTGACAAGGAACCTCAGTGATTAGTTGCGGATGTTTATTGGTTTATTGGATGTTTATTGTGATTGTTCAATGTTTAAGTATAATTGGGGGAAATGGGAAAAGGTACTCCCCTTTACTTTATTTTTCGAGGGTGTTATTCTTTAAAAAATCATTGTTGTAATACACAATTAGTGTAAACAGCCTGTGAATGCAAAGCCATCAGTTTAACTGGACAATATTATTTTTATTATTGATCCCGACAACTGCTCCATTGCTAACCGTGTGCAAAGTGGTTTTGCCATCACCCCTGTGTAATGTATTTTATTCGAAGGGTAGTAGAATGTTAGAGGTTTGTACGGGCCGGAATTTCGTGGCCCACACCACGCCCTTCCCGAAGGAAAGTTATTTTACCTCGACCCTGTGTAAAAATTAAAAGTTCGCCCCGAGCACTGCCTGTACAATAATCAGTGAAAGGAGACTCAGTCCGGCTCGATCTGGCCCTACTCAATTTCTGCAAAATAATTAGATTTTACTCCACATACAATTAAGATTCCTTTAAAAAATTACGCATGCATATTTATTGGATAAATTTACAATGTATTTTTAAATAACGATGTGTTCGCAGAATGGAAAATACACAATATATTATTGATTATTTAGATTCTTAGACCTTTCAATATCCAAATAGTGATTTATTAAATAATTAATATAGTTTAGAACAAAAGAAAAAACAGAGAGTATAAACATCATAACTTTTGAATATGTTTAGCAAAAAGTAGATTTGTGACTATATTTCTCTGTCATTCCTTAAGGCTTTTCTCAAATCCAAAAGAGCTACATCCTAAAAAATTTGTGAACTAATTTTTTTTTGGAAATGCATAAGAGGCATTCTCACGCAGAAAATATCTATTCGAATGGCGTTAATCAATTTTTCATAAAAGCGATGTCTTTTTTAAAAAAAATATTATTAAAGTTACGTTTAGTATCGAATTTCTAGTACGACTTCACGGAAAAAGAAAACTTGACGCCTTGACAAGAATAGCTTATAGGTCGACAGGTAATTAATTTTTCAAAAATGTAAAATGCTGTTCGATCCAAATTATGTTCAGCTGCGATCTGGCTCAAAAAATCCCAAAAATTCCAAAAACAAGCTACCCACCCCCCTAAAAAAATAATAATCCTAATAATAATAATAATGATAATAGTAATAATAATAAATGAAAGTCTGATCTTAGCATAACACGAGTCTGCAAAAAAAAAAAAAAAAAAAAAAAAAAAAAAAAAAAAAAAAAAAGAAATAAAATAAGAAAACACCATGTCCAATGCATCCTGTCTCTACGGTGGACATGTTAAATTTCTGTATTGATGTTATATCTTGCCGCACATTTATTACATTGGCCTAGAATAAACTAAATCAGCCTAGGACAAACTGGAATGTTGGCGCTGAGGCGGTCATTGAATACAATAAAATCACGCCAAATTGAATTGGCCTAGGATAAAGTAGATCGGCCTAGGATAAACTAGTCCAGACCAATAAACTGCAGGCTAAACTAGTCTATCCTATAAGAGTTAGGCCAAACTAGTTTGGTCTATGGGCCTTAGGACAGACCAGTTTGGCCCAGGAAAAACTAGTTTATCCGATGAGCGTTAGGATAAACCGGTTTGGCCTAGGAAAAACTAGTTTATCCGATGGGCGTTAGAATAGGCCGGTTTGGCCTGGGAAAAACTAGTTCATCCGATGGGCGTTAGGATAAACTAGTTTGGCCTAGGCCAATCTAGTTTGGCCTAAAATCGGGTTTGGCCTGTAACATATATATTTATCAAGTGTATAATAAAGAAAATGTACAAAAACGGTCAAATCTCTATTTGAAATAGAAAAAAAGCCTTGTCATTTTTAAAACATGAAAGTAATAAAATATAAACGTTCAGAAAAAGTCATTTAACACGGGAGTACACGCGCCGGGTCTTTTTGACCCGAAGTGCGTATGATTTCTGCAATTGTAACCACTTATCTTAAAAGTAATCTTCAGCTTATTTTATCGCAAAATTTGTAAGGATTGTCTCTGCCTAAATAAAATGACTGTTATAACTTGATTTTATTGGTGACAAAGTTAAAATCATTTCTACCCTGGGTAAGCACGTGTTCTCCCTGGTTAAAGTTTTAATTTGTGTGGGCAATTGTGTTGGGTGTATTTACAATATCTCGAGATATAATTTCTTTTTGAGTAAAAATGAAACATCAAAATATTCACAATAAATAAATATATATATATAGTGATACATATACATATTTAATATATATATATTTATAGAAAAAATAGATTTTTTGACTAATTTTGAAGTACGCTATTTCTTTAAAAATGATTTGTATTTGTTTTTCAATCTAGAAAATACAAATGAAAAACAATAAATCAATACCCGTTATAAATAATCTTAAAGCTATACTTTACGGTACTGGTATACATATATACTAATAAAATAAAAAATCTCTGTGAATATTTGCGATGGCTAGCAAAATCTATCCCACGTAGAGGTCTAACAATTTAGGTAAAGGTATTCCCAGACAGATCCTGATCAGACCTGAGACTCAGGCTTTTAATATTTTAAGGATCAAGATCTCTGGATCCCTTAACACTTTTTATGCACTAAATTGTTAAGGACGCGACCCCTTTTTATCTAATCTTTTTCATTTTGAGGGACTTTTCTCCATTTAGTTATTTTTGCTATTTTATTTTTCAGTATTGACGCTGGATCCTTGGGGCCCGTTTCACGGCCCCTTGAAGTTTTTCCGATAATAAATTGATTCCATTCAATCCGATCTTCATTTTTGGAATTCTTGTTCCATTTAGATATTTTAAAAATTTTACATTCCACAATGCACTGGAGCCCCTAGGGAATAATAGACTTCAACACTGGGGCTGTTGAACTTTTTGTACGCCAAACATTTTTCACCCCCTTAATTTCTCACCATCCCAGAGCAAAATTTTAAAGTTGAGTCTTTTACTCTTTTTCCAGGGTCAACACCAACACATTCTTACTCTGGCTCTAGGGCTTTTTTTAAACATTTACCCAATCAATTTATGCATTTCTTTAAAATATTATTTTAACAAATAATTCATATCCTATGCTTAATTTTTACTACTGTAAATATATTGCGCTAAGTACTACGACATTTTAACATGTTTTCCTGTTAAGGCCCTGTTTTTAACTGTCAGTTGGTCTCTTTAGGGCATCTATTACACATTCTTTAAAAATGGTCCAATCCATTAGCATTTTTTTTAACAACTTCTTAAGTCTTTCATCAACTACATGAACAACAAAAAACTCAGACTTTGAACTACTACGAATTTTGAATATTAATCGCTTTCTTGGGCCCTTGGTGCAACTTTTTAAAAATGATCCAATTTTTTTTTTTTAAATTTCGGCATCCTTTCATTACTTTAATAACTACAATAAATGATATCCAACTACATGCGAAAGAAACTCTTAGCTTCTTTGACCATGGCACAAGGACCCTTGATGTTTTTGTACATAAATTGTTATTAAATTGCCCCCTCTTAATTTTTCTTTTAAGAATTAGAAAAATTTATATCAGCATTATATTATTGTACAAAAATTCTATTGAATAGTAAAATTCACTCTATCTTTTCATTTTTTTAAGTTGCTTTGTAGTTTTAAGAATCTATTAAGTAAAAAATAAAATATGTTTATTTACGGCTTCGGAAAATGTCTCCTAATTCTTATTTTTATTAAATTTTTACTATAGCCCTTCAATAAGATTGAAAAAAATAAAATAATATAAATTATTCATAACTAAAAATTATTAGTTAAAACAAAAAATTAAGTTTTTTTTTTTTTTTTTTTTTTACTTGAAAAATCCCATTTGAAGATGTTATTTTATTTATTTTTAGGTTTTGTAGGCATTTTTCTTCTTCTTTTAAAATCATACTTTATTTGTATTACTGCTAAATTGTGCAAATGAAATTTGCTTGTAAGGTGGTCTGGTGTAATAACGCCAGGCGGGGTAATAACGCCAAGTGCTAATATTACGCATAATTATATAATAAGCCTGTAAATGGCACATATGAGCTTTTGCGCAGAAGGTATCTGAGTCATATAAAACAGAAACAACAGTTTAAAGTTAATTCGTTTCATTTATAGGCGTTATCGCTTTTAGAAGCAACTAAAATTAACGCTTGATCTAAAATTTGCGAGATAAGTTATGTGATGTGTAGACTATATATTTATCAAGAAATAGTTTGTTTATTATATAAAATTGTAGTGCATTTCATGTAGTTTCAAAATGTTGTAGAAGATTTTTAATACCTTCATGAAGCAGTTTGTAGTTTAAAACGCATTGTGCAATAAGTATGCTGGGGTAATAACGCTAAGAAATGGCGTTATTACACAGACTGATACCTTACATTTGCGGAACTACACCCGAAGGGGGCTTATTATTTTCTTTATGTATGAGACAGCATTATTGTTATTGTTGAAATGGTAAGATTAAGGAGGGTCCGATACACAAATCTAATCTCTCTTTTTGGGGTGGGGGGAGGTAATACTAATGTAAAAACAATTTTAAATTCTTATAGATAAAACGAAATCAAAATGTTTTCGATATTCCAATTCCAACATTTTCAAAACGAGGTTTTTATAAAATTCCAACTTGATTGTTCGATTGAGTCCTAAATTTTAACTGTCCGCTTTCCCAGCATTCCGTTTTCCAAAATTTTATAAATATAACTTTTAACTGATGTAACAGAAATTGTAAAATAACTAGTATGAAACAATCTGTGAGACCGCATGATCTAAAGATGAATAAAAAGCGTAAACAACTCATAGGATGATGTTTTTGTAATAAACTTTTTTGTACAAGACTATTACATTTAACAATCACTTATTTAAAAGTCTCTTGTAATTGTACTCAAGTTCCAAATGAAACAAATTTCGTTAGTATTTGTAGTTAAACCAAAAATTATAAGTTAAACTATAAAAAGCAGTGGTCTGTGAGATCGGTAACATTAGTTAATGGTTGAAATACGATCGATGATTAAAACTCACAGAGTACGGTTTCTGCACTGCACTTTTTGTTCAGGATTAAATCTAATTAAATTTAATCTATTCAAATATTTCTAATAGTAGTACAAGGACTCCAAACGAAAGCAAATTTCAGTTGTAACTATAGTTAAACTGGAAAATACAAGTTAAACTCTAAAATTAGGGGGGGGGGGGCAGCGTTTACTGCGATCGCTAACAGCAGTTAAAAGTTAATTTTGTTGCTAAGAATAGAAATAAGATTATATAACCACCTGAATCATGTATAAAATAATAAGGGATCTCACACGGACATTGATTTTTTATCAAAAATATTACTTAACTAATAAAAATAGAAATTTATTAAAGCATTTTTAAATGACTCCGACATATTAACTTTAGATTTGCGCGAATCTGTATTAGTAAGGAGTTTACCGGTTAAAAAGTATTTACAAAACTTCTATAACAGTGATAACAAACATATTTATTACACATAACTCTAGTTATTATAAAATTTCACTTAATAAAAATATTACATTAAAAATTGTTAAAATATTAAATGTGTTTTAGTTAAGCGGGACATTTTTAACCAAAAATAAACTCAGAGCGTTATATTCTGTTAAAACTCCCCCTCCCCTCCTTTTCTTTCTCTTGCAGAAAATATTGAATATTTTCTCATGTATAGTATACATACATAAAAATATAAATTCTGATTTAGAAAAACTTAGTTAAAACTGTGCAATGTTTCTAATAATTCTATTTAAGCAGTCCTTTTCAAGCAAAAAGAAGCTCTGGGTCTGATATTCTTTTGACTTCAACACCCCCCCCCCCCCCAGTTTCTTTTTCTTACACTTTTACAAAAAAATTGAACAGTTTCTATCGCTTAGAATACATTTTGTCAATTTCTAGGGCTGTAGAGCTTGTTTTTTAGTTTTGGGCAATCTATATGGGATTATTCCACCTTATTTTATAGTTTTGCTTGCATGGCGTCATTACCCACCTATGTGGGTAATAACGCCAATTTAGATAGGTCAAGAAATCACGCCATTACATTTTATGTATACATGTCTGCTAAATTATTTTTTTTATTTAGATAGTTAATGAGTTGCTGTATCAAATCCTACATTTGTTAGAAAAATATAATCATAAACTAAGCCGTGCTAGAACCTTAACGTGGCGTTATTACCCCAGGGTACCTTATTTAAAACTTTTCTTTTTAGTAATTTGAATATCTAGGAAATATCTCTAAAGTTTTAAAAGGATTATTACTAGGGATCTTTCGAAATAGAAACCGAAACCGGATTTCGGTGATTGTCTTATTTTTGGGTGAAAATGAAACTGTCCAAATAATTTTAAAGTTATTATTATATTTATAAATATACATAATTATTAATAATTATGCATATTTATAGAATTTGCATGCATATTAATTAATTGTACTTATTTACTAAACATTCATAATTAATAATTAATTACACGTTTTGTCACATTGTGACCAATAAATTGTCTAGAAAAATCTCATTTTTGTCCGAATTGAATTTTCGGCCCATCTGCAGGTATACTGTTATGGTATATGTATACTTCTTATATAATATATTTTTTTTTAATTTGTATAGTCAGAAAAATTAAAAAAATCTTTAAAACTCATTTTTAAAGCTATGTTTAAAGTACTGCTAGTAAGCATCATAATCTATGAGACATTGTATATGTATTTATTTTAGAAACATATCTTTTTTTTCTATATTTTTATTTTTTATTTTTTCATAAGCAAAGCAATCCATTTCGTGTATTGTATCAATGAAAAGTTTTCCCCTTATTTTTTAAGTATTAATTTGTTCTATATTAAGTTAAGTAATAAAATTAATCTGCAATTATTTTGAAAGAAATATCTTAATTGAACAGCTTAGTTAAAAAAAAAAAAAAAAAAAAAAAAAAAAAAACATGTTAAAATTCTTTTTTTTTTTTTTTTTTTTTTTTTTTTTTTTATACGAAAGGTATACGATATATGGTATCATGTGATAAAACTAAAATGCTACTTAGTATTGAATATAGGAGTTAGCGTTTTTTTTATAATTTAATATTAATTTATTTACTAACTCAAATTGCAATATTAAATTTTGATACATAATCCTTAAATATTAATTAAAATGTTATTTTCTAATAGATTTTAATATTACCTTTTAGCATTAAAACAAATTTTATTAAGAATGAATTACATTACATTGTTACACAACATCTTCTTCCATTCAACTGTTCAGTTTTGAATACCATAATAAGAAAATAAGTATTATAGGTATCTATAGAAAATTTGTTCCCCTTTTCAGAGACATAAAAGTTCATTGAAAACAACAGTAAAAAAATAAAAACTTTTGGTGCGTTGTCTGGATTTTTTTTTTTCCGCTACTACTTTCTTCCTTTTCTGTGTCAAGTAACGCAATTTGTTTGTATTCTTTACTTCTTTTCTAAGCATCATCTCCGTATAAAAGGATTCACGATGTAATTTAATTTTATTAGGAGGATTTTCTTTAACATTTTTGTATCTTTTCAGAAGTTGCTTTCATAGCGAAACTAAGCCCTTTAGTTGCAATCCTACTGGCAGTTTTGGGAACACTTCTAATGACAGGAGTGGTTGGATTAGCTTTTGTCCAGCTGCGCAGAAAGAGGCCACATAAAAGTAAGTATGAGACATTAGATTCGATTACAAGAAGTAAAAGTATTTTGAAAAGCTTGTTTCTTTCGTATTGTGAAAGTATTAGTATATACTTGTTTTTGTCTGTTTTCTTTTTTTCTTGTTTGGTAAATCACGTTTACAAGTGCTTTTTCTTTATAGCTTTTTAACAGACCGTTTAAGAATATATGTATGATTGAATTAGGCTTAAAAAGCATGAAATCGTATTTTTTCTGCATTTATTTATAATAATTTATTTAAAAAAATGCTATTATTATTATAATTAATATTTAAATATTTTTATTATTATACATGTTATATATATAATTTTTTATTACAATTAATGTTTTGTGCAACTGCGCTGAAAGAGGCCACATAAAAATAAGTATGAGCCATTAGATTTGATTACAAGAAGTAAAAATATTTTTAATGGTTGTTTCTTTCGCATTGTGAAAGTATAGTGTAGATTTTTTTTTCTTTCCTGTTTGGTGAATCACGTTTACAAGTTCTTTTTCTTTATAGCTTTTTAATCGTTTAAGTGCATATATGTATATATGAAAGGACTTAAAAAGCATTAAATCGATTTTAGTATAATAGTAATTTTTAATTAATAGTATACTAATACATTATAATATACTATAATTTATTATATTTTTGTATAGTATCGTATTTTTTAGCATAATTAGATAAATGTTTTTCTAAAACATTTTTTTTTTATTTGTAGCTATTACAAGCATACTTTTTAATTATTATTTAACTTAATATATATGTTTTTTTTTTTTTCTAAAACTGAGGCCGCATAAAAGTAAGTATGATACATTTAATTCGATTACAAGAAGTATACGTATGTGGAAAAGATTGTTTCTTTCCTATTGTGAAAGTATTAGTATATGCGTTCTTTTTTTTCCTGTTTGGTGAATTACGTTTACAAGTACTTTTTTTTATAACTTTTAAACAGAATATTTAAGATTATGTGTATGAATGATTGGTCTTAAAACGCATGAAATCTTATTTTTTTTTTGTATAATAGTATTTTTAGGATAATGTATAGTATACTTATATACTATAATATACTGTAATTTAGTATACTTTAGGACAGTATATTTTTTTAGCATAATTTAGATAATGTTTTTGCAAAATATTTTTTTTTCTAGTAGATATTACCAACACTCTTTTTAATTATATCTAACTTAATATATTTTTTTCTTTATGACTAGGGCTTCATAAAAGTAAGTATGAGATATTAGATTCGGTTACAAGAAGTAAAAGTATTTTGAATGCTTGTTTCTTTTGTATTGTGAAAGTATTAGTATATACCTGCTTTTTTCTGTTTGGTGAATGACGTTTATAAATGCCTTTTCTTTATAGCATTTTAACAGATCATTTAAGAATATGTGTATGAATAGTCTTAAAAACAAGGAATCGTATTTTTTTCTATGTTTATTTTTAATCTTTAATTTGTAAATATTATTGCTATTATTATTATTATAATTAATATTTTTATTTATTATTATCATTTTACAACAGTGAATGACATTTAATCCTTAATAGATGACTGCATTACAAAACTTCTTCAGATGAAAGTAATAATCAGGATCGTCATTTTTTGGAGTTTCAACAATTGAGGTGGTACAGGATACATTTTAAAATAACTTTTATTTATTGAGTTAATATTTTTTTTTTGTGATGGTGAGCCACATCATTTGTAGGTAAAATCACATAATTAAACTTCTCATAAAAAAAAAGAAATCTTTAAAAAAATGGGTTAAAATCGTTATAACTGAAAATATTATTTGTAGAATTTGAATTTTGTGTTATTTAAATAATCGAAATATATAAGATTTAATTTATAATCAGATTTTTAAAATATTCAAAGTAAAAATATGAAAAAAATGGTGTAACCTAAAACAAATTCTATCTTGAAAAGTTAATTTTTTTTTTGTTGTTGTTGTTTTGTTGAATCAAAATTGAAGTAAAATAATTCGAAAAGACATATTCTAAGTTTAAATAAGTTATCTTTAACTGTTCTTGATTTATAAAGATTTAAATATGATAAATGTTGAAAAAACTCATCAAGAAGATAAACGCATTTTCAGAGAAAATTCCATGACATTTCCATGACAGCCAGTGCTTAAAATCTAGATTTTGAAAATAAACCAATACGAAAAAGTTAGTAGTTTTGCTTTTTCTTTTTTGAAAATTTAAAGATTTGTCTGTCCCGGACTCCCCACCCCCCACCTCCCCTATTTTTTTAGTTAAAATTTATTTGTATATAATTGAAAAAAAAAAACATGAAAAAAAATCTATAAAATATTTCTTAAGTACTGGGAAAGTACAAATAGTACATATGAAATTGTGGTTTGATAAATGCTTTTGTAATTTTTCTTTTGTAGATATTACAAGCACCCTTTATAACATTATTCAACTTAATATAAATTTTCTCTATAACTAATTGGATGTGCTATTATTTTTTGTGTTTGTTTAAAAAAACTCCAATTATATTATAAACCTCCAAAATCTCCAATTATATAAAAAGCAATCTATGTGCACTTACTTTTTGCACTTACTTTTTCTACATATATATAGCCAAATTTATATAACTTGTTATGCTATATTGTTTATAATTTCGATTTTTAAATCAATTTAGGCTTAAAAAAGGAATAATTTCTAATAAAAAGCGTTCAACACTGATGAAAATTCTGCGCTTTTATAATCCATATAGCATAATTGTATGGTATATATATATTTTTTCCAAATCATATTTAGCTTTATAACTTAATTATATTTAAAAAACGGCTTTCTTAATAACGTATTTAACAATACAAAACTGGAAAACTTATAACTCTAAATTGTCTTTTTCCTTACAAAAAGCATAGTTGTTTTATTTCGACAAGATTATTAAATAACTATTTTCTTTTTTAGCAACTTCCATTGAAGAGGATAAGAGCAAGTATGTAAGCTATTTACCTGTTTATGGATATTTAGAATTTTATTATTTGATACTATAGACCAATAAAACAAATTATATAGAACAATAATAAACATTTGTATTTTCACAGATTGGATGAAATTCTAAAGAAGACGGCTGAGGATATAGTAGAAAATACAATTGCGTGTCCAGACGTTGTCCCCCCAAACAATTGTAAGTTGGAGATTTTATAAATAATATTATTTATGTATATGTTACATTCATAGTTTAATTCCTTATCTCTTTATTTACAAGAAGGCATCAATTATTCATTTAAATATATACATAAAAATTGCGAATGAAAGATTTTTTAAACACATAGTGAAATATTCTATGTAATATAAAAACATTATTTCCACATAAACAAATAATGTTGAATGTATAAGTAGTAAATGTATTTTCCTTTCACGTTACATCTTTTACGATATTTCAAAGAAATATCAGAAAAAAATTTAAGAGCTATACTTTTCAGATATGTGACTGCTTAAGATAAGACTTATACAATAAAGTTCTCATATATTTGAGCCATACTGAAATATCCATAGGAATTCATGTATGAATTAAGGTTTATTCACGTATTAAAAGAAATACGTAAAAATAGTTTTGATACTTAAAAGGAAAGAATGTACAAAGTTTTTAAAATATAATTATTAATTGAATTAAATTCTAAAAAAAATATTTTACTTATTGCATATATTCTTTATTTCCTAAATTTATATAATTTTAGATTTTTTTAAATACAATAATGTTAGTTTAAATTTATTTGCAATTTATCTATCCTTTATTTCTAAAATTTTCATCAACATAAACATTTAAATAAATATAATAATGTTACTTTGAATTTGCATGCAAGTTGAATAAAAAAAACTAGCAAAAAATTAAGTGTATTTTTAGAAATAAAAATTAATGTAATTCTTTTTTTAATGCATTTAAAGAAATTTTTAATGCAATTACATTTATATAATATAGCTGTGGAAGATTTTTTAAATAATGGTATATCTTTTTATAATTTGTAATGTTAAACGATTATAAAATTATACTCTGAATTTCTATGAAAAACATATGGTTAATAGATGAATAAAATTGACATTAATAGAAAACATAAAACAAAGTAAAAAGGGACATAAGTATTTAATAATTCGCAAAGGTAAAATTATAGTTTTGGCATGTAGAATCTAAATTGTAGCTCTAAAAATAGTGCCATGCCATCCTTATAAATTCTAGTCCCATTTGAGTTCTAGAGTCTCCTACTGGAATTCAAGAGCGTTTTGCTATATTCTTGTCAAATTCATTTTAAAATATCCAAAAATAGATGCGAACACAAGATGTTTGATTTAAGGGGATTCAGGGGTTGAAAGCTTTTCAAAAAATCGATTTTTTATGATCTAGTTTGATTATTCGATTAATTCTTAACTCAATGCATAAAACCGCATAAAAATATTTGCATTTTTAACGGAGTTATAAGCATTTATGTATCAGCACTTTCATAGCCGCACCCATATAATTTCAACTTTAAGTCGCGTTTTCTCAAAACTTGATTTTTGACGACTAACACCAAGATTTCAAAAAAAAAAAAAAAAAAAAAAAAAAAACCTATTTGATGGAATGGCTTAATTTTTTTGCATGCATATAACATCATTATCTATAGCATGAATTAATATATTTTAGGTAGTTTAATATTTTGAGTATTTTTAATGAAAAAAAAGGTTGTATTTTTTAAGTTTTTTTTTATTTTCAAATTTGAGAGATTTTTTAATAATCTTTTTTTAAAGTGATAGTTATATCCTTAATTCATTCTATAGATAATGATGTTATATGCATGCAAAAAAATTAAGCCATTCCATCAAATGTTTTTTTTTTTTTTTTTTTTTTTTTTTTTAAATCTTGGTGTTAGTCATCAAAAATCAAGTTTTGAGAAAACGCGGCTTTAAGTTGAAAATATATTGGTTATATACATAAACTGGATATACATAAATTCTTATAACTCCGTTAAAAATGCAAATATTTTTTGCGTTTTTTTGCATTGAGTTAAGAATTAATTGAATAATCAAACTAGATAAAAAAAAAATCGATTTTTGAATAGTTTTCAACCCTTGATCCCCCTTAATAGCTGAAAATCTTGTTTACGAAAGCATTTAATTTCTCGTTACTGAAACGATTCAATATCGTTTTGTCACCTAGAAAAATAAGAAACTAGAAATGCTAGGTTTAGAAATGCTGATTTGATTAAACTATTCCCACAGTTCGGTCATCTATAATTCTAGTTTATGCATTCGAAAAATGACTAACTATTCATTCAAGGTGAAAGTGAGATATATATACATATTTCTCAGCATATGTTTAATTCTGTAGGTTATTTTCTTACATTCAAGAAACAAATACCACATACTGAGGGAATTTTAAATAATTTTCCTTTTCTATTGAAATGACGCTTACATGGAGATAATAAAAAATAATTTTTGGTACATTGCCTCATATACCTCTTTCTGAATCTTATGTTGAGAAAGCTCCTTCATTATTTTTTGTTGATCATTGACGGCAACTAAAGTCACATATGTGTTTCTTGGCTTTCTCAACAACTATGAACACCGTGACCTTTTCTATATTTGTAAAATCTCCTGTCTTATGTAAGTGCACACACACAAAAATCTATCCCAATTGGCAATTAGTGTGATTAAATTTAGACGTTGAGGGCCACCATAATTCTTACCCTTCAAGGATATGCATAATATAAAATATGAAAATAAAACACGTGGCATTTAGAGAACAACACAAAATATATATTTTAGTCATATGAGGTCACCATAATGCTTATCTATCATTGCTACGCATTATATAACATATGAATATAAAACATATGTAATCGATTTATAAAATGCATTGAAATTTTAAAATAAAATTAGGACGTACATTTAAATATTTGTAATACATAGTAATGCTCTATTACGGAAATGAGTTAACTACTTGATTATCCCCTCAGCCAATTTCGACGGATCTCATAAATCGATAAAGTATAACTTATCCGACTACCAAACTACTACCAAACCTATATTAACATAAAATATACAATTAGACATAACTTTTATAATAAAAAAAATCAAATAAATTTGTAAAAGATTAATAATAATGCAAATAAAACATCGAATTCAAAATCGATTGATAATGTAATAAACACGTGTAATGTGTTTTTAATGTCAAGTGAATGTGACATTTGCGATAAGCTATTATTGACACTTACTGTTACAGTTTGGCGGTAATTTTTTGGTGGACGGGATAATCAATATGTACCAAATTGTACAAAGAAATTATTCTTATAACTTAAAAACTGACAATTCTATTAATTAACAATTTACTCTGTCGGATTAAGCATCTAATCATCAGTTAAAATATATCGTTGAACTGAATTTTGAATGAAATACAAGATCATGGAAAATGAAAGATTGCTGAAAACAGGATTAAAAACATCTCGGCACTAATTGATCAATTTCATGCATTATGCAACATTTATGTTTTTTTTTTTCTTTTACAGTCACTCCTCAAATTTAAAAAAAAAAAAAAAAAAAAAAAATGAAAATTTTTTTGTACTTTTCATTACAATGAATATTTTGAGAGTCCGAAAAATAGTTCGGAATAATTATTGATATTAAACTGATTTATTTCCATTATTACATATTAAGTACACACCAATTTTTTTACATATATATATATATATATATATATATATACAATCATCACAGTCTGTGGTGGGGAAAATCGTTTTGCTTATATTTCATGCGTATAGTTATTTTCTATGAATAACTAATCATCTGCTTTAAAATGTAATAGCAAAGTTGTAGAATAGCGATGTATTTTCTAGTGGGTTTTTTGTTTTTTTTTTGTTTTTTTATTATTTCTAATAGGGAATTGAAAAAGTTGTGGCATCAGCTCTTTCTTTGCTATGTCAGAAATTAGAACTGAAAATTCATTTATTACATATGCTCAGATGCGAGAGAACATGTCTCTAAAACAAAAGATTTACATAATTAAGGAAGTGCTAAAAAGAACATAACCTGAAAAATCTTTAAAAAAAAATAAACTAATTTCTATAGTTTTTTTAAAATGAAAATGTACATTTAATTAAAAAAAATATTATTCAATTATTTATTTATTTATTTATTTATTTTTTTTTTTTTTTGCCACACTTAAATTTTTACACATTTTTCATTTGTAAAATAAAATTATGACAATTTAACATTTTTTTAATTGTTAACTTGCGAAAGTACTCTTGTTATTTGGCATTTTAAAGAATTTATTATAATTATTATAATTATAATTATTATTGAAATATCATGTTGTTTTTCTTGATATAAGAACATATTAGACATAGTGTACTGGCGGTGCTTTGAAAAACCGCTGTAATTAATAACCTCTAACGAATTAATTTTCTCATGGGTGAGACTATTTTTTTGTGTTAATCCTTTATTTTTCAGTGTAGTATTTTTTTTATTGCAGTAGATGAAGGGTGAAATCGTAGTGCAATGAATGATTGTCGGTGTTTCCATTTTCTTAGAATTGGTGGAAGATAAGTAAAACTAATTATTGCAGAAAGAATTCACAACACGTGATAAAACATGATTTTATAAACAATCACAAACGTGTCCCAAAAATGACTGATGGATTTTAAAATTCAATAACTTGCAAACGGTGACAGGTATTTGAAAAATTTTTGCAGGAGGGTTATGTATAATGTCAGGAGTTTTTTTTACCGTAATTTTTTATTTTTGTTCGAATTTCAAACAATAGATAGCGCTGACGGCAATTGTAGGCCAGGTCGACGCCGAAACTGACCGCACTCAGCACTGATAACCTGGCCTGCAATTTTCGTCAGCGTCATCTATTGTTTGAAATTCGAACTAAAATCAAAAGTTACGGTAAAAAAACTCTTGACATTATACATAACCTTCTGCAATTTTTTTTAAATAGCTGTCACCGTTTGCAAGTTATTAAATTTTAAAATCCATCAGTCATTTTTGGGACACCCGATATATATATATACCGGGTCTATATATATCCGGTATACATGTGTGTTTGTGTGTGTGTATTTCATTACAACTGTTTTATTTATAAATGTGGAGATGTGTGTAAAATCCTTTATATTCCTACCTAATGCAAAAAAAAAAAATCCTTATAAATCTCTTGAAATTCACTTACTTTCTTAAAAATTCAGATCATTTTTAACATTACCCAAGAGTTTTTAGTATAGTGTATTAATGGTCTGTCTCTAGCATGTCTGACCTTCTTAAAAACTCGTAAAAACGAAGTCGTTGAATGAGCATTGGAGGGTTGGATAATTTTTCCTCCTCCCCCTTCTGCTGTCGCAAATGGACATATAGCGTAATAAATTGTTTATCGGCTTAGATACAATTATGAAACTGTTTTATAGCAAAACGTACCAATAAGAGACATTTTTTTTTTTTTGCTAGATGTGTCACTTTTTTTTTTTTTTTTTTTTTTTTTTTTTTTTTTTTTTTTTTAAGGGGAATTTAACAACAATCCCTTTTCATTGTGGTAACAGAGAAAAAGTTGTTTACGGTGTATTTTACTCGGATAAAATTATTTTAAATATGATGAACCTGAACTCTCTAATAAAGAACATCAAATGATGCTTTCTGTAAAATAAGGCATGCAAACATTTATCATTAACTTTTAAAGTTACTTAACGGAATTTGGTTACATAATGATCGATAAATAAAAATATTAAAATGCTTTTTTATAACGTTACTGTATCTCAGACACAATGAAATTTATATGCATTACTGAATTGCTCTACAAAAAGCTTACATTTGTATATGACGAAGTTACACATATCGTTCACTTAGTGAGAGGAATAGCATCGGACAAATATTTTATTTCGATTTTTTTTTCAAATGATTAAATTTAAATGTTTTAATGTAATAAAAACTTTAATATGCTATTTCTATATATATTGAAATTGTAATTATTCTTTATCACAATAAATATGATTCCAAGGGAAATGTGCATTACAATATGTAGAAATAATATGTTAAAGTTTTAATTTGATTCAAACTTAAACACTTTTTTAACTTTGACCGCACAAAAACGAAAAAAATAAAAACGTTGCATTTACGGCTTACGAAATTGATAACGGAGCAATTTAAAATGAAAATTTTATAAAATAAAGTCTCTGAAAAGCAGGAATTAAATATTAATCAATATTCACACATAAATAGCTGTATACGACGTGCTTCAAAACGTAAAATACATGCTGAAAAAAAAAAGTAAAGCAATTCTCAAGAATTTTTTTTCTGCATAGCAATTTTTTCCAATCGTGTTTGAAAGCTAGAAAACAAAATACATGAAATGTGATAGATTAAACGAGCTTCACTCTGAAATTACGTTGATTAATAGTAATTAATAAAAAAATGTAATGCATGTCAATTTAGGAATTGTTTACATATGTAAAACATCCCACATTGTAATTAAGTGGACTTTGATTATTCTACAGTTACACTTTTATGAGTAAAAGAAAAACATTTTCTTATACTTTTGCATATAATAATTTCTATAACAATAAAATGTTTAATGTATAATAATCAAACATAAATTATAATAAATAATCGAATTCAAAAATTAAATTTAATAAATTTAATTTATAATTTTAATAAATTATAATTAATAATCGAATATATATTATTATATGTGAAATACATAATGTTAATCGCACTGCATTGCATTGCCTTTTTAATTTAAATTATATGTAGCACAATATTTTATACTCAGAAATTTATTTTTTTCTACTTTATTTTTTTTAATATTTTAGCTATGTATGTCAGCCCCGACGGAGAAAGTATAGTGGAAATTCCAAAAGACATCAGTGCTCAAGATTATAAAAATTGTGTTGTAGCGTTGAAAAAAAGTTGGAGCTTTAGAGTAAGTATTTTTTTCAATGAACTCTATAAATATTAGAAAAGGACTTATAGTACCTTTACAATTAAAATGCGTAATTTGTTCAAAGATAAATGTAAATATGTACATAAAATTCGAAATTGATGAAGTTTAAGAAATGTAAAAAGTAAATGCTAGTATAATGAAAGTAAAATGTAAATTACATAAACATATATTCCCTGTCTGGCAGAAAAAGAGAAATTTGGTGGATGTAAAATTTGCTTAAATACTTTGTATCAGACTACACTTTTAAAGTTTACTGTGTGTAAAAATATTGAATATTAAAGTTTACTGTGTTCAATATAGAAAAATATGGAGATTTCGCCAATCAGTGACAAAACGCTAATTCTTAAATATTAAAGCGTTTAACATATTTGATTAATTTAATTTTTTTTCCTTAGTATTCAATGAATTTTTAAATTAAAATTTGCAAATTTTGGTTCCTGTTTTTATTATAATTTTTATGGGAATTCACAAATAGCGTACATTGAATAAATATAAGGTAAATTTTTGCACTGCTAACTAAACAGAAAACCAACTAAGTAAAATAGGCCTAAGTTGGCTATCAAAATTTGATCCCTGAAACAGCAACCCGATAGTCTGCATTTGAATTGCTAGAAAAAAATGATATCAGCCTAATTTATTATATAAGTCGATAAAAGTGCAAATCAAGTTGTTTTCCTGGCGTCATTTTACTGAATGATACTATTATTAGCAATAATAGTAATAATACTATTAAAAGCATATACCGTACATTATTTAAGATATACAGCAAACTGTCAAGAAATTTAAATTCTTTTATAGAAAGCAGTTAACTAATTACAATTTATCTATATTTTTATGAATTAAAATGCTTCTTAATAGGTCAAAGCATATTATATGTAAAAACAGAATGGTTAAACTAATTACGGGTGTTTTTTTTAAATGCACAAAACACATCGTCCGTGTAATTGTACTTCCAAAGCAGCAGGGAATAAGAAATTATCCTGATTTCGATCAGAGATCACGGAATGACAGAAATATATGAAAAAATATAACATGAAACAAAGGAACAATGTGAAGGAAATTAAAATGAAAAACACAAAAGTCAAGAACTTAAGATGCGTAAATTTCTATTAATTAGGCTTCATGTAACTTAATTAATTATAAATCCGCCTTTTCAGTGGATAATCATATTCTTATAACAACTCATATATTACTACGAAAAGAACAGGCAAAAGAAAAATCGTGAAGAATTACATCATCTTTAACCTTGCTGATTGTCCAAGATGCGGTGCTGTAACTGTCTTTCGACTCACGACAAAGCATGATTGTTTATATGCTCCAGACTCCAGATAATGGATAGTGTTGTTTGCTTCCTCAGGCCCAGTGGCGCGGCAATGACTGGTGACTATGTAATATTATAATATATTTCATTTTCTTTTGAGTTATTAAAAAAAAAGAAATTTGAAGTATAATACTTGTTAAACATTATACAGTGTGTTTACTCTCTTGCAAGTGAGCAAGGGATAATTTCTTTACCGTTTATCATAGGCATATAGTTCCAATTGCAAAAATGTTTAAAAAGGTAAAGAAGTATTATGCAAGTGATTTAAGTCAATTTTTTTTACGAAAATTAAATTTTTATAGGTCTTCCCGGTCCTATAAGTAATATTTAGTGAATTTTTACTGCTACTCTAACAAGTAAGACAAAAAGAGTCCCATTCTACTGCAATTAAAACTGACCGAGTAATAGCTGTTTAAATTTGAAGCATCTTTTTGCTGCAAAATAGAGGGCAATCACAAATTTACTGGAAATAGAAAGAAATGACAGTTATAAAATTAAACATTAAACATTAAGAGTAAAATACTTTTTTACAATATTATTTTTAAATTTATGTTTGTGCTTACACATTAAAGCAAAATGCACAACTTGTACTAAAAAATATAAGTAAAAAAAAATAACAAAATTTTAATAAATTAAATTATGAAAAGAAACAGTCACAAATCGTTACAAAATGATACGTATTTAAAATTCTATTAGATTACTTAACTTAATAGAATTTGGTATAGTACTATAAAATAAATAAATTGTACTCACCTAAAATCTCATTAATATTATATTGTCTTTCTATTTATAAATAAGAATGCGAATTGAACATTGATTGGATATTTGGCAATGGGTTAAAATTTGAATATATATGTTGAACTAGGAAAACATGCATGCAAATATTATCATTAAAATAAAAGCTTATAAAAGTAACAAACCCTTAATAAAATCATGAAAAGAAACTGCTTCATTTCCCTATAATGTAAAATATATATAAAAATACTATTGAAGATGTGAATTTGAATACTTGCCTTACCTCCTTTGTTTTTTCTCTCAATCTATATCAATCTGCACTAATGTAACACTAAATCTTCAAATTTATAATGAAAATTAATGGACGCATTTAACGGTTTTTCGCGATTCTCCAAAATTTTATTTTCTCGATAGAGCTTTGAAAGTCGCGTCTTAAATTATTTCAACCAATCTAGAAATTAATTGATAAAAATTAACACTACCGTAAAACTTAGACAGTGCAGCATATTCAGTTAAATCGCTTTAATTTACCTCGTTTAAAACATTTTTGTAATTAGAACTATATGTCTGTGCCAAATGGTTTGGGAATTAGCCATTGGAAAACGTTGGACGCTCTTTACTATATTTTAAGCACTCAGTCTACTTTCCCTTAAATCTTAGTCCAACTCATCTGTTTTCAGTTACAGAAAAGTGGTTTAAGTCATGGAGTTTTAAGTTTCGTAACTCAGTCAATTTTAATGTTAAATAAATAGGACTTTTTGGTATTGCTTGTTAGAGAAAGGGAATTTTTTTACTAATCATCACTTATAAAACCGGGGGACTGTATAAAAATTTAATTTTCGTTTTTTTTAACCTAAATTGCTTAGAAAAGCATTTTTCTGCGTATTTAGCATTTTTGCAATTGAAACTATATGTCTGTAACAAACAGTTTAGATATTAGCCATTGGCCATCCTTGAGAGTGGACACACTGTATAGTTAAATATAACGAAATAACAGTTTAAACGTTTAAAGCGTTGCCACCCATATTTTAATGCTGTCACAAACAGTCATTTTTATATTATTCTAATTAAATTAACATTTTTACTAACAGGTTTATTTCTTGCTTTTGAATTAAAGAACGATATCTATAAATGTTGCTATTTAGACATTAAACAGCCATGGCACACACAATATTCACCACTGTAAATAAAAATAAAAGTGCTGGCAGCAATGTTGCCAGTAATTTTTGCCATAAAAACAGCAGTACAATTAGATGAAATAAAAAATTTACATCTAATTTTACTGTAATTTTTACGGCAAAAACTGCTTACAACATTACTGCCAGTAGTTTCTGCCGTAAATTGAAAGGATTTTTTTCAGTGTATACGCATTTTTAAGTGTCCGTGTTTTTAAATGCTTATAATATTAGACATCTTAGCGTATCATATGGTAATATGATACTATAATTATTTTTCAATGAACAGTTTTCCCATTTTTTTAAAAATTTCGGATTTCTTCTTTCAGTCTGGAATGCAAGAAAAAGCAGAAGTAGAAGTTACGTTACCATCTTTACATACAGTAAGTGGTAAGCCGCCAGAATCTCCTACGTCTGTCAGCCCTTTGTTAGGAGATGTTACGATAGAAGAATGTTTTACTTCTAAGAAAATTGTAATAAAAGTGGAACATTCTCCTCCTCCAGATGTTGGAAAAAAATCTAAAGTAAGTGAAATTACGTCTCATTTACAATAAATGATTAATTTATAAATCAATGATAAACCAATAATCAATGATCAATCAAATTAAAAATGAATCAATCAATAACTAAAAATCACAAAATGATAAATGAATAATTATACAATAACTTATTAATCATTTGGAAAATGGTTGTTTCTGTCAGTCGAGATTAGAGATATCTGAAACATATATGAAATCTTGTGATGTCCGTATTTTATTTTTCTTATGATTAGTCCATGTTTAATGTCCAGAGAAGATCACCTTTGTTTCCATAATGACAAAAAATGTATAAAAAGTATAAAAATATTTATAACTCATAAAGAAATTGAGATATAGCTTTCAAACAAACTGCACCTAAAAGGAATTCTTTATTTCTCTATATGACTGTGAAGAAACTGAAAATGTGCAATGATTAGAAGTTTAAAAATTTGAAACTAAAGAAAGTTATAAAACTAAAAATTTTATTTACAATATAGCGTGATTGTTCAAGAATATAAATGTTAAATCGATGGGGTTTCTTAATATCTGACTCTATCATTATGCATGCCATGTTTCGATCATCATAAAAATTACATTTATTATTATTTATTTTACCAAATAAGAATAATTTTTATTTGAAAAATTCATTGTTAATAAAAAAAAACGTAAAAAAGCTATAAAATATATTGTAGCTAATAATCAGATATGAAAAAAAAAAAGAATCCAAAAAATGAAGTCGTATGTAAGATCGTCTTTCAAATGAAAAAAATAACAATGAGATCTGATTACTGATCTCGCCGATTACGAAATGCTCGAAGATCACGAAAAAGGAAACAATGTAATGTTGAACTAAATGATTGTAGAAGACCATTTTTTCATATAGAATTTATTTATAAGTGATAAATTTTAGTCTTTGAAAAAATCCTTTTTAAAAAATGGTCGTTGTAATTAGTTAAATTACATTTTTTTTCTTTATCCTTATTTATGTTATTATACCCACTTACTGGATGGAATGCATGACTAATGCTCTTATTCACCAACTACTTCAACCCCAGGTTATACGGAAAACCTCGGTCGAACGCTCAAAGGGTGTTCACCTCAAATCCTGATTGGATGCCTTCTTGATAATGTCCAATCAAATCTTAGCGTGAATTTCATTTGAATGTCTAACTGAGGATTTCTAGGTTGAGGTAGATGGTGAATACGAGCAGAAATAATGAAGAGGATAGCGAATGGTCAGAGTCATAGTCAAAAAAGGTGTGAAATTACATTATTTCGTTAATTAGAAGTTCGAATTTTTTTAATTCCTTTATATTATTGGAAATATTTTTCACAAAAAAATACTGGCAGTTTTCTCTTTTTCTTTACTTTTTTTTCACTCGACCATTCGCCACTTTTAAAAAGGTATTCTATAAACAACTGTTTCTCTGTAACAAGACCGGTAATACTTATCCCATGATACATCACAAAATTATTAGTAAATTAAATATAAATCTGTGATATTTTCGCACTTTAACAATTTTTCGATATTAAGAAATTAAAAACATATAAAATTAAGAATTTTATAAAACTATAACGGTTCATGATAAAAGAATAAAAATCAGCAAATGAAAGGAAAAAGAATAAATTAAAAGAAATAGCAATTTAACAAATTGCAACGTCTATTTTGAAAAAGATATTTTCAACGACTAAAATTTTCGAGACTTATAAATAAATCCTATATTTAAATTAATAATAACAATGAACATTATTTTTATGATGATCATAATGAGTCATATATTACGTACGCCATGCATTTTCCTTGAGCAATGATGAAAAAACAGTAGTTTACATATATACAACTTAATATAATTTAGTATCTAATTGTTGAGTAACACTATTATAATAATTAAATTTTTTATTCAATACTGGTTTAATGCCGTAATTGATTTCAGACGTGCTCTATGTATCATAATCGCAACTTTGACTTTACAACGCTCAATGTAAGTATCGTCTTTCTGTTAAACTGGCCTATTATTCGAAATTCATTAAGTACTTTAATTTAACTTCAGAAAGGCATTAAATATCATACTGCTCGTATTTCATTGTCGCATTTGTTTCCACGCTGATAAATATTTAATATGTCGGAAGGAATTCTGAATTTGGAGATTACTATCAATAAGAGTGTATTCTAATATTAATTGTAGGAATATTATGTAAAGCAATCTGAATATTAAGTAGTATTTCTCATTATGACTCGTTTAAAACTTTTGAAGAGGTATTATTTTCTAGGTAAATAATTGCATACAATTAAAATAAGTGGATAAACTGTGCTTTTAATACACCTTACAATAAAATATTAAACAATTTTTTAAAAAATTCAAATTTTTGAGTTCAACACTTTTATATAACTGTTTAAAATACTGTACACAAAGAAACACTCTTTAAGCGACTGATTATTTTAGAAACACTTTGAAAACACTTTAAGACACTTTAGGAGAAATTGCTTTTATTGTTTTTTTCTAATTTAATACAGTAGCTGAAAAAAGAAATTTCTGTGTTTGTCCCTTAGTTATTGTTACAACAGATGTTGTATATTATTTTTTTTTAAATAAAGCAATTAGAAATTCTTATGCATAAAATTTTAACATTAAAGAATAGAAAAAAATTATCATAGTTCAATCCTTACTTAAATATTTTGCTAAATAAATTATAAAACAACCATTTTCATCCCTTTTTGTCTGCAATAATGTCATTAAACACAATATTAAGTAACATATTTTCTTCACAAGAAATGTTTCATAGAGAAATAAACATTTAACAACAAACCTCAATCGTCTCAACGCATTACTAAACATTTAGAAGAAACGCATAAGAATGTTTTGTTGTATAACAAAAGAAACTATGAGGCACTTTCAAAGTTTTTCTGCACGTGGTGTTTGAAATTGAACTTCAATGTAAAAATTACTGACAGACATATAATATTAGTTGACTGCAGTCAAAATACATAGCGATGAGAAACTAAAAGTAAAAAATTAAAACTATTATTGAAGGCAACTAATTCTATTTTTTTTCTTTTTTTTTAATATGTATTTAACGTCATATATTATGTCGTATATTATTTTCAGAGACAAAATTAATTTTTGATAATTTCCTTAGCAAATGGAATGTTTAAGTTTAACGTCATTCTGTATTAAATTTAGAAAAAAAAAATACACAAAATATTTCTTGTTAAAATAAAATAAACTAATGACAAACATATGATAATGATAATAAAATAAAATAAAATAAACTCAGATAACTATTTAGCTGACTGCGATCAAAATACATAGCGCATGAGACATTAAAACTAAAAAAAAAAAAATAATATTGAAGGCAACGAATTCTATTTCTTTTATTTACCAGTATTTTTAACATCATATTTTATGTCGTATATTAATTCTCAAAGACGAAACTTATGTTCGGTACTTTCCTTAGTAAACGGAACGTTTAAATGTAATGCCATTTATATTAAATAAACAAATACACAAAACTTTTCTTGTTAAAATAAAACAAACTAATGATATGCCAATGAAGAAAGCGACAAACTTTAGTCAAAAAAGTCCTTCCGGCAATGCCGGGAGGAAGAGGTAGCTTCCATACACCTAATTTATATATTTATTTATTGTAAATTAAGTTATATTTTTCAAACATACGAAGCTCAATTTAGTGGAACCCGATTATATCAGATTGAATACTAGCTTTTGTCAAGACTGAATATTGATGGGAATTTTAAGAAATTAGTCATCTTTTATTTAATCTGGTTTTATTTTATGCGATTTATAGGGTCGCCAAATTGCACGATATCAATTAGTGTATGACATTTTAAAACAACGTGATGGATAAAACAAACAAATGGCGCTGGTCGAAATCATAATTTATGTGCACATGCACACTCACATCGAAATCGATTAATATATACGAGTGCTGTCGCGGGCAAATTGATTTTTTTTTTTTTTAAGTGGCCCACATTAGAAATATATACTGCTATATTTCAGGCGTTTTTAAGGTAAAGACAAAGCAAAAAATACTCCGAAATCCATTATTAAGATTAAACACTTTAGAAATAATCTTTTTTGAATTTCTAATTTTTTGTTTGCACATCATTATACATTTAAAAGACTTTTGACAAACTTAAATGGTCGCCATTTTGAAATAAGAAGGCGGATGAAGTTTGCCAGTGAACTCGGTCAAGACATTAGAATATAATATGTATAAACGGAGTTATATACAAATCAGTAAATAAATATGCATATTATCGGGTGACAGATTTCAGACCGTTTCAAAATGTCAACCACACTGGAAATTGAAAGTTATATAATCCAGCCATTTTTCAAGATATATAATCATAAAAAAAATGCTCTGGAATCTTTGCATCAAGGTCAAACACACAAAAAAAAATCTTTTTCAATTTCTTACATTTTTGCACCTAATTTTAAAATTTAATTTTTTAAAAAAAATTAATATTCCGCAATTTTGAAACAAAAAGGCGGTTGGAACTGCCTAGCAAATTCGGTGCAGACATTTGTATGTACTATGTACGCACCCAGTTCCATCCAAAACTGTTTATAAATACGCGTGTTTTCACATGACGAAAATAAGTCCATTTCAACATGTGAGCAACACTAGAAATTAAAAGTGCTATAACTTAGCCATTTTTTAAGATACAGACGAAAAATGGAATCTGTGTATCATAGTCAAATGCGTAAAAGAAAAATCTTTATCAATTTTTCATTTTTTGGTACCTAATTTTATTTTTAAATTTAAAAAAAAAATTCAAATGGTCGTCATTTTGAAACAAGATGGTGGATGGAATTGGCTAACGAACTCGGTTCTGGCCTCAGTACCTACTATGTACACATCATGTTACATTGAAAACGATTCATAAATACGCATGTTATATCATGACAAAAATCAGATCGTTTTAAATTGTCAGCCATACAAGAAATTCAAAGTGCTATAATGCAGTCATTTTTAAAGATATAGACAAAATAAAAAGTGTTCTGGAATTGATGTTATAAAATAAAAATATGTTTTAACTTGTAATTTTTTCGAATTAAATTTTAATTTTTAAGCTATTGCATAGCTTTTATCGCGGGCTTTGAGCGCGGCGACCGAATCCAAAAATTCCGTAACGCGAAAAATCCTAACACATCCGTAACGAAAAATACCTAACACTCGGCTAACGTTGTTTCAGCTCGACAGACTTCGGCACGGTATCCTTCGGTAGACTTCGGCAGACATTGACGCGGTATTTTTCAGATATTAGGATATCAAGTCTCAAACTTATGTTTCTTATGATCGAATTTTCATAGCGCGGCCAAATTTTGTTTGGTAATTTATTATGAGACAGTGTTAATTTTTGGTGACAGGAGACCCCCCACCGTGAGGGTCGAAAAATTTAAAATACTTATAATTCGCGATCTAACTTTCGTAGCGCGGCCAAATTTTGTTTGGTAATTTATTATGACACATTGTTAATTTTTGGTGACAAGAGACACCCCACGGTGAGGGCCGAAAAATTTAAAATGCTTATAACTCGCGATCTAATTTTAGTAGCGCGGCCAAATTTTGTTTGGTAATTTATTATGAGACAGTGTTAATTTTTGGTGACAGAAGACACCCCACGGTGAGGGTCGAAAAATTTAAAATGCTTATAACTCGCGATCTAATTTTCGTAGCGCGGCCAAATTTTGTTTGGTAATTTATTATGAGACAGTGTTAATTTTTGGTGACAGGAGACCCCACACGGTGAGGATCAAAAAATTTAAAATGCTCTTAAGTCGCGATCTAATTTTCGTAGCGCGGCCAAATTTTGTTTGGTAATTTATTATGAGGCAGTGTTAATTTTTGGTGACAGGAGTCCCCCGTGGTGAGGGTAGAAAAATTTAAAATGCTTATAACTCGCAATCTAATTTTTGTAGCGCGGCCAAATTTTGTTTGGTAATTTATTATGAGGCAGTGTTAATTTTGGGGGACAGGAGACCCCCCCCCCACGGTCAAGGTCGAAAAATTTAAAATTCTTATAACTCAAGATCTAATTTTCGTAGCGCGGCCAAATTTTGTTTGGTAATTTATTATGAGACTGCTAATTTTTGGTGACAGGAGACCCCCCTCGGTGAGGGTCGAAAAACTTAAAATGCTTATAACTCGCGATCTAATTTTCGTAGCGCGGCCAGATTTTGTTTGGTAATTTATTATGGGAAGGTGTTAATTTTTGGTGACAGGAGACCCCCCAAGGTGGGGGTCGAAAAATTTAAAATGCTTATAACTCGCGATCTAATTTTCGTAGCGCGGCCAAATTTTGTTTGGTAATTTATTATGAGACTGTTAATTTTTGGTGACAGGAGACCCCCCCCCCCCACCGTGAGGGTCGAAAAACTTAAAATGCTTATAACTCGCGATCTAATTTTCGTAGCGCGGCCAAATTTTGTTTGGTAATTTATTATGAGACATTCTTAATTTTTGGTGACAGGAGACCCCCACGGTGAGGGTCGAAAAATTTAAAATGCTTATAACTCGCGATCTAATTTTCGTAGCGCGGCCAAATTTTGTTTGGTAATTTATTATGAGACAGTGTTAATTTTTGGTGACAGAAGACCCCCCACGGTGAGGGTCGAAAATTTTAAAATGCTTGTAACTCGCGATCTACTTTTCGAAGCGCGGCCAAATTTTGTTTGGTAATTTATTATGAGACAGTGTTAATTTTTGGTGACAGGAGACCCTCCCACCGTGAGGGTCGAAAAATTTAAAATGCTTATAATTCGCGATCTAATTTTCGTAGCGCGACTAAATTTTGTTTGATAATTTATTAAGCTATTGTATAGCTTTTATCGCGGGCTTTGAGCGCGGCGACCGAATCTAGGTATTCCGTAACGAGAAAAAATCCTAACACTCCGGCTAACGACGTTTCAGTTTGCAGACTTCGGCACGGTATTCTTCGATAGACTTCGGCAGACATTGACGCGGTATTTTTGCATAAGTTGATAAAAAATGCTATGCAATAGCTTTACCGCGGCAGTCCCCGAGTGCCACACACTTTTTTTTAGTTTTTTAAAATTTAAATGGCCGTCATTTTGAAACAAGATGGCGGATGATGCTGGCCAACGAACTTGGTTGAGACATTTGTATATACTATGTATGTACCAAATTTCATTCAAATCGGTTCATAAATGATGCTAGATTCAGCTATGATATTTAAAATAGCAGAAAATAATATGAAGATATTGCCAATGTCGCTATTAGTATAACTTAATGTACAAAAGAGATTCCAATAAGTGATTTTACGACCGTTAAAAAATGCATTTTAAAATTATTTATAAAATGCATCAGTATTTTTAAAGGAATAAAATTCGACAACTCATATTGATCAATTTTTATTTTTTTTTAATATTTTACATATTTACTAATTTTAATTGGATCGTTCTAGCAATCATGATTAGAAACATTTTCCTATTAACTGCTAGACAGTGTTTCATAGTGTTATCTTTCAAAAGTACAGTACGAATAAATCGAAAATATAGAGTTGCATTAATTAATGCGTTTTTCGAAAAAAAAAATTATTCAATTCTGCTTTCATCTAAAAAAGAACTAATACAAAACTATTTGATTGATCTTGAAGTTAGCGAAATAGTGACTACACAGGTCGGAGACAAAATTTTCATAACGATTTAGAATAGATCACAAAGGTGTATAAAGTTAATTTGTCTTAATTATAAGAAATATATTCTTAAAATTTTCCAATTTCATTGTTAAAACATTTAGCAAAGTTGCCACCATCCCTTAATTACACCGTAGTCATATCAATGGCAGATATATTTAAAGCCAGAAGCTTTATTCTATCAGAAACTTCAAATTGAAATGTGATAAGTTCCAAACAGGACTAAAACATATTTCTTTACATGTACATTCCGGTTTTAAAGCATGTTTGTCTTGAATAGAACACCTGATTTATTAATAGATACTGGCATCGATAGGTTAAATAATACAATAATGTTAAATTTAATCAAAAATTACATGAATAATGTATGAAATTTAAATATTGGATTTTTAAAAATAAAATTAAAGTGTATGAAATTTTTAAACATCCTGATAAAACAAAGTATTATTTTTAATATGCATTATTTGTAAACCATATAAATTTTTGAAATTCTGACAAAATATTCTGCTGTTCACATTTATCTAACGTATATAATACTCTATAGGATTTGTAATTTTATAAAAATTGTAATTTAAAATAAATATTAACTATTTGGGAAAATAATTGTTGTTCTCGGTAGAGAATTGGGAAATCTGAAATATATCTGAATCTTTTTTTGGTTGAATTCAGCAACTTATTTTATTTTATTCGTTTTCTGATTGGTCCATGATTAATGTCTAGAAATGAAATACTTATGCTTTTATTATTGTTATTATTATTCGTTTTCAAATTGTCCTCGTTTAATGTTCAAAAATAGGATATTTCTGTTGCCGATATGACAAAAAAAGTATTAAAAAGTACAAAAAAAATTAATAACTCAAAAACAAATTTAGATACAGGTTTAAAAAAAGATGCATTTATTTATTTATTTATTTTTTATACATAAGACGGTGAAAAATTGAAAATATGCAATATTTAGAAGCTTTAAAATTTGCATTACCGAAAATTATTAAACTGTAATTTCCTTTAATATTTGTTTATGATTCGTCCAGGAATATTAACGTGTCTCTTGACTCTGTTATTACGTAAGCTACGTTTTAATCATCATAAAAATGATGATGTTATTTTTTTTTAAATATAAAAATCATTTATAAGTCTAAATTATAGTCTTTGAAAATATTATTTTCCAAATGGTCGTTGTAATTTGTTAAATTAATTAATTTATTTTTTTGGTATTTTTTTTTTATATGACGCATTATTTTTTAAGTACTCATTAAATGCCTTAAACACTGATCGCTCATAGTAAAATATTATTTCATAAATAATTTGAAAGCACAATATTTTACGGAAGAATCGAAAAAAATATGTCTATTATTTCTGTATATCATGCTTACTTGTTTGCTGTTCGGAAACATGTATTTTCATAACGACGCTTGTGAAAACATTATTCAAAAAGAATGTACTCCATACTCTATGATTAAGTACAATCTGAATGCACGTAAAAAGTAATAGTGCAAGACAAATATCCTTTACTCAATCAAATTGAAAAATTTTGAATGCAAAATAACCAGTTACTATATATTCATTCTCATTATTTAATAAAGTTCAACGTTAAATAATAAAAAAAAATCTTTTGCAGAAAAAAACATTATGAATATTTAATTTTATTGATAGAAATCAATACCTTTTCAACTGTCTGTAATATATGCTGAAAACATTACTAGCAACACAAAAAATAGAGATTTTTTAAATGTGTAACTTAAATCGATTTATAGTTAAATGCATTAAATTCATTCTCCGATGATAAAAAAAATGCTACAAATTTAAACATTTTTCTTTTATTTAATAATTTTATGTTATGAAAGGAGGCAATTTATTATGAAAAGTTCTGGGTTTTTCGTCAAACATGACTTAAATATAAAATGTGTTAAAATTTTGTTGTTCGATTAAACATATAAATGATGTTAATAAATATCTTTCCCTAAGCTTTTTTTAACATTTATATAGCATTTACTAAAGAAAAGAAATAATCAATTATGCATTTGTGTTTTTTTAAGTTCTTATTCAGCAGAAATTTTTAGGAGTTTGATAATTTTGAACTATAAAAATATCTATGTAACTAGGCGGTTTTGAAATGAAATAGTACAGTTGAAAACAGATTCAGGGTTTAGCACCCGTAGCTGCTTCGGTTACTTTTTGTTAACTAAGCTGTTAAAATTTTTAATTTATTACACGATGTCACACGTAAATTTTGATCAGAAATTTTCCGTTTTGTTAGAAAAATGGTAACTCTGTATACTTGTTGTCATTTTAATAGTAGGCTAGTTCCATGGGTTTTGTAGTGTGTCACAGTACCTTCTAATTGCTATGCTTGTTTGCCACCATTATTTTCGAAAAGTCTGCTTGGCCTTATTCAATTAATGAGAATGTGCCGATAAAATTAATCACATTTTTTCGTACTAAAATACTGGTAGCCAAAAATCGTAGCCTGTGACTTACACCACAAGTACTCATGGAAATAGCCAGTACAGAGTTTCAAATAAGGAAATACGGAATTATTGCAGTAAACATATGTTATCAATGAGATTGTTGTAGTTTTGATCGCCATGCATTCGCTTCATGCGCTTGAGAAAGCTGTTTCAAAAAATGGAAAAGTAAAATATGGAACTTTCTTCAAAAAATGGGAACATTCCGGCAACTCTGCTGCAAAACCATTTTCGTAAATTGGCAGTTTTTTTTTTTTTTTTTTTTTTTTTTTTTTTTTTTTTTTTTTTTTTTTTGCTGTTTAGTAATGTCATTACTAAACTGCTCTTGCTTCTCATGCATTTAGAATAGATGCATGACACGCAGTACCAAAAATTTTTGGTGTCTCCAGTCGATATATGAATTTATTTACATCATACGCATATGAAATATTATTCTAAAAGTGGGTTAAGCTGAAAATCATGTAACGTATGACCAGTATTTATTACCACCATATTTTACTGAACGAAATCTTTACAAGCGTTAAAATAGCTTATCTAAAAAAAATACCGCTAAAAAATTCCGTATTATCAGCATGTCTCGTTCATACATCATAATATGTATTGAATATTCTATGGAATTAGTTTAAACTTACAGATAAATAATTACAGTGATTTTAACTTTGCAATTAGCTTCTTTATAAATAAAAAAATCTTTATGTTAAAAAAACACTATAAAACAAGTTTTTTATACAAGAATTGCCTTTCGTTTTTTATTAACTCTTTCCAACAAAGTTTAAAAGTGTTCTTGATTTTGGTTTGTTTTTCCGTCTGTCTACGCTCTAAATCTCGCAAATATTCTGAGATGGTCCTGAAACTTTTGAATGATATTGATATATATCCTAGAACAATCGCTATTTTAAAGTTTGTAGCAGTTCAGTTTATTTATAGTCCTGGCAATAAAAACCGTATTATTCCTGTAACTAGCAAAATTCATGGTAGTTTTGGAAAATGGCTTACGTTGTGTGTTTTTTTTTTTATGCTGAACCCATATTTACAACTTTCTCCGGTAACCCTCCCCCCCCCCAAAAAAAAAAAAAAAAAGTTTATTTTTAGTTTTTTAAATTCAATTTTTTATTGTTTAAGTGAAAAAGTATCTTAATCTAATAAAAATATCTTAGAAAAGTAATTTAGTGAAAATGTTGAAGATATTATTGAATTGGTTAAGTTCTGTTTGACCTCCAATTGTTTTACTATAATCACCATGAATTTCTTGATGTTCTGAGTTCTTGATTTTGGTTTGTTTTTCCGTCTGTCTTCGCTCTAAATCTCGCAAATACTCTGAGATGGTCCTGAATTTTTTGGATGATATTGATATATATCCTAGAACAATCGCTATTTTAAAGTTTGTAGCAGTGTAGTTTATTTATAGTCCTGGCAATAAAAACCGTATTATTGCTCTAACTAGCAAAATTCATGGTAGTTTTGGAAAATGGCTTACGTTGTGTTTTTTGGGATGCTGAACCCATATTTACAACTTTCTCCGGTAACCCTACCCCCCCCCCCCAAAAAAAAAAAAAAGTTTATTTTTAGTTTTTTAAATTCAATTTTTTATTGTTTTAGTGAAAAAGTATCTTAATCTAATAAAAATATCTTAGAAAAGTAATTTAGTGAAAATGTTGAAGATATTATTGAATTGGTCAAGTTCTGTTTGACCTCTAATTGTTTTACTATAATCACCATGAATTTTGCTGGGTAAAATAATCTATTGTCTGCACTATTAGAAGGATAGTAAAACGAATACCGTTACATTACGGCCAATGAAAATAATCGTTTCAAATGAATTTTAAGGATGTTAGTCCCTTAAATTTACATATATGCATATGCGAAGTGCACTAAAATATGCATTATGTTGAATATGTTTTACAAGGGGATAGTTATTATTCATTTACAGGGCTGCGTAAAAGAAATCCGTTACATATTGATATACTGAAATATATACTTGAAATATGTTAAACTGTTTCATGCGTAATGAAAGTGATATAAATAGCTAAGGCTTACTATAAGTTATTTCTTGTGTAATATGAAGTGCATAGTATTTACAGGGACACACAAAATAATTCAAACAGTAGTCTATCCAAAGCTAAGTGTATTATCGAGGATGACAGGAGGTGTGTTTAAATATGAAGTGCGCTTTTAAATTTTCTTATATTTATGTAAATTATATGATGTATATAAATGCTATACTTGAATACAGGGCTACAAAAAATAATTTGTAAAAGTTACTGAGCGTGAGAGTAAAGTGCTTAATGATGTTTTTTTAAATAAGTTCTGCATCTTTACGATTAACTGTATTTAATTTACTGAGAAATATTTATAGAATATAGGTAAAATGATGCCTACAGGGACACACAAAATATTGGATACATTGCCATCAATGAATTATAATTTCTCGAAATGCCATTTTAGTAGTTTTAACAGTATTTTATCTTGAATTAATTTTTAGCCTAATAGTAGCGTGGAAAAAGGTACTGTGTAAATTACAGGGCTGAAGAAAAACATTCAAGTATGTGTCTATCTATTAGCATATTTGTTGAAACAAAAATTTAAAACTGTTATGCGTTTTTTTGCTAATCGAAATTTTTGCATTACATAGTATATGTCAACTTACAGATCAAACACAGGGCAAAAGAAATAGAATAGATATTTGGATACGGACTTTTACAGCTTAAATAATTTTTTCAAATGCTTCATCCGTTTACTAAAATGTTTATGTACTTCTTTTTATAAACCTATTTTCCTAAATAATGGATTTTTTTTCGAAAAGTGTTAGAAAGTGTTTCATAATCTATGTTTGACGTATGATTTTTCTTTTTTTATTATTAAATGAAAGCTAATTTGATTGGAAATATTTTAATGCATATTTTTATTTATCCATACATCAATTATACCGATAGGTATTGTAATTTCTGTTTATACTCACAGGGTAATCACCCAAACATATAGAGAATTTAAATTGTTTTTTTTCTCCGTTTTCAAATTTTCTTTCTTTTTCCATTTTAAAAATCCTAACGCCTTTTTTTTTCTTTTGTATTGGATAAATACATCTTTATGTATGTTCTTTGTTGTATACATGATGAATATGTGCATGAAATCAACTTTCGGGATTTTTTGTTATTATTTTTTAAAATAAAATTATCTGAAGGTACGGTAAATTCAATCGTTTTTCATTTTACATATAAGTAAAATTACATGCAATATTGGATTATTAACCCAGTGGTTAGGGGAGTTAAATTCTGAATTAATAAGGAGAAAGCTGGAAATTTTTTAAACTCTTCAGGTTAGGTCCAGAATTAATATGGTATATTTTCTCCCTCGTACTAGGTAAACGTTAGGAAATATGTATAGAATAAAAAAATCATTTAAAAAAAATATTTTAATACTATCTCACAATCACCAACTCTATAAAAAGTATTGTCAGTGCTAATTTTGCACAGCTTAAGATTCTGAATAAAATAAGTACCTGCATTATTATTTTTATTCAACATTAAGGTCTTAATTCGATTTCAGAATTTTGCCTTCATCGCTAATTAAGATCTTACACAAGAGACATCAAATTTCCTCAAATGTATCTCAAAACAGCTAACTCTATCAAACAATTACCAATACAAATGATGTAAAGCATAAAACCCCAGAAAATAGGTATCCACATTAATAATATTGTTTAACATTAAGGTTGCAATTTTATCACGTTTTTAACGGGGAAAAATTACTTTTCGGCTATAAATATATACATATTTCCTAACGCTCACCTAGTACAAAAAGGAAAACATAGAATAATCGTTTTAGACATAAACTGGCGGGATTAAAACAATTCCCAATGTTTACCTAATTAATTCTGGGTTCAACCCTCTGACATGGGGATAAAACATTGAAGTGAAATTGCAACCTTAATTTTCAATAAAAGAACAAAATGTAGGAACTCATTTTATTCAAAATTTTAAGATCTACATCTGATAATGTTTTTGATAAAGTTAGTGGTTTTGAGATATTGGTATAGTATTTATTTATTTTTTATTTTTTCTATCTATGCATATTTTAACACTCATCTAGAACAAGGAGGAAAACATAACATATTCATTCTAAACCTACAGTGAGTAGATAAAAACAATTTCAGGCTTCCCTCTAATAAATTCTGAATTACACCTTTTTTCCCTCCCTTACCACTGTATTGTATCTGAAAATCAGTGAACAGTCTTATGTAACACACATTTGAAAAACTTTAAAAAATAGATAAAAATAGCAATATTTAAAAGTGTGGTAGGGATTTCAAAAAATGCATTATTTATTTATTTATTTGTTTATTTTTTACATATTTAATTAAATATGCAGGGTTTTTTTTCAAAGCGCTCTGCTAGTGGAAAATAGAAATGCAGCTAGTTCACCATTTGAACCATATTTATAAAAAAATACATGCATACAAAATTGTCGAAAAAATTAAGTATCCCTTTAATATATAGTAAGAATATTAATTGCAGTCAAATATCATGCAAAATTCAACGAGATTCATCCAATACATATTACGAAGCATAGTTTAAGAAATATTTTCTTACAAATGCTTTTTCCTTTGGAGTCCGGAACACATTTAATTTTTTTAGTTAAAATTTTGAATTTTTTTGTAATGAGCTACCATATTATTTGTAAACAAAATCATATGACAAAAGCTCTAAAATTTTATAATTTAAAATTTAAAGTGTATTAAAAAATGTGAGGCAATTTAAAATTGTCATAATTCAAGATAAGGTACCCTGGGGTAATAACGCCAGGCAGGGTAATAACGCCAAGTGTTAATATTTTGCATAATTATGAAATAATCTGGTAAATGACACCCATGTGCTCTGCGCAGAAGGGTTTCGAGTCATGTAAATCGCAAAAAACAGCTTCAAGTTAATTTGTTTCGTTTTTAGGTCTTATTGTTTTTACAAGCAACTAAAATTAACGCTTAATCTAAAATTTGCGAGATACGTTTTGTGATGTGAAGACTATTTTTTTAATCCGTAAATACTTTGTTAATTACATAAATTTGTAGTACATTTCATGGACTTTCAAAATGTTGTTGAAGATTTTGGATGTCTTCTCGAGATAATTTGTAATTTAAAATGTACATCGCAAAAACTATAACGGGGTAATAACGCCAATCCTTGGCATTAATATCCCGGTTGATTCCCTACAGTGGCCGAACTACATCCTAAATACTGATTCAAATAAACACAGTTAAAACTGTGCAATGTTTCTAATAATTCTATTTAAACGGTACTTTTTAAGCAAAAAAAAGCTCACGATCTGGTATTCTTTTGCCTCACCTCCCCCCCCCCACACACACACCACAACTTTATTTTTCTTACACTTTCACAAAAAATTGAACATTTTCAATATCTTAGAATGCAATTTGTCAATTTCTAAGTTTGTAGAGGGTGTATTTTTAGAATTGGGCAATCTACATGCAATTAGTCCATCTTATTTCATAGTTTTGTTTACATGGCGTTATTACCCATATAGGTGGGTAATAACGCCGAATAACATTGGTCAAGAAATCGCGCCATTACATTTTATGAATACATATCTGTTAAATTATTTTTTATATAGATAGTCAATGAGTTGCTGTATCAAATCATGTATTTGTTTGAAAAATACAAACTAAAACTGAGCCGTGAAAATTGGTAGAACCTTAACGTGGCGTTATTACCCCAGGGTACCTTATTATTTGTTGATTTTTTTTTTTCATTTAAGTTTTAAAAAAATGCAAGCTTTAACTTTGATTTAGCATTTTTTAAATATTAATTTGTATAAAAATTAAAAATATGTCAATAAATAATAATGTAGCTTTAAAAAATCATTTTTTCAAAAGCAATTTTTTTTTTCAAATTTCCTGGTTAAAAATTAAAGTAAAACAAATTAAAAATACATATTCCAAATTTCAACCATTTATCGCTAATGGAACTTGACTTATAACAATGCAGATAAAAGACTTGTTTAAAAGACTCATCATGAAGAAAAACGAATTTCCACAAAAAGTCGTTTTTATGCCAATCATTATTTTAAAGCTAGAATTTGGAAAACAAACCATAACGAAAACAATAATATTTTCTGTTCCAATATGATTAAAATATTATTTAAATTTTCTTTTAATTAGAAAAACAAATAATACAATAATTCGTTTTAGTAAAACAGAAAATGTTTATGTCTTGGACGCCTTTTATTCTGTAAACATATAAAAACTATGCAATTCAGGGGACCTTTATTTGAGCAAAATCGTCGCAAAAATGGTTTATTTCTGTGGTATAATCGTACCAAAACATTTTTTTCTTATTAAATTATCTTTTATGGAGGTTTTAAGAAGTAAATAATAAAAATAAGTTTATTTTTATACTTTTAAATCTGTTTTTTTTCAAAACTAATTTTTCAGAGTTTTTAGATTTTTGAAATGCTTCTTGCGACATAATTTTTGATCAATATTTATGAAATTGATAAGGAAGTATCCTGATATTGTTTTGAAAGAATTTGTGTAAGTTTTCTAAAATTCGTCTTCATTAAGATAGTAAAATGTGATTTTTTACTTATGAAAAGGTAAAACTTTGATGACAATCGATATGGAATAGAAGAAAATCTGTAAAATATTAAATATTCAAGAATTTAAAAAAATCTTACGCAAATTCGTTTATAATAGAGTTTTAAGTGATAAAAACGCAAAAGTAAGAAAATATCTAAAAAATTAAGACACGAGGAGCATTTTAAAATTTCGTTTAAAATTTAAATTTTCTTAAAAATTAAAAAAAAATTAATACTGTTAGATATTTTTTTGAAATTTATCTATATGTTTTTGGTGAAATGTATATATGCACAAAATTTCATATTGCTATGATGAAAAAAAAACTAACGTCCACCGTCCCCTTAATCTTCTTTTTTAAACTATAAAATTCACAATAAAATATAAAATATGCATCCATTTTTCTTTTTTATTGCCTTTAGATAAATCATGTCTTTTTTTTAATTTCAAAAGTAAAAATAAAAAGGTTTATTTTTCTTTCATTTCAGAATTGCAGTACATATCGAACAGATTCAGTCTAAATTTAGACTCTCATGTAAGATGAAGAAAAATTCAAATACTGCGCCATGTTGTCCTACATCCATAAAATCAATATAATCACTCTGCCACATCGCCACGTCTCATGTTCTCTACACGAAACAGCTGCTACAAATGGCATCAGAAAAGTTACTGGAGTGGTAAAAAAAGGACTGAATCTTAGGATCTGATGAGTTGAGAAGGTTAGATATGCTTTCTTTTTCCAATTTCGTGCATTAGAAAATGTTCTTCAAACAGAAAATAACCAAGAATTGGAGAGTTTTTCGATTTTGTCAAAACGGATTTCTTACAATGAATATATTGAAAAAGATTTTTTTTCTTTTTTCATAAATGAATTGTATACTGGGATATAAGCAATTTTTGTCTCAAAACGATCACTTTTAATGTATTATGAAGTATTCTACAAATGATTTTACATATTTTTTTTTTTTTAATGAAAACTCTCACCTTTTATCTGAATTATTAAAAACAAAGTCTTTTTGAAAGTGTAAACTTGTCCTTTTGCTAAGAGTAATTTGAATTGAATTCAGAAATTTGGAATGCCTAGCCGCAGTGGTTTGTGATGTGTTTTTTATAGAGTTTTTGATTACTATATCGTCTAATTAGAGACATTTTGATTTTTTTCAAAAAACCACATCGCCAATTTTTGGAAATTTCTGCAACAATAGACAACCCGAGCGATTTTAGATCGATACCAAAGCTCAAGCGAAGTACAAATATATATAAAGTAAAAATAAATGTAATTTTCCAAAAAACTATGTCCATAGAAACTATGGACAAAGTATGTGTCTATGTCCTGCTATGGTCCGTACAGTTTTACTGAAAATTACTCCTGCTATACTTTTTTTTTACATTTGAGTCAAAAAACTTTCGGAATAGTTGTGGATAAGGGAATCGTTGAAACATATGCAAACATTTTCAAAGACTCATTCTCTAAAAATTTAATCACTAAAATTTTTTTATAATAACTTTGGAGTTCTGCGCTGCAAGATCTTTCGCTCATTATTAGTTCAGAGACATCATAGAAATATTAAGTAAAATCATCAGTCCCTGTAAAAATTTCATAAACATATATCTTTATTATTATTTATCTATAATTATTCAGTTTAATAGCTTTGACATCTCTACTAATATTGAATTTTTTATGATTCATGGTTTTAAAGAAAACATCTGCAAATGACGTACAAATTTACGAATAGTTCCGTTTTGCAGAAATTTCTCGAATAATTTCGAAATTTCTACAAATTGAATTAAACCTTGAAAAGTTATAACTAAAAAAGATATTAATGTTTTTTCATAAATTTTCATTCAATTAGTGGTATAAACAAAAGAAATTGGTGTCAGTATTGCTTGCAATAATTTCTGGAAGAGAGTTATATCCGTTTATAAATCGAACTATTTTTTAACTCCTTTCTTGATGTCTTTCAAATTTCTACAGAAATTCATATGTAAAACTGCACAAAAGCATTGTCGTACATTTTTTTAAAATATTCAATTGAATTTTAGTTTTGTTATGCGTTTTCTTACTGATCTAAATTATTGTAACGTGCATATAGTAAACTCTCGATTATCAGGCCTAATGTGACGGAAGGATAGAACGGATAACAAAAAAAGTTGGATAAAGAGTTCTATAAATATTTGCTCATTTCCTTCCCCTCCTTCTCCTCAATGATATTTAAAAACAAATATTACACATTTTAAGATAAATATTCTACAAATTAAAAAAAGCAAAAAAATTACATAAAATGAAAAATTAATTTGAAAAAATGTGATTATACTTTATTTTACGGTTTATTAATAAATAATTGCTTAAACATGATAAGTTATGCTTAAAATAAAATTGTCAAAACAGACCTCGATTTCGTCTCAACTTTAATGTAATTTTTTATACTGAAATAAACTAGTCTGAACTGTACTACTTTGCATTTCCTCGTAAAAGATTGCGATCTACTTATATGATAATTTTCAATAAAATCTGTGAGATGTCAGCCACACCTGATTTACTCATTTGGTGTGGAATGGCCCTATTCTGAATGTATAGAAAAAAAATCATAACATATCCTGATATATGCATTTTCCCTCTTGTTATTTTAAAATTTGTTATTGGGATGATCCCGGCGGTAGTTTCATAACCTTTTGATAGTTGATAAAATTTCTGAAATATTCTGAAATTTCATAAAAAAAAGAGTTTTATTCCTAGCATTAGAAATAATAATTTTGTTTGAATGTAAGTGCACCTGTTATTACATTGGTGTTAACTAGATACTGCATAGTTTTTTTTTTTCTTTTGAAACATTTAGTTATTGATTAGTTGGGGAAAATTACAGAAAGTTTAAATCAACCATCAACATTTTACTTATTTTAACTATAATTTTATAAAAATTATTATTAAACATAACCCATGGATGATATTTTAAAGATTAATTTTTTGGTATTTGACTATTTCTCTTGCCTCATAATTCACTGAAAAAAATATCAAATAACGAAAAAGATATATATTTTTAATTCTGTTGCTATTTAGTTTTATTTATTTATACAACATATATTACGGGTTGCAGTAATCATGTTAATTTATTTATAAATTTTAAATGACAGGAAATATAATAAAAGCCTCAAGGCACTGATTTTTTTTATTATTATTGTTAAGTACACCCGATCACCCTATTTGTTTTTGAAATATTCTTAGATTTCTTTCAAAAGTTCAAATATAAACTTTTTATACTTTTTATATTTTCTGTATTTCACGGTATTCTCGCCTGATAATTCACTGAAAAAATATCAGATAACCAAAAAAAAAAAAAAAAAAAAAAAAAAAAAAAAAAGTCATATTATAATTTTGATGCTATTTAGTTTTATTTATTTATAAGACATATATTATGATTGGGGGGGGGGGGGGTTAAGTACGCCAGGTTACCCTATTTATTTTTTTAAGTATTTTTTAGATTTCTTTCAAAAGTTCAAATTTAAGCTCTTTATATTTTCTGTGTTTCAGGGTATTCTCGCCTGATAATTCACTAAAAAAATATCAGATAACAAACAAATAATAGTAATAATAACAATAATAATAATGTATATTTATATATATTTTCAGTTTTACTTATTTATACATAACGGTTTTCTGTAAGCATGTTAAATCACTTGTAAATCTTAAAAGAGAGGAAATATAATAAATGCTTCAAGCACTGATTTTTTTTTTTTTTTTTTTTTTTTTTTTTTTTAATTAAGTACGTCGGTTTACCCTATTTGTCTTTTAAGTATTTTGAGATTTTTTCAAAAGTTCAAACTTAAACTTTTTACACTTTTTATATTTTCTGCATTTCAGGGTATTCTCGCCTGATATTTCACTAAAAATATATCAGATAACAACAAAATATATATGTATATAATATATTTATAATTTTGTTGCTATTTAGTTTTATGTATAAATACAGTCGAACCTCGTTAATATGAACCTCAAGGGGAATGAAAATTTTCTTCATGTTATCAGTATCAAGTCTTTGTATTCGTTTTTATAGGGGACTGTGTAAACAATTCATGTAAAAACTAATTTATGTTAAACGTATTCAGGTTTGACTGTTTAATAAATGCTCCAATGCACTGCTTTTATTATTATTATTATTATTATTGGTTAAGTACGCCAGGTGACCCTATATGTGTTTTTAAGTGTTTTGAGATTTCTTTCAAAAGTTCAAACTTAAACCTTTTACCCTTTTTATATTTTTTGTTTTCCAGGGTACAGCTTGTTCACGATGGATGAATATCATTATGCGAAAACTGGAGCTTATGGAAAATGAAACCTGGTGCTCAAATTAAAGATAAAAATATTGATCGGATATTTACACGATATAGATGTTGATCCATTTGGTGTAAACCCGAAATATTCCATGTTTAAGTGTAATTAAAAGACTGTGAAAATTTAATGTATTCAAATTTCTACGTGGAAAGAAATAAATATATTTTTCTATGCATATTTTTTATTTCGAATTTGTTAACTACATTACTCAAGCACTTAAATATAAAAAAATACACAGTATTATACATTATAAAAGAAATAAAAAGCAATAATATGATAAGTAATAATTCATAAATATATGTATATATATGTATATATTAATATATATATATATATATATATATATATATATACATATAATATGCATATATATATTGGAACCAAAAAAAACTATCTATGTGTATAATTTCACGAAATATTCTAATTTATTGAAAATGCGACAAAAAAATCATATTGAATTAAAACTGAATTAACATATATAAATAAGTTACGCTCTAAATTATACTAGTCTGCAAAATTTTTGTTATGTCTTAAAATAAAATAATTCAAATTTTGCATTATTTGTGTGGTTCAAAGCAGTTAAAATCAACGACTAAATTTTTTTATCCTTCCCAAACATGATTTTCATAACAGAAATACATACATGTGTTAACTAAGATAAAATTTAAAATATTTTTTAATTTAAAATATTCGTCAGATAAAATTTTATTTTTTTTTTGTATTTTAGCATGAATGGATATTTTAAATATTGGCAATTTGTTTAAAAATATCTATGGTCTGGGGCAACGCCGTCTGGATCAGCTAGTACTTCATATTTGTAGAGCAAAATACATAAAGTCAATGTGTATCTAAAATCCTTATAATTTTATTAAATGTGTGGAAAATTCTTGGATCTCTCATGTTCTGTATCGATTATTTTCCCTTTTATGAGAACTCGAAAAACTTACATGCACGACATTGGTGCTACTAGACGGGCTACTTTCTTTTAACATACTGAGTGCCGCAACTATCATTGGTTATTGGCACTGAACTTTCCGTTTAAACTGTTTCAGTCACCGGCTTCTGACAGTGTAAAATTTGATGTAAAAAATACACACACACACACATATATATATATAGTTAAGTATTTATCGAAATTTCATTTAAAATTTATTTAACTTCTATTTATTGGAGAATTATGTCCTAAGAAGCGGCTTAAAACGTCACACATGTCACTGAAAAAGATCCGGATGTTAATGTAAAATCTGCCAGGACGTTAGATTTAAATATCTCGCTCAAATTTTAATATTTTTACATGATATTTTTTCCCATAAGATAGCTGAGGACGATCTACAATTTCTCAATACTTTAGTACAGATTTAGTTTCAAAACTATGTTTTTTAACGAAAATGTAAAAGTAAAAACTAGCCCAGTCGTACTCTCTTAAAAAGTCAGCCACAAAATAGCTCAAGTTGAGCTCAAATCCATTCATCTCAATGTTGAAAGGCAGCTTCTCAAAAAAGAGTTGAAATAACTCGAGTTTTAACCAATTTAAATGAAGTTGAGCTATTTAAATAACGAATTTAGATCAAGAAGATTTAATCGTTTGAAAAACAACTCTTTTATGATCGAAAAAATTACAGCTCTTTCATGAGAAGCCAAATCAGCTCTTTCGTTTTAAGAGTGTAGAACGTCCTAAGCTATCCTATGTTTAAAAAAAAGTGTAGAAATATAAAAAATTAAGCGAGATATTTTAAAATAACGCTCCCATGGACTTTACATTATCATCTGGGTCTTTTTTAATGACGTGTTGGCGTCTTGAATAAAAAGTTCAGTGTCAGGCACCAGTGATTGGTGTGTCTCTCATCGTGTGAATGAAACCACTTTTTTCGAATGGTTAGAATTCGTTTTAATTTACTACGCACTAATTTAGGCGAAAGCAAAGGGAAAAAGGTTTACTAATCAGTCTTATTATTTTTTTAAGTAGTCTGTCGGGCATGTATATTTTTCGAGCCCTGAAATTCAAATTCATCCTTCTCGAAATTCATTTCGGTATAACATTCAACATTTTTCCTCCAATCTCACGAACTATTTAATGTAATTTATTGAATATATAATCTTTTATGAAATATGTCAAATGCTAGCTTCGTCTAAAGGGTTTGCCCAATCATCTTTAAACTAATTTACTACATATCAAGAGAGATTCAGTGATTTCCCTCTTCCGCTTAACCCTCTCATGCATAAATTATTTTGCATTATTTTGCATTATTGACTAAAATTCATTTTTTGAGATGATTAAAAACCCATTATAAAATAATTTATTTATTGCACTATATGCTAGCTATTATCTATCAACAAATAGGATCTCTATGAATGAATGCTCAAAAGTTTTTTGTTAATAATGCAATTATTATCTGTCATCATATGAAGCCCGTATGCATGAGAGGGTTAATAAAATTACTATTCTGTCTAGCTGTAAAAATCCCCAGTATAATCCAAAAAAGTTAAATATATATTATATTTAAAGATAAAAAAAAGAAAAAAATGCCATTTATTTTATATAAGGTGGTCTGGTGTAATAACGCCAGGAGGGGTAATAACGCCAAGTGCTAATATTTTGCATAATTATGAAATAATCTGATAAATGACACCCATGTGCTCTGCGCAGAAGGGTTTTGAGTCATATAAATTGCAAAAAAAAAAGCTTCAAGTTATTTTGTTTCATTTTTAGGTCTTTTTGTTTTTACAAGCAACTGAAATTAACGCTTGATCTAAAATTAGCGAGATATGTTTTGTGATGTGAAGACTATTTTTTTATCCGGAAATACTTTGTTAATTACATGAATTTGTAGTACATTTCATGGACTTTCAAAATGTTGTTGAAGATTTTGGATATCGTCTCGAGATAATTTGTAATTTAAAATGTGCAGCGCAATAACTATAACGGGGTAATAACGCCAATCCTTGGCATTAATGCTCCGGTTGATTCTCCACAGTGGCCGAGCTGCATCCTAAATACTGATTCAAATAAACACAATTAAAACTGTGCAATGTTTGTAATAATTCTATTTAAGCGGTCCTTTTTAAACAAAAATAAGCTCACGGTCTGATATTCTTTCGTCTCATCCTCCCCTCCCCCCCCCCACACACACACACACCACACCTTTATTTTTTTTTATACTTTCCCAAAAAATTGAGCATTTTCAATAGCTTAGAATGCAATTTGTCAATTTCTAAGTTTGTAGAGTTTGTATTTTTAGAATTGGGCAATCTACATGCAATTATTCCATCTTATTTCATAGTTTTGTTTGCATGGCGTTATTACCCATATAGGTGGGTAATAACGCCAAAAAGCATTAGTCAAGAAATCACGCCATTACGTTTTATGAATACATATCTGTTAAATTATATTTTTTATATAGATAGTCAATGAGTTACTGTATCGAATCATATATTTGTTTGAAAAATACAAACTAAAACTGAGCCGTGAAAATTGGTAGAACCTTAACGGTGCGTTATTACCCCAGGGTACCTTACTAATGATTTGATTTGATTTTTCTTATATAAAAAAAAACGATTTGCGAAATCGTCTGATGTGACAGTTAAAAATGATGATCGTATTGGAATTTAACCCTAAAATTTTAGATGTAATCCAACTATTAAAAAAAGCACAATCATTGCAGACTCGTGTTACTAATTATCTGTAGAAAATACATTTAAAACACAAA